>CM029013.1:237713737-238313737 GCA_016801055.1 Panax notoginseng | reverse complement strand
CTTTTGAAAACTTGGTTTACTGTATTATCAATTATCAGATAGATAGATAAAAACTTATTTCATTATCCGCTATCCCTTTATGACCACAAAAGTCGGGATTCACTACTACAACTTATACAAAAGTTAGGAATATTACATTACACACACCTACATATTATATCATTAAACATACATATTCAAATACTAATCCTACTTATTTCCTACATCTTCTCCTGATCCTGGACAATCTTTCACCCGATGACCTTCCATCCCACAATTAAAACATGCACCTTGCTTAAAATTGGGAAACTGAGGAGAGAAATGTCCCTCATGTCCGCAACTGTAACATATCTTTTTCCCTGTCCGACACATGCCCTTATGTTTCCTTTTACAGTTTGTACACTTTCCTATTTTTTAAAGTTTTCAGAATTTTCTAACTCGCGATCATTCATTTTTCTTTTCCCCTTTTTGCCCAGAGCTGCACCTGATATTCTACTTTTGGTTCCCATCTGATTAATTTGGATTTTAAGCTTATCTTGTTCTTCCATTATTTCGATCAACGCCTTCTGCAATTGACTATTAAATAGCTTTTCTATTTCTAATAACTTTTCTAAAGAAGAAACCTGGTCCCTCAGATTCTACACTTTCGTTGATGCTTGATCAGCTCCAACTTCGGTGTCTGAATCACTATCTGTTAGTTCCACCGTTTATGGGTCTGGTACTATATTCTCCAAAATAATCACTTCATCAATGTTACTTTCAACGTGAGCCTCTATTTCAGCCATTTGCTTCGATATTAGCTCGGGTGTATTGATTTGATCCTTTTTCATGTTATAAGCGTATAATAATCCTTTTCCGCCTAACATCTACACATAATTTATTTTGATTAGTACATATAGTATATTATATTCACACATCAAATAATAGTTTTATATAAGTTATCTTTTATTTTCTTTTACGGTGAATTTATTTAATTCATCTCCTTTAAACTCTGTTTGAGTTATTTATATTTTTAACGTTTCCCTCTGTCCTAAGGTTATACCTAAGGTCTACTCCCACATAAGGTTTCTAACCCTAAGGCTTTGATACCATGTTATGACGCCCCCAATTCCGTGTGCTTGAAACCTGTATTTGGTGCTCCACGATAACATTCATTCAACTACTAAATGTGTTAATTAAACTAAATTATTATATCAAAGTTATCTACCTCTCCATTCTCGAGAACCTTTAAGTCTTACATTACATGATAAATATTATATTATCCTACTACAAACAGTCATTACAAATAACATTTTGTAACCTAATCATTAAGCTTCCCCTTCCCTTTGTCCTCGCCGGAACCTTCAGGTCGTGCTAGCTTAGCTGAAAATATTTAAATTTAAAGCAAGAATGAGCATATGAGTGCTCAGCAAGTAATACCAGTGAATAAAGATATTCTAAAAGAATTTAAATGTTTTCTTTGGATGACACTTCTATAACAAAGTAATAGTTGTGAAGTAAGCTGAAACAATACTGAACTACATATAAACTTTTTTTTTATTTTTGAAACTACGTATTGACTACAAATAGGGAACAGTTGAAAAACTATGAACTTTATTTTTATTTTAAAAAAGTTAAACAGAACTTCATCTGGAAACTGTCCTGTCTTACGGACACGGAGGGTGATCAGCCTGTTATGCCCTGTATTGATCAATACTACGTATTCGAACGATATATCTGGTCCGCCTTTGGCGCATAAAAGTTTTCCATGTTCGGGATGTTAATAATTAGTCTAGAATTTGAACTAAAACAGTTCAATTGAATAACAATAATGTTCTATCATGGTCTATAATATTTTTAATTCTATGTCTAGCTGAGTTAAATAGCTTAGACAGTTTTGTAAATAACATATACATACCTGAAAACTAGTAGGTATGTGACAATAAGTGATTAAATACAATCATTATCCAAGTGAGGGAACTTGTATAATATAACTTAACTGTCTATAAACAGGGTATATATTGATCATACCTTACTACTGTACTGGTAAACAAATAGAGTTCGATCACTAGCATGAATACTAATGTTGAAATACATGATCAATAACAGTAGAGTTTAAAAACTTATATAACATGAGTATAATTCGATAACTTAGTTACACATGATTATTGCATAAGTAGATACAAAGAGTAAGGATACTTGCCTTATTTGCTGCTTACATAATTTAGTTTTATCTTTTATACTAAGACCTATAATTCATAAGATTATTCTTTTGATGAGAATAATATATCATAACACATAACACTTCCATTTGAAGTCATCATATAGCTTAAACACATTGTCACATAGTTATAACAGTCATTATAACATAAATAATTACTTATTAGTTCAATCTATATAAGTCTAGCTCAACTTCGGATTCATTTCAGTGTACCGACAGCTTTATAAGGTAATAATCGAGTTTATATTCACTAAAACTCTATTTTGTAACTTCAATACTTTATTAGATAATTAAAAATTAATCATATTATTTTTCAATGTATTATAATAATTTTTAAATAATTATTATAATTTATCATGATTTTACAAACACTAGAATCATTTTTAAATGATTTAAATACTGAATAATTCCATTATCATTAATAATTAATTAATATTAAAATATTAATGAAATACTTAACAAAATATCAAAGTTATATATAGTAACTCAAAATATTTTTAAAATACTAATTTTTCCCTTAAATGATTTTTAAAACATTTAAAATCATTTTTAAATAATTACCAATAATATTTAAATATTAATGAATTATTCATCAAAATATTAAAAGTCAGTTATTATAACTTAAAATATTTGTAAATCATTTATATCATTTTTAAATGATTTTTTAAATCAATAAAACCATTTTTAAACCTTTTATTTAATATAATTATTAAATAAACCTATTATCATTAAAATTAAATTATTAATGAAAATTACCTCAAAATATTAAAAGTCGTGATTTATAACTTAAAACATTTTAAAACACCTTTTTATTATTTAAAATAATTTTTATAACATAAAAATTATTTTTAATCAATTTATTTTTTAAATAAATTTAATACCATTAATATTCAAATAAATAGTAATATTAATGAAAAATATGTCAATTAGAAAGCTAAAATAATTAAATCCGTTACTAAAGGCTATAGCGACGGTTTCTGTCGCAGTAGGTGTTCTTGAGGTTTAAGAACACTAACAATCAGTTGCTAAGGTGCTTACTTTGACCATTCATTACTCGTTGTACAAGATGTTTCTAGGCAAAGTTTTGTAATGATCATGTAGTATTGATGTAATACTACACGAATCATCAACTAACAGGGTCATATGGTAACATACATGCAAGATCTGGAGGTCCAAAGTGGCTGTCAGGCCTTCCTGCGTTTTCTGGGTTACCCAGAAACCTAGGCAGTGCTTGATAGCTACTTTGTGCCTTAATTTAATCAAGTTCTGTGTGATGTTATGGTGTTCTAACGGTTCAGGTTTGTAGTCCACATGTCAAGGTACAATTATCAATCATCAGGTCAGTGAAACTACAACAGAATCACAAGATAGCATTCGGTCAAACCTTGTCAGAAGTGATGTTCTTAAATTTTCTGGGTTAACTAGAAAATTGCAATCGTGAACGAGCTAGCTAGTTTGACCATCATTTATTTTCATTATGTTGTTTATCTAAGTGATATAAGAGCATGAATCTGTAAATACACCTACAAGAGTATACCTTTAATACACTAACACAAAAAAATCTACAAACGCATGCAAGAGCTATGCTCATGAACAAGCTGTCAGATATTGATAAAAAATTCTAGGTTACCCAGAAATTAGAAAGTCATGGTCGAGTAGGCTACTTTGACTATCCTATACTTAAAATTTGTTGATTGTTTAAGTGATATAAAAGCATGGATCTAGAGTCTATCTAACAGGTTACATACTAGATATAATAACATCTCCATATCTCCTAACATCTGACAAATATTAGCCTTAGAAAATCTTGTCAGACACTGGTAATGAGTTTTTGGGTTGCCCATAAACTCTTGGTCATGCTCGGTCAACTGGGTTTGACCAAGAATATCTTGTACTCTAGACATGATCTAAGAATGATTTCAAATCCAGATCAAAGTCCTTATAGAAAACTACAAGTCTAAAACAGAAAACACACAAAATCATTAACATAGAAGAATCTACAACCTCTGACTTTTGCTTGTCAGACAAAAATTTAAAGTTCAAAGGTAGTTTTGAAAACATTGATTTTAAAGCACTCTAAGGATATAGATCTATGATATAACATTATAGATCATCATATAACATCCTCTAGCATGCATTTAAACACTTAAACACTAAATTTATCCTAACATGTAAGATCAAATAGGGCTATGGTTTTATACCTCTCTCTTGAAGATGCTTTCATCTTGCTCTATAGAACTGATCTTGGTGTTCTAGGAACTTGATTAGGGACTGAAATACTTAGAGATTTCATGGCTTGGAGAGAGAGAAGAGTTGGTTGAGTGTTTGGGTAAGAAATGAGATTAAGTTTGGACTTTTCTCTCTCTTTAAATCTATTATGTTTGATTCATATATTGAGTCTTGCAAGGTGTCAAAGGAGATAAGATTTGGCTGGAATTTTACACACATGGGAGATCTTAGCATGGTGAGTCACAAGATTTGCCACCACATTTTCTTAAAACATAAGTAAAGGGTAATTTAGTCATTTTGCACATGTGAGACCCTGAATTTTATGAAATAAAAGTATTCAATTTTTCTATTTTGGTAAATAGTTAAATTGATAAAAGTTTAAAGTTAAGGGTAATATGTGATTTTTTATTTTTCAAAGTAAGCAAGTTGATATAAAATATTCGTTGTGTCGGGGAATATTCGATTAGTCGGAAAATATTCTTTTTATCGGGGAATATTCGTACGACGACACAATCATTGGTGGACCCCACAACGAAATTATTGTCGAATTGAGAAAACGAAAAAAATACTTTATGAAAATAACGGCGGAAGTTTTACCATTAATATTGTTGAACTACTCAGTAGTAAAAGTACAGTAATACGCATGGTTGCATAGTAGCACACGATAGTGATTATTGATGCTTACGTGATAAGTCACTCAGTTTTGTTTTATTAGTATTATTAATGTAATAAAACAGAAAAACTTTTTATATAAAACAGAATACTTTTATAAAGTTATTCGTTCTATTAGGCTAATAGTAAAATCTTTTTGTACAAAACAGAATACTTTTATAAAGTTATCTATTTTATTAGACAATAATTAGAATATATTATAATTTATTATGCATAGTATTTGCATAGTGCCCGCATAGTATTTGCATAGTAAAATATTTTATAAAGTTATTCGTTTTATTAGATTATAAATAGAATATATTATATTTTATTTAAAAGATTTTTCTTTAAATATGGACCGTCAGATTAAAGTAAATCAATCTAGACCGTTCATGAGTTAGTTACTATGCAGTCCATTTTTCTATAAATAGAAGCTTATTCCTTCATTATTTTCTTACGAATTCACTGAAACTCTAGAGAGAGAAACTATAGAGAGAAAGAAGAAAAGTATTATGCTACTTCACTACTCCGATATCAAGTTTCTTTTACGGTAAGGGATATTATTTGTTGTACTCGTAAGGGGTATTATTTCTTTTGTATTCATGAAGAGAACTTCTGTTATTCCATTATTTATTATTTTGTTGGAATAACATGTATACGCGTCTACCCTATATTTGGTGAAATTCTTCTGTTATTCTATTCTTTATTATTCTGTCAGAATATCTTGTCTGTACTTTATGCCGGACCTGGTTCCATTATTTATTATTCTGTCGGAATATCCTGTATGTGCTTTACACCGGACCTGGTTCCATTATTTATTATTTTGTCAAAATATCCTGTATGTGCGTTTACGCCGTACCTGGATCCATTATTTATTATTCTGTCGAAATATCATGTCGGTGTATTTACGCATGACCTGGTTCCACTATTTATTTTTCTGTTGGAACAACATGTATGTGCGGTCTATCGCATGCCTGGTGATTTCTTTTGTTATTCCATTCTTTATTATACTCAGTTGGTTAAAGTTTTGGCTTTTATACTCCATGAAATTAGTGGAATATCCTTGATATTTGCGCTTCATCTAGTATATTTTCATGAAAATATTCTTCTGAGCATTCTTGAATTTTACTGCACAAAGCAGTATCATGTTGACAATTTGGACGTTATTGGTTCCTTGATTAATTAATTCTTGAACTTGTTTTATTGAATTCTTATATCATTGTCATCATCCTCATGTTTATATTTTGTTGAAAGTCATCCGTGGCATGTAGTGCATAGATGGACTTGGTATGATTATAACCACGAATTATTCGGTGTAATCATGACCGTAATGTTACAAATGATGTGGAAAAGTCCTCATTGGCCCGTAGTGCATTGATGGACAGTTTTTGGTATGATTATGGCTATGGATTCTCTTCGGTCAAGGGTGCAAAGATAAATTATTTTATGGCATGATCAGGACCATTGATGAAAACACGATTATCTTTGGCCCGTAGTGCATGGATAATTCGTGGTCGTGATAGTAATGAATATCCTTGGCCAGTAGTGCAGGAATGCTTCGATGATGTGGATTAATTATTGAGCTGAGTCTCAGCGATGAAATATTAATTCATGGATGTGATAATAATGAATATTTTTGGCCGTAGTGCATGGATAATTCATGGATGTGATACTAACGAATATCCTTGACTGTAGTGCATGGATAATTCGAAGGTGTGGATTATTTATTAAGTGAGTCTCAACGATAAAATATTGGTTATACACTTCTAATTTGTAGAAGATAGTAGATATCATGATCTACTTGACTCTTCTAAAATACAGTTGTATGTCTTTGGTCGTAGTGTAAAGATGAATTTATTAGTATGATTATGAACAAGAATTGTGATTTGGTATAACCATGATTTTTGATGTTTCAGGTGAATATAGGTGATAAAAATTATATTCGTCCTTGGTAAGAAGAGGAATTTAGAATCATAATTATAATTATGAGTTATTCATACGATTGTGGACAGGAATGGTTGATTGATGTTACAGGGATAAAACATTATTGGTGGACTTTTAATATGGAGAAGATAATAGACCTAATGGCCTATTTGACTCTTCTAATGGATTGCTCGTTCCGCTGCAACTATGGTTAAAAAGTTTTATCAGCTACCATATGTTCTAAATCTCTGATTTATTAATGATGAAGACTATTGATGATGTAAATTAGCTTTAATTATGATATTCTTTACTGGACTAGTTGAGCTCACCCTTTTGCTTTCATTGTTCTCTTCAGTAAGTGAGAACGCATCAGGGACTAGTTGGGGAACGGAGTGACGATTCAAATGATATCATTAGTAGTCCTCACTATTATATGAAATAGTTTGATAGTTGTGGAGGTTCTCCCAAAACAGTATAGTAAAGTGTGTTGTATTCTATACATCATTTAGTAGTTATATTTGGTGAATCAAATAGGGTGAGGCGAACCCAACTTTAGAAGGGTGTTTTGCCACTATCATACAAGATGTCTAATGACATACAACCTCGTGTTCTCATGGGATATGGTTGATCACATCCACTTGTTGAATATATATATGAGCACTATCTATATGATCTTGGAGTTTATTTGAAGTATAATTTTCACTTGGAGACAACGGAGTTATTTATATGTCAAGAAAGACTCACCATTGGAAAGAAGATGATAGTAATCTTCTTATTTTTATTTGGGGACTTTTGGGTCAACCAAGGATAATTCTGTGGACATATGATATCTATCACAACCTAGACGCATGGCCTCCCATGTACGAAGGTTTTCTTGAGCACTTCCCACATATTTTAATTTCTAAAACAATTTTTGACTATACTTTTATGTAAAGTATCATTGTAAAGTTGTGGTCGAGCTACCATGAGAGTTACATACATTCGTATTAAAACTCATAGTTAATTGTGGTCGTATTCAATACAATAGCTCAACAGTTGTATAAATGAAGTTGTATTTGAAATTTATACCATGTATCTGGTGACTCAGAATGGGTGATGTATACCTAATTTTGGGGGCGTCGGATTTGGTATCAGAGCTTAGGGATATGGTCGCTGGCGGAGATAAGAGTCTAGAACTAGGAGGGGAGAGACAAGTTATATACTTCGCTAATGTGTGACTTACCTAAGCTGAAATTGTTTACTTGATAAGTTGACAAATTATGATATATCAATTAACCTTTGTTTTGAAGCTATATTCTAGAATGATATCTGAATTACGGAAGATGAGAAATGGGAAAATTATGATAGCGAGGAAATTACCAGGAAGGTACAATCTGAAAAGAAAGCAAGGTATTCTCATCTCTTCGAATATCAGGTACGTACGTAAATTTCGAGGGCGAAATTTCATAAGGAGGGGTGATTGTGAGACCCCGAATTTTATGAAATAAAAGTATTCAATTTTTCTATTTTGGTAAATAGTTAAATTGATAAAAGTTTAAAGTTAAGGGTAACATGTGAAATTTTTTTTTTCAAAGTAAGCAAGTTGATATAAAATATTCTTTGTGTCGGGAAATATTCGATTAGTCGGGGAATATTATTTTTGTCGGGGAATATTCGTACGACGACACAATCATTGGTGGACCCCACAACGGAATTATTGTCGGATTGAGAAAATGACAAAAAATACTTTATAAAAATAGCAGCGAAAGTTTTACCATTAATACTGATGAACTACTCGGTAGTAAAAGTACAGTAATACGCATGGTTGCATAATAGCACACGATATTGATTATTGATGCTTACGTGATAAGTCACTCACTTTTATTTTATTAGTATTATTAATGTAATAAAATAGAAAAGCTTTTTATATAAAACAGAATACTTTTATAAAGTTATTCGTTTTATTAGGCTAATAGTAAATTTTTTTTATAATAAAACAAAATACTTTTATAAAGTTATCTATTTTATTAGACAATAATTAGAATATATTATATTTTATTATGCATAGTGCCTGCATAGTATTTGCATAGTAAAATCTTTTATAAAGTTATTCGTTTTAATAGATTACAAATAGAATATATTATATTTTATTTAAAAGATTTTGCTTTAAAAATTAGACCGTCAGATTAAAGTAAATCAATCTAGACCGTTCATGAGTTAGTTACTATGCAGTCTATTTTTCTATAAATAGAAGTTTATTTCTTCATTATTTTCTTACGAATTCACTGAAACTCTAGAGAGAGAAACTATAGAGAGAAAGAAGAAAAGTATTCTGCTACTTCAGTACTCCAATATCAAGTTTCTTTTACGGTAAGGGATATTATTTGTTGTACTCGTAAGGGATATTATTTCTTTTGTATTCATGAAAAGAACTTCTATTATTCCATTATTTATTACTGTTAGAATAACCTGTATACGCGGGCTACCCTATACTTGGTGAAATTCTTATGTTATTCCATTCTTTATTATTCTGTCGGAATATCTTGTCTGTGCTTTACGCCGGACCTGGTTTCATTATTTATTATTTTGTCGGAATATCCTGTCTGTGCTTTACGTCGGACCTGGTTCCATTATTTATTATTTTGTTAGAATATCCTGTCTGTGCGTTTACGCCGTACTTGGTTCCATTATTTATTATTCTGTTGGAATATCATGTCGGTGCATTTACGCGTGACCTGGTTCCACTATTTATTTTTCTATTGGAATAACCTGTCTGTGCGGTCTATCGCATGCCTGGTGATTTATTTTGTTATTCTATTCTTTATTATACTCAGTTGGTTAAAGTTTTGGCTTTTATACTCTATGAAATTAGTGGAATATCCTTGATATTTGCGCTTCATCCAGTATATTTTTATGGAAATATTCTTCTGAGCATTCTTGAATTTTACTACACAAAGCAGTATCATGTTGACAATTTGGACGTTATTGGTTCCTGGATTAATTAATTCTTAAACTTGTTTTATTGAATTCTTATATCATTATCATCATCCTCATGTTTATATTTTGTTGAAAGTCATCCGTGGCATGTAGTGCATAGATGGACTTGGTATGATTATAACCAGGTATTATTCGGTGTAATAATGACCGTAATGTTACAAATGATGTGAAAAAGTCCTCATTGGCCCGTAGTGCATTGATGGACAGTTTCTGATATGATTATGGCTATGGATTCTCTTCGGCCAAGGGTGAAAAGATGAATTTTTTTATGGCATTATCAAGACCGTGGATGAAAACACGATTATCTTTGGCCCGTAGTGCATGGATAATTCGTGGTCGTGATACTAATGAATATCCTTGGTCTGTAGTGCAGGAATGATTCGATGATGTGGATTAATTATTGTGCTGAGTCTCAGTGATGAAATATTAATTCATGGATGTGATAATAATAAATATATTTGGCCGTAGTGCATGGATAATTCATGGATGTGATACTAACGAATATCCTTGGCCGTAGTGCATAGATAATTTGAAGGTGTGGATTATTTATTAAGCTGAGTCTCAGCGATAAAATTTTGGTTATACACTTTTAATTTGTAGAAGATAGTAGATATCATGCTCTACTTGACCCTTCTAAAATACAATTGTATGTCTTTGGCCGTAGTGCAAAGATGAATTTATTAGTATGATTATGAACAAGAATTTTGATTTGGTATAACCATGATTTTTGATGTTTAAGGTGAATATAAGTGATAAAAATTATCTTCGTCCTAGGTGCGAAGAGGAATTTAGAATCACAATTATAATTATGAGTTATTCATATTATTGTGGACAAGAATGGTTGATTGATGTTACAGGGATAAAACAGTATTGGTGGACTTTTAACATGGAGAAGAAAATGGACCTAATGGCCTATTTGACTCTTCTAATGGATTGCTCGTTCCGCTGCAACTATAGTTGAAAAGTTTTATCAGCTACCATATGTTCTAAATCTCTGATTTATTAATGATGAAGGCTATTGATGATGTAAATTAGCTATAATTATGATATTCTTTACTGTGCTAGTTGAGCTCACCCTTTTGCTTTCATTGTTCTCTTCAGGAAGTGAGAACGCAGCAGGGACTAGTCGGGGAACGGAGTGACGGTCCGGATGATATCATTAGTAGTCCTTACTATTCTATGAAATAGTGTGATAGCTGTGGAGGTTCTCCGTAAACAGTATAGAAAAGTGTGTTGTATTCTATACATCATTTAGTAGTTATATTTGGTGAATCAAATAGGGTGAGGCGAACCCAACTTTGGAAGGGTGTTTTGCCACTATCATACAAGATGTCTAATGACATACAACCTCGTGTTCTCATAGGACATGGTTGTGCACATCCACTTGCTGAATATATCTACGAGCACTATCTATATGATCTTGGAGTTTATTTGAAGTATAATTTTCACATGGAGACAACGAAGATATTTATATATCAAGAGAAGACTCACTATTGGAAAGAAGATGATAATAATCTTCTTGTTCTTCTTTGGAGACTTTTGGGTCAACCAAGGATAATTCTGTGGACATATGATATCTATCATAACCTAGACGCATGGCCTCCCATGTACGAAAGTTTCCTTGAGCACTTCCCAAATATTTTAATTTTTAAAACAGTTTTTGACTATACTTTTGTGCAAAGTATCATTGTAAGGTTGTGATCGAGGTACCATGAGAGTTACATACATTCGTATTAAAACTCATAGTTAACTGTGGTTGTATTCTATACGACAGCTCAACAGTTGTATAAATGAAGTTGTATTTGAATTTTGTATCATGTATCTGGCGACTCAGAATGGGTGATGTATACCTAATTTTGGGGGCGTCACAGTTGGTATCAGAGCTTAGGGATATGGTCGCTGGCGGAGATAAGAGTCTATAACTAGGAGGAGAGAGACGAGTTATATACTTCGCTAGTGTGTGACTTACCTAAGCTGAAATTGTTTACTTGATAAGTTGACAAATTATGATATGTCAATTAACCTTTGTTTTGAAGCTATATTCTAGAATGATATCTGAATTACAGAAGATGAGAAATGGGAAAATCATGATAGCGAGAAAATTACCAAGAAGGTACAATCTGAAAAGAAAGCAAGGTATTCTCATCTCTTCGAATACCAGGTACGTACGTAAATTTCGAGGGCGAAATTTTCATAAGGATGGGTGATTGTGAGACCCCGAATTTTGTGAAATAAAAGTATTCAATTTTTCTATTTTGATAAATAGTTAAATTGATAAAAGTTTAAAGTTAAGGGTAATATGTGAATTTTTATTTTCAAAGTAAGCAAGTTGATATAAAATATTCGTTGTGTTGGGAAATATTCGATTAGTCGGAGAATATTCTTTTTGTCGGGAAATATTCGTACGACGACAAAATCATTGGTGGACCCCACAACAGAATTATTGTCGGATTGAGAAAATGACAAAAATACTTTGTGAAAATAACGGCGGAAGTTTTACCATTAATACTGTTGAACTACTCGGTAGTAAAAGTACAGTAATACGCATGGTTGCATAGTAGCACACTGTATTGATTTTTTGTGACACCCCCAAATCCGGTACTTCCATTTCCACAGGATTTGGTGTTCATGATACAACATCATCCATCTATCTACCCATAAATAAATGCAAACCATGCAATAGATAGAAATAATAATAAATCTCCCCTTATGGGGTTACATCAACTACATAATAAATAAATCTCAGGTTACTCTAACATTAAATATATGTGCGGAATCATAAACAAATAAGTCTTAAACAACATCATTAACTTAAGTCTTAAAAAAAACATCATCATATAAAATAACAAGTCTTCATCACTTGTTAACATTGCCCTTGCCTTTACTAGTAGAAGGTTCGTCTGCTCTTTCATTCTTAACTGCAATGTTATTATTACGTAAGAGTGAGCACGATTTTCCACAAGTATAATAATGAAAACAACAATATAATAACATGTGAGGAAAAATAATAACTTTGAATATAAAAGCTCAACTTTTGAATCAAGAATGAATAACAAGAATCAAAAGAATTTCTGAGGGTCATAAGACCTTGAACTATGTCCTAGGTTGTCAAGGGTTATACTTGAAACCTTTAACAGTCATAAGACTATGGACCTTTCTTCTCGTACTTAGGGAGATCAGCCCTTAGTACCATACTGTGCACAATATCTTAACGCTAAAGTGTAAATAATCCCCTATACAGGGTAGTTCATCTCAGTTTGACATTCGAGTCCGCACCAAAGAAAGTTTGGGTTGGATAATTCATCAAGGGTTCTGAAATTTAAAACGCTCATCAACTATGGACTAGTTGAATCGATAAGGGTTCGCTAGTCTAACAAGGTTTAATAATAATTGATAACTTAACTTGAATAGAATCTCAAAAGGTATACAATGGAATAATTATTGCATAACAGCATCATGCTTGAAAGATTAATAAACTTTAATATACAAAACAGACTTGATCAATAATAATGAGAAATTGCGCAATGTAAAAAGGTGAATTAATCAACTCATATAACGATAACAAGTAGGGTTAGGAAACTTGCCTCGTGTGTAGACTAAACGATTATTACTTCCGTTCACCACAAATCCTACACACATACCATATTTATTCACGACATTCATTAGTTACATTTTCACTTAATTATTTAATATAAACTCCACTTTATTTAACAAATCATTACCCTTCTAATTTAATTACTTAATTAAATTAGAATATTTTCATTCTCTTACTATTATTACACTCGAATAAATTATTTCATAATAATTTTCATCAAATATTTATTTTATTCCATAAATATCTCAATTAAAATATTTACTTTATTTTATAAATATTTTAATAATAATTTTCATTGAATATTTATTTTATTCCATAAATATCTCAATTAAAATATTTGATTTATTTTATAAATATTTTAATAATAATTTTCATCAAATATTTATTTTATTCCATAATATCTCAATTAAAATATTTAATTTATTTTATAAATATTTTAATAATAATTTTCATCGAATATTTATTATTATTATTATTATTATTATTATTATTATTATTATTATTATTTATTTTTTGATCGCCGGGGTGGGGTAATGTAGTTTGGTAATGCCCGCCGGGGGCGGGGTTACCCAGACTCATTTTTTGCAGTTTCTACAGTTCGCGAATATAACAAGGCCAAATTAGGCCAAAAATCAATCACAAGTAAAATTATACGTGAATATGGCCATAACTTTCAATTAGTTATTTTTACACGAATTTAGACTTACCCAATCATTGTAATACATATATAATCATTACCCAACAATTATAGAATGATTTTAACCCATTAAAACATATAATTACAGAATTAAAGTATGTAAATTTCACTGTTCTTTGTGTTCTTGAAGGTTTTGAACAAAAACCATAAAAATTAATATTACGGATTCGTTATAAGGCCAAATCCAACCATTTAAACTTTGGTCTCTTCGTAATAAAATGCATAATAAAATAAAAGTGTAAATTTTACGAAAACGTTTATGTTTGACATTCTAAAATCACGTATAAGGCCATATGGTCATAACCCAAACTCTGTAAATTTTGAAATAACAAGTCATCGTATAACGACATGTTTTATGATACTGATGATATGGTCTACATAACAAATATATAATCAAATACGATTTGATATGACATAACACATATACAATCCATAATCATTACTCATATCCCAATTATAGAGGTTTTACAGTATGAATGAAAATCATTTTCATAAAACTCAAATAACGTAAAAAAAAAAAATTTGGGAAGGAGGAGATTACCCTGTAGAGTATAATTTAGTAGGCTTAGATTCCTCACTCTCAATTCTCTTTCACAGACTCACAATTTCTCTCTGACAAACTCTCTCTGATTTTCTCTCTGTGATGTTTTATCAGGCTTAGTAAAATAATGAAGAAGAGAAAAGAGAATACGCATAATAAGAATCGACTGGCGCACACTATGGCCATAACTCCCCCTAAGGCCATGTTTGGCTAGATTAATAGAGTACAAAACCATTTAATTTAATAAAGCCTTTATAATATAGTTTAAATCATGTCACAACCAAATCAAATATCTTATTTAATTTAATATAAATAAAATATAATAACTTCTCCTAAATTCTCATAGTCATATAATTAATTTTTCTCGTTAATTAATTATATCAAATTATTAAATCTCCAATTAATTATTACATTAAATAAATAACATCAGACTTATAAAATATTTCTTTTAATTCAATAAGCTCACATAATTACATACTTGAATAATAAATATTCTCCACATTAATTTAATAAATGTAACACATATAATTAAATTAATCAATCACATTTGCATCAATTATTTATTTAATCTAATAATTAAATCATCAAAAAATATTTATTTAATTCAATAAATATTAAAAATTAATTTACAAAAATCTCATTCATTACATTATTAATGCTTACATGATAAGTCACTCAGTTTTGTTTTATTAGTATTATTAATGTAATAAAACAGAAAAGTTTTTTATATAAAACATAATACTTTTATATAGTTATTCGTTTTATTAGGCCAATAGTAAATTTTTTTTATATAAAACAGAATACTTTTATAAAGTTATCTGTTTTATTAGATAATAATTAGAATATATTATATTTTATTATGCATAGTATTTGCATAGTGTCTGTATAGTGTTTGTATAGTAAAATCTTTTATAAAGTTATTCGTTTTATTATATTATAAATAGAATATATTATATTTTATTTAAAAGAGTTTGCTTTAAATATGGACTGCCAGATTAAAGTAAATCAATCTAGACCGTTCATGAGTTAGTTACTATGCAGTCCATTTTTCTATAAATAGAAGCTCATTCCTTCATTATTTTCTTACGAATTCACTGAAATTTTAGAGAGAGAAACTATAGAGAGAAAGAAGAAAAGTATTCTGCTACTTCACTACTCCGATATCAATTTTCTTTTACGGTAAGGGATATTATTTGTTGTACTCGTAATGTGTATTATTTCTTTTGTATTCATGAAGAAAACTTCTGTTATTCCATTATTTATTATTCTGTTGGAATAACCCGTATACGCGGGCTACCATATACCTGGTAAAATTCTTCTTTTATTCCATTCTTTATTATTCTGTCATAATATTTTGTATGTACTTTATACCGGACCTGGTTCCATTATTTATTATTCTGTCGGAATATCATGTCTGTGCTTTACGCCGGACCTGGTTCCATTATTTATTATTCTGTCGGAATATCCTGTCTGTGCATTTACGCTGGACCTGGTTCTATTATTTATTATTCTGTCGGAATATTCTGTCGGTGCATTTACGCATGACCTGGTTCCACTATTTATTTTTTTGTTGGAATAACCTGTCTGTGCGTTCTATCGCATGCCTGGTGATTTCTTTTGTTATTCTATTCTTTATTATACTCAGTTGGTTAAAGTTTGGCTTTTATACTCCATGAAATTAGTGGAATATCCTTGATATTTGCGCTTCATCTAGTATATTTTCATGGAAATATTCTTCTGAGCATTCTTGAATTTTACTGCACAAAGCAGTATCATGTTGACAATTTGGACGTTATTGGTTCCTTGATTAATTAATTCTTGAACTTGTTTTGTTGAATTCTTATATCATTGTCTCATCCTCATGTTTATATTTTGTTGAAAGTCATCCGTGGCATGTAGCGCATAGATGGACTTGGTATTATTATAACCACGGATTATTCGGTGTAATCATGACCGTAATGTTACAAATGATGTGGAAAAGTCCTCATTGGCCCGTAGTGTATTGATGGACAGTTTTTAGTATGATTATGGCTATGGATTCTCTTCGGTCAAGGGTGCAAAGATGAATTTTTTTATGGCATGATCAGGACCGTTGATGAAAACACGATTATCTTTGGCCCGTAGTGCATGGATAATTCGTGGTCGTGATACTAATGAATATCCTTGGCCAGTAGTGCAGGAATGATTCGATGATGTGGATTAATTATTGAGCTGAGTCTAAGCGATGAAATATTAATTCATGGATGTGATAATAATGAATATCTTTGGCCGTAGTGCATGGATAATTCATGGATGTGATACTAACGAATATCCTTGGCCGTAGTGCATGGATAATTCGAAGGTGTGGATTATTTATTAAGCTGAGTCTCAGCGATAAAATATTTGTTATACACTTCTAATTTGTAGAAGATAGTAGATATCATGCTCTACTTGACTCTTCTAAAATACAGTTGTATGTCTTTGGCCGTAGTGCAAAGATGAATTTATTAGTATGATTATGAATAAGAATTGTGATTTGGTATAACCATGATTTTTGATGTTTCAAGTGAATATAGGTGATGAAAATTATCTTCGTCATGGGTGCGAAGAGGAATTTAGAATCACAATTATGATTATGAGTTATTCATATGATTATGGACAGGAATGGTTGATTGATATTGCAGGGATAAAATATTATTGGTGGACTTTTAACATGGAGAAGATAATAGACCTAATGGCCTATTTGACTCTTCTAATGGATTGCTCGTTCCGCTGCAACTATGGTTGAAAAGTTTTATCAGCTACCATATGTTCTAAATCTCTGCTTTATTAATGATAAAGGCTATTGATGATGTAAATTAGCTATAATTATGATATTCTTTACTGGGCTAGTTGAGCTCACCCTTTTGCTTTCATTGTTCTCTTCAGGAAGTGAGAACGCAGCAGGGACTAGTCGGGGAAAGGAGTGACGGTCCAGATGATATCATTAGTAGTCCTCACTATTCTATGAAATAGTGTGATAGCTGTGGAGGTTCTCCCTAAACAGTATAGAAAAGTGTGTTATATTCTATACATCATTTAGTAGTTATATTTGGTGAATCAAATAGGGTGAGGCAAACCCAACTTTGGAAAGGTGTTTTGCCACTATCATACAAGATGTCTAATGACATACAACCTCGTGTTCTCATAGGACATGGTTGTGCACATCCACTTACTGAATATATCTACGAGCACTATCTATATGATCTTGGAGTTTATTTGAAGTATATTTTTCACTTGGAGACAACGGAGATATTTATATGTCAAGAGAAGACTCACCATTGGAAAGAAGATGATAGTAATCTTCTTGTTTTTATTTGGGGACTTTTAGGTCAACCAAGGATAATTTTGTGGACATATGATATCTATCATAACATAGACGCATGGCCTCCCATGTACGAAGGTTTCCTTAAGCACTTCTCAAATATTTTAATTTCTAAAATAGTTTTTGACTATACTTTTATGTAAAGTATCATTGTAAGGTTGTGGTCGAGGTACCATGAGAGTTACATACATTCGTATTAAAACTCATAGTTAACTGTGGTCGTATTGTATACAACAGCTCAACAGTTGTATAATTGAAGTTGTATTTGAATTTTGTATCATGTAGCTGGCTACTCAGAATGGGTGATGTATATACCTAATTTTGGGGGCGTCACGGCACACTAAAGTGTATTTTTATCTTTTCCACTTAAATTTTAAGGGTAGTTTGGTAATTTCATATATTTCCCATAAATTTTAAATTCTTAGGCTTGGCTAATTACATTTAGGGTTTTCTAATCACCAATTAAGGTTTAAAAATTAAGTTTTAGGGTTTTCCAATAATGAAATTAGGATTTCTAACTTAGCGATTAGGGTTTATAAATAATTGTTAGAGTTTTCCCTAATTAGATTTAAAATCTTTAACATATCTCCTTAATCAGATATACAGAATCAATAATCTGTCTCAATTTCCTATTTGAATTTTAAATTAGGGTTATTAGTTTAACCTTAAGGTTTTGTAATGCTATGCTATATCTGATCAACACTGAACAATATACATATATAGTACATGCATATCATATTGAAATATTATTATATACTAATATTCTCATTCTTTGTTCATAATCCATGAATTAGAGTTCTGGACCATATCTGACTTAACTTTCATTATCAGTCAACCTAAAAATTTAAATTTACTATTCTCCTAAATCCATATCGTATATATTCAAAATATTATTCATGCTAGAAAACTTAATATAATAATAATAATAAAAATTATTCGAAAAAATGCAGATATAATTATTCAAAAATTTTCGGGTCTTCATAGATACTGCAAGGACAAACTCAAAAAGGCAATAAAAACTTGCCTATTCAAAGGAGAAACTATTCTCCTTTTCAAACATAATCCTCAAATCCTCCCTTTGCCAAAGAGTGGAGAATTCAGACACTCAAGAGTGTTCACACCCTTAGGGGACTCACTTGAGAATATTTTTAAACTTCTGACAGCTTAGAAGAAAATCACTCATCTCCTTCCACCAGCGTATCTAAGTGGAAAGGGCTTCAATACAAGCAAGAAGTGTGCTTACCATTCTGGAGCTCCAGGCCGCGACACTCAGGATTGTTAGGCCCTCAAGCATAAGATCCAGGACTTCATAGACAGTGGTGAGATCGTGGTAACCAAGCCCAAACAACCATATGTTCAAGATAACCCTCTCCCTCAACACAAGGAAGAGGATGTTAACTTGATCAATATAGGCAGTGGAGAGAGTTCCAAGTACCTCAAATACGTGGGTGGTTCTCCCCAAACCAACAAGGATAATTTCGACAAGTGGGATTATTCAGAGTTCCAATTCATGATGGAACGGGAATTGAAGTATATTGATGAAAAGATCAATCAACTGGCAGAACTGGTGATACATCAACACCAAGTCACACTGTAGTTGTTCAGTCAGGAGTATACAAGTCTCCTCTCCCTTATCACAAAGAATCCACCATTAACCGAAGAAAGTGAAACCTTGGAGGAAAAGCTTGCAAGAAAAGCAAGAGCCCAAGCCCATCGGGTCTTTTCCAACAAAAGGGAGTTCACCTATTTAGGTCAACCGATGGAATAAATATTGTAGATGTTGATCAATGAGGGAAAAATCCTAGCACTGCTACCTCCAGTTAACCCACACTCAAAAAGATTTGATGCTATCGGAGTAAGTCAATACCACTCCCATTCTCATGGTCACAACACTGAAAAATGTTGGGCACTCCATTATCTTATTCAAAATATGATTAACAGTGGTGACCTGCAAATGGCAGACGATGACACAGTATCACTTGAGAGTGGACATACATTTCCTCCAGGATCACAAAGATAGAGGGAAATTATAGCAGTCATATCCTCTGAGGGAGACCTGGCTACAACACCCCTTACCTTTCAACCCATAAAGCTCAGAGGAGTTGAAAACCCTTTGATAGTGGCTGCACTAGAACCACTCATATTGTCATTCAGGCCACAGTATCCTATCATCGGCCTTAAGAAAGTCACATGGAACTATGGAGAGGTTGAAGGATCAATATCAAACACAACTACTGCGGTATCTAAAGAAAATTTGCTATATCTCCCTCAACGAGTGATGAAGCCGGTCATCAGATCTAAGGGGATAGTGCCCAAGGAGAAAATCGAACAATTCTTATGCAAAATGGGACATAATGAAGCTAAGGTGGTGAAAAGCTTGAAAGAAGCGCCTCAATAGATATATATTTTGCACTTAGTATTCTCTTTAAAAGATCATCAGAAGGTCTTACTGAAGACATTAGAAGAAGCCCAATTGCCAAATACAGTAGATGTAGAAAAGTTTCATCATATGGTAGATCACATCTTCAACAACAACGCGATATCCTTCACTGATGATGACATACCTGCCGAAGGGACGAGTCATTGTAAGCCACTGCACATATGTGGTCGGAGGTGTGTTAATAGATGGAGGATCAACCCTAAACATCTGCCCCTACGCCACATTGGAAAGAATAAAGATCAATCTCAACCGAATTCGAAGCAGCCATACAATCATCAAAGCCTTTGATGGATCTCGCTGAAACGCTGTCGGAGAGATTGAATTACCAGTGGAAATCAGTCCACATACATTCTACATATCCTTTCAAGTGCTCAAAATCACTACAGTATATAATTTACTGTTGGGAAAACCTTGGATCCATATGGCGGGAGCCGTCCCATCCACTTTTCATTAACAACTCAAGTATATCATCAACAGTAATATGGTTCTATCAATGATGAACCAGAGTATTCGGTCCAAAGTGATTTACCTCTAATCAGTTTCAATGAAGAAGTTGAGCTTGTCAACATCCAAGCCCTTGAGGTGAGCAACACTCACTATCAACCCATCAGGGCACCAGCTCTGAAACCCAGAGTTTCCATCGAGGTAATGTTGGCCAGTCAAGAGATGATATCCTTGGGTTTCTAACCATGATAAGGGTTAGGAAAGAATCAGTAAGGAATCAAATTCTCAATTCAAGTTCTCAGCCAGACATGAAAGGCTGGAGTAGGCTACTCCTCTAGGTCAAGTCACAGGAACCCGCACAAGCATACATTAGTTCCTTCATCTACAATGTTATTGCCTAAACCTACAGATACAGATTTTGTACGGCCTCTAAGGAAAATTCCTATCTCTGTGGCGGGTATGTTGTTCCCTAAGCCGAGACTGGCTAATGGTAAAGACGTCCTGATTCCAGACCCAGACATTGATGAAAGGAATCAAACGCACAAACAAGACATAAAGAGACATTTGTCAAAGATGCGCGTCCTGATACATACAAAGGGTATGAATAGGGACATCCTAGATGATGACTGTCCAGTCGTCATGGTCATTATTCAAGAGGAGGGGAATGATAATCGCCCATTCATCACAGCTATCCACCAGGACTTGACCCTCGACAATTGGAGCAGCACTCCTTACATTTACTAAAAAGGATAAAAAGGGTAGAAAATCCCTTGGTCCTATAAAGAGAAATAATTGCTTACTTTTGTTGCATAGTATTAGCAGTTATTTTTGGCATGCCATGCTAACACTCTGTATGATCAAACAGTTTTATATATTAAGTGAAAGCATTTTGTTTCAGGACTCAAGAGTTAGATTTGTCTACAATTGTTGAAAGAGTGCCAATTCTTCATAAGGACTGCAACTTTGATGTAAAGTTGGACTCCGACTTGATGGAGATTGAGCAAGAGGACTATGAGGTGCCTGGGGAGATCAAAGAATGGGTCAAAGACAAACCCAAGCCAAACCTTGATCAGACCACCTCTTTCAACCTTGAAACCTCAAAAAACCCAAAATCGATCCAGATTGGTATGGACCTTACCCCAAGCCAAAGGAACGGCATGGTTACTTTATTGACCCAATTCTAGGACGTGTTTGCATGGTTTCATGAAAAAATGATCAGTTTATCAACTGACATTGTCATTCATCGCCTACCCATTAAAGAGGGATTAAAGTCAGTCAAATAGGATCTCCGACGATTAAAACCTGAGTGGAGTCTAAAAGTCAAGGAAGAAATTGTGAAACAATTTCAAGCCAGCATCATCATGGTATCAACATACCCTGAGTGGCTATCAAACATAGTTCATGTACCTAAACCCAGAGGGAAGGTGCGAGTATCCGTATATTATAGGGATTTGAACAAAGCTTGTCTCAAAGATAACTTCCTGGTACCATTTATCCACATACTCATTAACAATACAGCTTAGTATAACATGTACTCCTTCGTTGACTACTTTGTTGGGTATCACCAAATCATGGTTGCTGAAAAAGACCAAGAGAAGACATCATTCATCACTCCTTGGGGCACCTTTTTCTACAGACGATTCTTATTCAGCGTCATCAATTCTAGGGCCACCTAGCAGCGAGCCATGATGGCTCTTTTCCATGATTTAAAGCACAAAGAGATAGAAGTCTATGTGGATGACATCATTGTCAAGTCCCGAAGGGAAGAAGACCACATAGAACATCTCAAAAAGCTCTTCAACTAGTTGTGTAAGTACAACTTGATGCTAAACCCGGCCAGGTACGCCTTCGGCGATAAGTCAGGCAAGTTGCTGGGATTCCTAGTGAGCCACAGAAGCATCGACCTGGATCCTTCCAAAATTCAAGTCATTACTCAGATAGAGAGGGAAATACAGGAATCGATTCATTTCCTAACTCACAGCAACCTGTGAGCCCATCTTCAATTTGTTAAGGAAGAACTCCTCCAAGAAATGGAACGAAGAGTGTCAAAAAGCCTTCCTTTCCATCAAAGAGCAACTAGTCAAAGCTCGTGTCTTGGTACCTCCCATGGATGGCATTTCCCTGTTTATGTACCTGTCAAAAAATGACAATGCTATAGGCTGCACGCTGGGACAAAAAGATGATAGAGGCTAAGAAAGAGATATCCATTACCTCAGCAAAAGATTCAGCATCAGTGAGCACAAGTATACCTTTATTGAGAAAACTTGTTGTGCTTTAGCACGAGCTTCCATGAGATTACAACATTATCTCCATGGTCATACAACCCATCTCATATCCCGTATGGATCCTCTCAAGTACGTGTTCAATAAACGTATGTTGAATTATCGACTGTCCAAATGGCAGTTGATCCTTCAACAATTTGACATCATCTACATGACCCAAAAGTCTATCAAAAGTCAAGGAATTGCTGATCAACTGGACGCCTTGCCATCAGGGGATTTCAAACCCTTGGAAACATATTTACCCGACGAAGGGGTAATGACAATTTAGCAACACCATCAGGACAATACTGCTCAATCAAGGAGGATGTATTTTGATGGAGCTGTAAACATGGAAGGTGCCAGAGCTGGAGCAATTCTGGTGTCCATCTCGGGAGAGCAGTATCTCGTTGCTATCAAATTGTAGTTTGTCAGCACCAAAACATAGTTGAGTATGAAGGCTGCACAATGCGGTTGAAGCTAGCCCAATCCATGGGCGTCAAACGGTTAACTGTCTTTGGAGATTCTGAACTGGTAATCAGACAAACCACTGGGGTCTATCATACCAAGGAATTACATTTACTGCCTTACCATAGGCAAGTTATCCAGATGGCTTTGGAGTTTGAAGAAATATCCTTCCTCTACATTCCTCGAAATAAGAATGACTTCGCTAATGCATTTGCAACTTTGGCCTTCTTGATCATCATACCTAAAAAGGGAAGCATTCAAAATATCACCTTTGCCAGCTAAAAGGCCCCAACCTATGAGAATTACATCGGAGAAGTATCGGATGAGCTGCCTCCCATCCAACACCCTTAAAACCTGCGAAATGGATCTACGCCCACTAGGGCGAGTCAAACTGAAAGAAAGCGGATCCATAGAATGGCCATAAAATTCTAACTAAGCGTAGACGCACTCTACAAAAGAGATGTGGGACTAGGCCTTTTAAGATGCCTATATAAAGACCAAGCTCAGAGACTTATGGATGAAATTTGTGGTGGAGTCTACGGGCTCCCTCTCAAAACTGACTGTGATGATCATGTCAAGAGATGTTATCAATGCCAAATTCATGAAAATGCTATCCACGCCCCTCCAAGGGAGCTCCACAATATGAGTTCGCCATGGCCCTTCTGAATGTGGGGAATGGACGTGACCGGGCCAATTGAGCCCAAAGGAAGCAATGGTCATCAATTTATCTTCATCATGATCGATTACTTCACCAAGTGGGTAGAAGCAGCCTCTTTCCCCTGGGTTACCAAAGAGGTGATCATTGGTTTCATCAGAAATAATATCATTTGACGATATAGACAACCAGAGGTGATTGTATTAGACAATGCCAAAAATCTAAACAACCAAATGCTGGAGGAATTATGCAGTAAATTCCACATCAAGCATCTCAACTCTGTCATCTATCATCCAAAGATGAATGGTGCTGTTGAAGCGGCTAATAAAAATATCAAAAAGAATATGCAAAAGATGTACGTCAATATAAAAGATGGCCTGACTTGTTGCCTCTGACTCTATTAGCCTACAGAACATCGATGCGCACTTTCACTAGGGAAACCCCCTACTCATTAACCTATGGCATGGAAGCAATGCTCCCCATAGAGGTGGAAATGGAATATATGAGAGTGTTGATATATGCTCAGCTGGATGAAGACCAATGGCTACATGATCAATACCACCAATTGTCTCTGATAGATGAAAGGCGGGCCACAAACATCTTCCATGGTCAATTATACCAACAGAGGATCGCTAGATCCTACAACAAGAAAGTTTGGCTACGGCAGTTTAAAGAAAATGACTTGGTCTTGAAAAAGGTCCTTGACAACCAAGATCAATATAAAGGAAAATTTTCCCCAAACTAGGAAGGCCCGTTTGTTGTCAAGGAGGTATTGACAGGAGGAGCCCTTAGATTGCAAGAGATGGATGGCAAGGAATTTTCCCAACTCATCAACTTAGACATCGTGAAATGGTATTATGTCTGAAGTTACATGCAAACCATCATCCTGGTTCTGGATCATCAATCCATCATTCAATTCAGGTTTTCAAAACCTTTCTAACCACATCAGCCATTTTATGGTCCGGTCTAACCTTTACAAAAAAAACCTTTCTAACCACATCAGTTTGTCCCACTAGGGATGAACTACGTAGACCTGATCTCCTTAATACACTTGAGCACGTAGGCAACCATTTATGGTCCGATCTAACCTTTACAAAAACAAAAACAAAAACCCCATTTACTACATACAACTTTCAACCTTTTTCACGCTAGGTTGGAACTACACATACCTGATCTCCCCTCATCAATGGAAGTATGTAGGCATCCATTCATAGTGCAGTTTCACCCCTACAAGAACATAAAAGCCTGCCAATAATACTAGGATCGTCTTTCAAACATTCAAACCAAACCATAAGAGATGGAACTACCTGATCTCCCCAATATACGAGAAAACATCGGTGACCATCTGTGGGGCGGTTAAACCGCACCTCTTCGGCTTAGACCACAGGGATGGAACTACCTGGTCTCCCCACACAAATGGGAGAAACAATTGTGGACCATCTAAGCTGCGGTTGAATCCTCAAAGAGAAACACCAACACATAAGAGATGAAACTACTTGGTCTCCTCCATACAAGGGAGTACCAGCGACCATCTGTGGTGCGGTCAACCTCAGAGAGGAAAGCCAAAATCCTCTCCATAACCACATTTAGAAACTAGTCTTAAGACACCAAAGGGTAGGGGATTACAAAGATCAACGATTCATTCTGAAAGATCCTGAGACATCTCAATGTTCATCTGTTAAGGAGGAACTCAGAATACATCGCAATCACAAGCCATGAAGAACAGGAAACTATCAAGCAAGTAACAAGGCATCTCTAAAAAGGAAGTGAATAAAAACATATTTTCTTGCCATATTATACTATTTGATATATACAATATATCCTGGACATGTCAAAAATTACTAACCTAGTCTATGCAGGAAAATCAAAGCTAATCTACAAACTCGTGGATAAGCGAGACATCAAGTCTAACATAGCATCCCTCTTACTAGATGGAGGTAAATCTATGAGCTCCTGCCCTAGGGTATCCACACGAGCCAGGAGATCTACGGCCATCTACATGGGGTTACCATGCTCATCAATAAATGCACTCATCTCAGCAACAATATCAGCAGTATGAGATCTTAATGCAGTACTATCTGTAGTGGCAACATCTCGGGAAGCTAGAGCCTCATCCTACTCAACAACAGCTGCATCCCTAGATGATCGAGCCTCATCCAGCTCAACAACAGTGGTATCCCTATGAGCTAGAGCATCATCTCTCTCAGTTAGAGAAGCATATCTATTAGAAAGAGCTTCCAAATATCAAGGCCCTAGCATGATCTCTCTCAAACGTCATCAGATGTAAACTCTGCTCTAAATACTCTGCAGAATGTGGAGTCACAACAACAGGAATACTGAGGGAATCAACCAGAGCTATTGACAAACTAGTAAACAGCTCATCTTCAATGGGAGAATCATGGTACTCCATAGGCTCCCCACTAATAAAATCAATACCCAGCTCTAAGGATACAACCCTAGCTGATGTAATCTCTGCTTCCAATCATGTAGAATACTCTAGAGAGTGACCTGGATGGCTAGTCAAAAAGTCATCCCTCTTACGTCGAGTC
The DNA here is from genome assembly GCA_016801055.1 of Panax notoginseng. Taxonomy (NCBI): domain Eukaryota; kingdom Viridiplantae; phylum Streptophyta; class Magnoliopsida; order Apiales; family Araliaceae; genus Panax; species Panax notoginseng. The sequence continues at coordinate 238,286,789 of CM029013.1, read as the reverse complement.
CAACATGCATAAATCCTGGAAAAATCCTATGTTGACAAAAGTCAAGATGATAAACGCTGATCCACTGCCCCGTCAAAGGGACGAATATCCTGAAACTAGTCAAACAGTGACATAACAGCCAATAGATGATATTTGGTCACACCCCCTGAAATCGACCAAGGGTAGATAGTTCTGTTAGGTTTGTAATATTTATGAACGCAATCAAATTGCACAAAATAAGAGGAAACGTGTAAAAATCAGAGTTTAAAATTTTACAAACCATATACCAGAATCATCCTTTATGCACAATTATTAATTAAACGAAAAGATATGAAGAACAAGAATCATACCCTTGAAGATTCGAGCTTCCTCAGGTACAAGTTCACCTTCAATCCTTTTCGCGTTCAACTTGAATCTACAGGGTTTGGTTCCTTCTTTTGATCAACGTTCAGTGAACTTATTCTCTAATAATGTAAAGATTTTATTATAAAAGATAAATTTATCTTTTATTCAGACTTATCTTATCATTATCTTTTATTTTTACATTATTTATCTTTACATTATCTTTTATTTTTACATTATGTATACATAAATATAAACTTATCTTTACATTATAGCCCTATGGCAAAAATTCCACACTGCCGCTACAGGCAGTAGCGGCAGGCATGTATTAAATGGTAGGGGCAGTAATGTAAAAAGGCTAAAGGCAGGGACTGCCGCTACAGCCTGTAGCGACAAGCATGGGCAAAATGGAAAAGGGACTGCCACTACAAGCTGTAGCGGCAGGTGGAGCTTGTTTGCTGAAGCAAACGTTTGCTACGGATGATTACCCTATATATATATATATATATATATATATATATAGGGAGAGGATCAATAGTAGAACTCTTAAGTAGTAGAACTCCCTTAAATAATAGAATTGTATCAAAACGACTTAGTTTTGATAAGACGCAGTGGCATTTTTGTAAATACGCGGTGGCATGGTATTTACAAAAATGCCACCGCGTCTTATCAAAACTACGTCGTTTTGATACAATTCTATTATTTAAGGAGTTCTACTACTTAAGAGTTCTACTCTTGATCCTTTATATATATATATATATATATATATATATATATATATATATATATATATATATATATATATATATATATTAATAAGGTAATACATGAATAAAAGTGACGTGAATACTGTTCCTTTGATTTCCGTGAAGGAGACATATATATATGATATAAAGTAACAAATGTTATTCAGCCAACAGGATAAGAAACAACAGTGATTCATGCCAACAGCCATCAGCCACGCGAATAACAGAATTTAAAAAAAAATAGTTTCGCGAAATTTTTTATTTTTTATTTTTTTTAAATAAATTTTATACAATAAAATTATACTCAATTAAATTGTTCAAAACACATATCAGTATACATATTAAATTAAAACAATTAATAATTCGCATAAAGGTTTGGCTCTGATACCACTGTTAGGTTTGTAATATTCATGAACGTAATCAAATTACACAAAATAAGCGAAAATGTATAAAAATCAGAGTTTAAAATTTTACAAACCATATACCCGGATCATCCTTTATACACAATTATTAATTAAACAAAAAGATATGAAGAACAAGAATCATACCCTTAAAGATTCGAGCTTTCTCAAGTACAAGTTCACCTCCAATCCTTTTCGCGTTCAACTTGAATCCACCGGGTTTGGTTCCTTCCTTTTATCAACGTTAGCCACCCAAGTGTTTGGCCTCTAGAGATAATCCACCAAGGAAAAAAAATTCAAGAAGATGGGCGTTTGGCAAAACCCTAGTTTTTCCATCTCTCATAGAAAAAGTGTGTACTCTCTAACAATTGAAATCACGTCTCTTAATATCTGATATAAGACTCCTCTTATAAAGATGTCAGGTAACCCTATTTAATTAAAATAAGGTATTATTTATTTAATTAAACTTTTTTAATTAAATGGGTTTCTTAATCTTATTAGGAATAAATGAGAGTACTTTTATTAATTAATTCCCAAACTCTTTTAGGAATAATAATAATAATAATAATAATAATAATAATAAGACTTCTCTTATTAATTTATATTTAATATTTCCAAAATATTAAATAATAAATATTAAGCTATTTAATTTATTCTATCACCATAGATTAAATTAAATATACTTAACATATTATTACGATTATGCTATTAACTTCTTAAATAATTATTTTTCATTTTACGGTGTGACCCTTTAGGTTTTCCATATTAAACTGGTTGTGAATAAATCAATTAGAACAATTCTAATCTTATTTAAATAAATAAATTAAATAATTAATTTATTTAAATAATTAATATTTATTCTACAATAGGAATAAGCCTTCCTAGCGATCAACGACTTTCCAAATAATATAGATTTCAACATTAATCACAAAAGAACCTTCGAGTAAATAGTTACCGTACAATTCAATCATTTCACCATACATTGTCCCAATTAAATATAAGACATGGATTTACAGGCAAGTCTTATTTTATTTAATTATATGTATTTCGACTCTTAAATGCACAACTCCAAATAATGAAAACTAGAAACTCCTTTCTAATTTCATTCTGCCTTGGCCAAGAACTACTAGGTTGTCATTTATTGAATCACATAGGACATTTCTCTTCTTTTACTAGAAGTGGTAGATTCTTTATTGATCATACATTATCTCCATGTACAACTTATTATACCCAAGCCTACCCTTTTATATACCCTAAGGGTCTTAGGGTATAAGTCAAAGTATAACTCATCATACACAAGATACTATGATGATCTCAAGTCCAAGGATCACTTGTACTACTATCACTAAAGAAATTCTTATTGACAAGCAAATAAAACTCCATTAGGTATTCCTTAGCGAGCCACGTTCAGTGAACTTATTCTCTAATAAGCACCTACATACTTGTTTTAATGTCTCCACACAAATGATCATGAGATCAATCATCCTCATCCAATGAGCAAGCAACGTATGTACCAATCTATCTGGATTCACTAATCTCCAATTTAGTAATCCAACGATTGGGAACTATTTTAGTTTTAAGCTTTCTAAGAATTTAGATCTCATTAGAATGATCATCATCATTATTCCAAAAGCATTGCTTGAAACTATGGGTTTATCACATATTATAAAACAACATCATGTAGATAATTAAAAGCCTTAAATAAATTAATACTTTTTATTAATAAATGAATAAGATTGTTATGAAGTATATGCTTTATCATCAAACATGATTGGCTTGTGTGCATAATACATTTAAGTCCATGCTAGCTGCATAAGTGATAAAGCTATAGGGAGAGCTGAGCCCTGAACATGGCAAAATATCAAATGGGTCCTCGATCCCTGACAAGAAAGCCGACCAAGAACCTGCATCTATACACTCAGTCGGCTGAAAGGAGTATGACATGGCTATCTCGTGGGAAAAATAATACCCATGGCATTGGAAACTGTCAATCGGTCTCAAGTGTGTCATAAACCACACGTACAAAAAGACCCAACTACCTATAAACATCCCCACATAATGGGTATGGCAATACGTGGCTGACCTCAAGGTCTCTGCCAGATTCATTTGTAAGATGGTATGTCCCTCCCGGAGAGTCCTAACTACCATGATCACGCTGATATCTAGGTAGTCTATGTACAACGACATGTACAGATTAGCCACTATACACATCAAGAGTATGTCTACACGGGTTGTAGACACTCGAAATTTTCTGTACTACTGACACTAACATTGCAAGAAGGCAGATTCGTCTTTTATGAGAGAACCCTAAAAGACAATCCACAACCATACCGAATACTACCAGAGGTTCAGCATCAACCCCAGATCGCAATCTGGGAGTAATCGTTCCAATCTTGGAGAACCCCGAGGCATGCAGATTAATACCGAAACACACATCGGAGAAGATCGATTAATCTCGAAGATAATCCCGAGGTATCCAGTCTCAGCCCTAAACATGAGAATAGCCTCCAACCTTGGTGATAGCCCCAAGGAAAGCAATTTCAGCATTAACCCCGGAAATGCTTGTTACAAGTGTAACCAGCTTCAATCTCGGCGCTCACAACGAGATACACTGTATCAGCCCGGCGATGACATCGGGAAGACAGACACACCTCAAAGATGACAATAAGGACTTTCAACCAATTATAGCAGTCCAATCCCAGCGATGCTGAGCAACGTCTGCTTTATCGACCCAACCCGGCAATAACACCGGTAAGGGGCAACATCGTCATCTGACCAACACGATGGCACGCCAAGTCGTCTCAACACATCTACGCAACAACGACCCACAAGGCTAACCAATACCGAGTTGCTATTGTGCGGGGTAACGGATGAAAGTTGAAGCTTGAAGACCGGAGGGCACCGTCCCATCTGATGAGTGTGTTTTATATACACAAATTAGGTACTTTTGAGTTTGATAATTTGTAAATCCTAAGCTAGTTTGTTTAGTTTTTATGTGCTTCCATTGTATTGTTGTGTAATATAGTTTTATATTGCTTTTATGTACTTTTGTATTAGTTTTATGAGTTTTTACTTTGTTTTGTAGGAATTGGATGGAATGTCATTTGGGTCGATGGTTGGAATCGCCAAATTCGCATTTTCGGTTTGCCATTGACATAGCAGTCCCGTGAAGCCCAGTTTTTCCCATGATCCGGCCATTATCTATCCAAACTCCAAGAAAGAAAGTTGTAGACCAGCGTCTCCTCTTTCCAGATCATCTTGAATCGCCTCAATCGGAGTTCGGATACGAGAGTTATGGCTATTTTTCTAACGGGTGTCAAATCTGGAAACTACCAACTGCTATTTGCATAGCAGTCACTTCAAGGCCAATTTGAGCATTTATCTAGCCATTATTTCGAAGAACTCAAAGAATGAAAGTTGTATATCTACTTATCTTATTTCCAGATCATCTTGAATCGTCTCAATCGGAGTTCGTATGAAGAAGTTATGGCCATTTTCCCAACAGATGTGCAAGTAGAAAATTAGTCGGCGCTGCAGCATGACTTGCTAGTGTATTTTCGGCGCCGAAGCGCCACTTAGCAGTAGCCAGCCCCCTTTCCGCATTGCAGTGCCCCGTTCAAGCCAAATCATGGTGCTGCAGCGCCAGACATGAATTTTGGACAGTTTTTAGCTATTAAATGCTCAACCTAATGACCAAAAAACATAATCTTTCTTTTCTACTTACAACCTAGAGGAGAAAAAGAGAGAGGTGGCGGCTTGTAGAAGAGGGAGGCCATGGCTCTTGGCCATGGTTCTTCAAGAGCTTTAAGGAGCATCAATGGTGGGAGCTTCAACAACATCAATGGAGGACCTTCAACCAACAACTAAGGGAAGCCATCATTTCTTTCTTTCTTTTTTCCTCTAGTGGCTAGAACTCATTCTTGGGGATCTAGTGCAAACATTTGTAACACCTATGGAGGCAAGGAATTAAATTAAACTTTAAGCTTTTCTTTGATACTTTTATGATCCATTGGATGATTACCTAATATTTGGAATAGTTTGATTTATTTGTTATGAATTAAACTTCTATTTTGCTTTCCTTTTGATTGGTGTCATGCAAATTGGTTCTTTATGTAAGTATGTATATGCATAATTTATGCATTGCCAATTCATAGTGGCCGCCATGATCATAAAGAGAGTTAAGAGGTTTGAACAAAGTGATGCACGCCAAGTGTTTGACAAAATGCCTGTGTGTGGATATTGTGTTCTTAGCTCTTTATCTATCTATGTTTTGTTTTTCTGTTATTTTAATTAATTGTAATCATAATTTATCGTTTTAATTAATTGTTTAAATAGGATTGAGGCGATATAAAGTCAGTACTTGGTAGATATTAGTGATAATTCCTCGTGGGTTCAACAACTCTCTTATCATTATATTACTTGTTGACCGCGTATACTTGCCTGTGTTTTGCGGTTGCGAAATCGTGTAACAAGTTTTTGGCACCGTTGTCGGGGACTTAGAATTAATTGTTTTACATTATTAAAACTAAGTCATTACGATCTTACTTTAAACTGAATTTTCTGTTTAATTTCTCTTTTCAGGTAGTCCTCATTGTTTATGCCACCTCGGAAGGGACGAAATATAATTCCTCTCGATCCCGAGGTTGAAAGAACATTCAGACGACTGCGGAGAGAAAAATTCGGGGACATACCTGCTCCTATAATTATGGCTAAACCACTGCAAAAGTCCTTGAGGGAGCATGCTATGCCTGTAACAGATGATCTCCAGGCGAGCATTCTTAAGCCCGCCATCCAAGCTAATAATTTTGAGATCAAGTCGGACACCATTCAAATGTGCACCAATATTCAGTTTGGGGGACAACCGAATGATGATCCTAATGATCACTTAATCAATTTTCTGGAGATCTGTGACACATTTAAATGCAACGGAGTGTCCGATGATGCCATCAGACTCCGGTTGTTTCCTTTCACCTTGAGGGACAAAGCCAAGAGCTGGCTACATTCATTACCGTCAGGTTCCATTACCACATGGACTGACATGGCACATAAATTTGTGGCGAAGTTCTTTCCGCCAGCTAAAACAGCCAGGCTCAGGCATGAGATCACGTCCTTCATTCAGTTCGAATCAGAATCCTTATACGAGTCGTGGGAGCGGTTTAAGGATCTTCTAAGGAAATGCCCGCACCATGGATTGCCCAAATGGTTACCCATCCAAACTTTTTACATTGGGTTGGCAAGATCAACTCTGATTGTCTTTGGGAGTTCATTCGAAATCTGATTGTACCCCGAATAGCCATCAAGCAAACAATAGACTTCGTGCCCAGCTAACCGGTCCAGCATCTGATCAATGAAAGGAAGGGGAAAGTGATCCTTACAGGATGATTTGTTCAGTTTCCTGTAATCCATGCATACTCTCCACCCGGTCACCGTCCTGGTGGGAATCAGTTCGTTATTTTCGTTGGACACCATTGTCATCCCCCCCTTCTTTGGCACACATTGGATTGGACTAACCCAATGACTGTCTGAGATGGGGTAAATAATACCCGCATCTAGCAACTTAATGATTTCTTTCCGGACAACCTCCTTTATAATAGGATTTAGCTGCCTCTGATGCTCTATAGATGGCTTCGAGCCTTCCTCCAAAAGAATTTTGTGCATACAGAGGGTTGGGCTGATCCCTTTTATATCAGCGATAGACCATCCTAAGGCCGTTTTGTACTTCTTGAGCACAAGCAACAGCTTTTCTTCCTGACACTTGGTTAGAGATGCAGAAATTATCACAGGTAATGTAGATGAAATTCCTAAATAAGCATACCTCAAGTGAGTAGGCAAAGGTTTGAGCTCAAGGATAGGAGGTTAGATGATAGATGGCTGAGCTTTCGATGTAGAAGCCTCATTATCATTCAGAGATTCGAACTGTCGGTGGAATTGTTTTGATCTTTGAGGTTCATCGAGCCAAATGGCATATTCCACATACGAAGGATCTTCTGTAATATTAGCCCCAGTTAATGAAGCTTCCATGGGGTTTGGAATGCATGTTTTTGAGAATACCCCCTCCACTGATTTATCAATAGTGCTAATCTGGAAACAATCCTCAGGGGTATTAGGATATTTCATGGATCGGAAGACATTGAACGTCACTTCCTGATCGTTAACTCTCATTGTCAACTCCCCCCTTTGGACATCAATGAGGGTCCTCCCAGTTGCCAAGAACGGCCTTCCCAATATTATTGGGATTTCCCTATCCTCCTCAAAATCAAGGACTATGAAATCCGCCGGAAAAATGAACTTGTCGACTTTCACTAGCACATCCTCTATAATTCCCTTTAGGTATGTCAGAGATCTATCAGCTAATTGAAGGGTGACACTTGTTGGCTTGGCTTCATTTAGGCCCAGCTTTTTATAAATGGAGAGGGGCATCAAGTTGATGCTGGCCCCTAAATCACAAAGAGCCTTCCCAATAAACTGGTCCCCAATGGAGCACGGGATTGTAAAACTTCCCGGGTCTATGAGCTTCGGTGGAAGCTTGTTTTGAAGGATGGCGCTACACTCTTCTGTCAGCGCCACCGTCTCATAATCCCCCATTTTTCGTTTCTTGGACAAAATATCCTTCATGAACTTGACATAACTAGGCATTCCCTACAATGCCTCTGCAAATGGGATGTTTATGTGCAGTCTTTTGAACACCTCTAAGAATTTGGAAAACTGCTTATCCAACTTCTGTTTCTGCACCCTCTGGGGGAATGGTAACTGAGGGAGAGGCTGCATGACCACGGTCGTTGGAGGATATGGTGATGAAGGGTTGTCTTTACCACTTTCCTTACCCCCACTAGTTTCAGCATTCTCATTCTCAGAAAATTTCTCGTGAGACACTGTCTCAACTGCCACAGGAATACCCTCTCCACCTTGCACATTAGTGGTTCTCCCACTTCGTAGGGTCACTGCTTGACACTGCTCCTTGCCTTCCCTCTTTGGGTTGACATCAGTTTCGCTTGGCAATGTGCCTGGTGGTCGACTATTCAAGGCAGTAGCCAACTGACCCATCTGTACTTCAAGATTCCTAATTGAGGCTTTTTGATTGTTACTTCTGGTTTTGTTCTGGGCTATATACCTTGACAGAAGATCTTCTAAACTGGGCTTCCTTTCCTGTTGTGGTGGAGGATGGTGAAACAGATTCTAATTTCTCTGTGGATGTGGGTTGAACTGAGTCTGAGGTTGGAATCTAGCAGGATTAGCATAATTTGTTCTGGTAGTTGGAGGTTGTTATGGATTGGGGTGGTTACTGTTGTTGTTGGAATTGTTGCCCCATGAAAAGTTTGGATGATTTCTTAACCCCGGGTGGTAATGAGTGGGAAGGTTAGAGTTTTGTTGCCGCCCGTAGTTGGAAACAAATTGAACTGACTCAGGGCATATCACACACAGATCCGTAGGGTGGCTCCCTTGGCATAATTCACATTGAACTACGACAGTCTGCACGTTCTGAACAGCTGAAGGTTCCTGGTTATCTAACCTTCTCGTTAGTGCTGCTACCTGAGCCGCTAACGCAGTGATAGAGTCAACTTCATAAACCCCCACTGGTCTTCTCTGGGATTGTCTGTCATTTGGCCATTGGTAATTATTGGCTGCCATGGTCTCCACCAGCTCATATCCTGCTATGTGATGTTTGTCCATGAAGGCCCCTCCAGATGTGGCATCAATACTCGAACGAGTTGATCCTGCCAACCCATTGTAAAAAGTTTGGATGGGTAACCATTCGGGCAATCCATGGTGCGGGCATTTCCTTAGAAGATCCTTAAACCGCTCCCACGAGTCGTATAAGGATTCTGATTCGAACTGAATGAAGGACGCAATCTCATGCCTGAGCCTGGCTGTTTTAGCTGGCGGAAAGAACTTCGCCACAAATTTATGTGCCATGTCAGTCCATGTGGTAATGGAGCCTGACAGTAATGAATGTAGCCAGCTCTTGGCTTTGTCCCTCAAGGTGAAAGGAAACAACCGGAGTCTGATGGCATCGTCATACACTCCGTTGCATTTAAATGTGTCACAGATCTCCAGAAAATTGATTAAGTGATCATTAGGATCATCATTCGGTTGTCCCCTAAACTGAATATTGGTGCACATTTGAATGGTGCCGACTTGATCTCAAAATTATTAGCTTGGATGGCGGGCCTAAGAATGCTCGCCTGGAGATCATCTGTAACAGGCATAGCATGCTCCCTCAAGGACTTTTGCAGTGGTTTAGCCATAATGATAGGAGCAGGTATGTCCCCGGATTTTTCTCTCCGCAGTCGTCTGAATGTTCTTTCAACCTCAGGATCGAGAGGAATTATATTTCGTCCTTTCCGAGGTGGCATAAATAATGAGGACTACCTGAAAAGAGAAATTAAACAGAAAATTCAGTTTAAAGTAAGATCGTAATGACTTAGTTTTAATAATGTAAAACAATTAATTCTAAGTCCCCGGCAACGGTGCCAAAAACTTGTTGCACGATTTCGCAACCGCAAAACACGCGCAAGTATACGCGGTCATAACAAGTAATATAAGAAAGTAGAGTGTCGAACCCACGAGGACAAAGATTTAATCAGAAACAAATACTAAGGTAAAGTCGTTACTAAACTTATCTAAACGATTGGAGGTAAAGGTTGATTAAGCTATTTTAATAAGAAAACTAACTAAGAGACGTTGGTTGTGCTAGGAAGGGAAGATGGGATTACAACTCCCCTAATGCTTCGCCTAATCTTCTAACTCTCCGCAATGCAAACGAATCAAGGAATGGTCGACCTAGAACAATAATAGGCATAAACTTTTGTCGAAGGTCAAATGCACATCCCTAGTAAGCTAGAACACCATATGTCTATGGGTGGAACTAACTGGGTCGAGGTCATTAAGCACATTCACAAGGTCACACAAGGCAAATAAGGATATGTCTATCCTATTGGCACATTAAGCCCCACATTCAAATATCAAGGTCATAATAGGTGTTGCTGCATTTAAAGACAAACAGTAATATCCATTTAACAATTTCCATTACTATCAGTACCAATTTCTTTATCAAGAAATCAGACAATATAAGCAAAATACAACAACCCATTCCAAAATGCTTCATTATATAAAACGAGAGAGAAAGTCGATTAAGCTATTCAAAAGGTTACATTGCAATCCTAAAATGGAGTTAGTTCATAACTATGGGACTAACACAAATTTCTACTGCACTATCCATTATCAGACAAATACAATAAAAATAATATTTGCAATAAGAAAAACCCCTGTAGAAAGAAGTTATCTTCTGCCAAATATTCTCTTCACGCGCAGAGTCAGAAAATATGGAGAGCAATTGATCTTTTTCTCCTTCAAGCTTCTTCCTTCTCTCTTGTTATCTATTTTCTGGTATATGTCTCCTGTGTGTCTTTTTTGCCGCCTGCCCTTTCTAACATCTCTTTTTCCCCCTTTTTGCTAGGTCAAATAAAGTCCTTGTCTTCCTGGGAACCGGAGGTGGCGCCGCGGCACAGGCCACCAAGTATTGAGTAGCGCTGCGGCGCAACATTATGAAATGGGACATGGAGATTGCGCTGCAGCGCGAGACAAAGGGGGATGTGTGGCGCCGTGGCGCGGCTTACGTCAGCTGGGGCAGGCCATGGCGCTGTGGCGCGGCCATTAAGCCTGGAGATGGCGCTGCGGCGTGAATCTTGGCAAAATGATTGTTTTACCCCTTTAAAGCTGTAAAAACACTGTGAAGCTCTACAATGCAATGATTAAACACACTAACACTATATTTCTATGATACTACATAAAAACTACGAATTCAGGCAAATATTTAAGTCGTAAGGTATCTGATTCGCGGGTTTAAATCACACTCATCACCATCTTCAAAGACTTCGTACAAACTCTAATCCCATGTCATCGTACAAACTCTCGACAACGGCAGTCCGAAATAGGTCCTGTATACCTCAAACGGATGCTCGGATTGCACTTTAGAAAAAACTGAGTGGACATTACAGTGCCCGTGTGCACGTACTTCGAGACGACCCGACCCGACCAAACTGGGCCTACTCGACCCGCCTCTGGTACACCTGCGGCAGCTTTGGTCTATAAATAGAGGGCTTGGGGTGCTGATTTTTAAGAGAAAAAAGATGGGGAAACTCTACAAAATTCGATCTACACTTGCCATACAGTGTATTTTCCCACTTTAAACACCTGTGAGCTCATATACAGCCCTCTTTTGTATCTACAAAAGTTTGTGTTTACTCACTCTAAAGATATAGAAGTCTTCTTTGGTAGCCCACTGTAAGCCTTCTCACACACTTTAGAGTCTTTCTCTTCATTTTTGCACACACCCTTCGATACGTTGAAAGTCGTGTTGCTTGCTTTTGCCCGGACTTCGATCCATGGTTTCATTTCAGTCTATATATATATATATATATATATATATATATATATATATATATATTGATATATATATATATATTATATATACATTGACTAACATTACCGAGTTATGCGTTTATTTGATTTTCTAGATATATATAGAGCGTTTATATTATTTATATATATATATATATATATATATATATATGAACTGTGTATCGGACTTTGTTCGATTGAGCCTAAACTTCTGTTTGGTGCGTTTATTGCATTAATATATATATATACTTATATATATTAATTGTGTGTCGGACTTTGTTCGATGAGCCTAAACTTCGGTTTGGTGCGTTTAATTGCTTTCTTATATATATATACTTATATATATAAACTGTGGTCGAACTCCGTTCGATGAGCCCGAATTTTACATCCGGTGCGTTTACTCGCTTTATATATATATATATATGAACTGTTATCGAACTCTATTCGGTGAGCCTGGATTTTATATCCGGTGCGTTTACATGCTTATATATATATATATATATATATATATATATATATATATATATATATATATATATTTACATTTCGTCCCACCTGGAGTTTACTTCGTGGTGGTTGACCGTTTTTATAGCTTTCTATACATTTCGTCCCGCCTGGAGTTTCCTCCATGGCGGTTGATAGCTTTTAACAGCTTTATTTACATTTCTAGTCCACCATGGAGCTACTTCGTGGTTGGTGATCATGTCTGTATATATATATTTACGGCTTTTATATATATACATGCTTACTGCTTTCATATAAATTGCAGTATTATGTGAGCCTAGGAATCATGTGATCACAGATTCATCCCATTGGATCTAGATTCGGTTCCCGTGATGGACATTTTCAACTGTAAGCAGCTTGTAAATTATTCTGCGGTGTCTGAATTTCCTCAAATGGTTTCCATACCCACGAGGAAGTCGGCATTATTTTGAACAGTATTTTCGTACGGATGCTTCGCAGCCGTCAAATAAAATCAACCCAGCCGCGCATTTAATAAAATGGGAGTGCAAAAGGCCTCAATTACTATTGAGCGACAGGGTTTGAAAAAACCTCTTTTATAAAACATCACTTCCATATCTTGCTAAAATTGAATTTTTACATAAATTCAAACCCTGCGTATATAGGTGCGAATGAGGCCTCGTACCACTTTCAAATAACAGCACATCGACTCACACACACACACACACATTCAGATAATAGTTTCTTGAAAAGAGGCGGTCACCGTGGTAACACGGATGTCGGGGGGTGCCTAACACCTTCCCCCCGCATAACCAAGTCCCCGGACCCTAAACGAATCTCGGTTTCACCGACCCGTATAGCAGTGTCACATCACTGGGTCAACGTGCAAACCTTTTCTCGGTTGTGTTGGTACAACCATTTAAAAAACCAACTGGCGACTCTTAACAGTCCATCGTCGACATTATACATGTCGGACCTTTTTCACTTATTTTTTCAAACAAATCTGACCTAAAATGAGAACACCAAAGAACAAGTAACAGAAAGGGACATCTCAAAATCCCGACGTCGACAGGTGGCGACTCTGCTGGGGACTCCAGTAAGAGGACTTAAGCCGCTATTTCAATCTTTTCAAAATTATTATCTGCTTTATGTATGGATGTTGCATTTACATTGGATGAATGTGTACGAATGCATGTCTTGTTTATTTAGTGCCTCGCACTATAAACTGCCTGTGATGTTAGTGCCTCACACTATAAACTGCTCATGATATTAGTGCTTTGCACATGTCATCATTTCATACAGTGAGACGCGATGTATGTGAATGTATGTTGTGTGGTCCCTCCACCAGGAGGCTATCCCGTCGGTGTTTGATTACTGGACTCGTGAGAAGCCTGATTCTCCGAGGCTCAGGAAAGGCACCACCCAAATTCGCTCCAGTTGAAAGACCGGATTAACTTCCCGTCAAGTAGATTGCGATGATTTGGGAACCTTAATGCCAAAAAGCCGCGAGAGTAACCTAAGATAGGTCAGCCTCTGATAAACCCAAAACGGAGGAAAGTCTCTTCATGCTCTCATTTTAAATTACACAATTTCATGGCATATCTATCTCCATGTAATGAGAAATATGAAGGAATGTGTACACATATACATACATTCTACAAACAGCTGACATCCATTTTTGCAACATAAAATTCCTAAAATGGACTCATCACATTGCATATTAATATTCACCTTCCCTAAGGACTATACTATGCAAGTCTTTCGCAGGGAGTCAATCGGGCCTACTACCCGTTCAAAGTCCAAAAAGGCAGCAGGCCTACAGTCAATTATGTCGTCATCCGACCAAACTGAACTTAATCCAGTTTCTCGCAAAGAATTCGACGGATTAAGCAAACAAATTGCAGATTTGGTTGTTCTGTTCAAAGAATTACACCAGTCTACACAGGGTCAGAAAATAGCCATACATGCTGAATCCTCCACACAAGGAGGATCCCAGGTCGTTACCATACCTGAACTGCAGTTGGATCAGACCAACAAAACTCATGATGTTGCCCATCCCACTGGAGACCCATACACTGGTGACATCAAAAAGAAAGTCCTCCAAATGGAAGAGACCCTTCATACTATCAAAGGAATTGGAACAAACGAGAGTGTTTCATATGCTGATTTATGTATTTCTCCTGGTGTTCATTATCCAGAAAAGTTTAAAACTCTTGACTTTGAAAAATATGACGGGTCAGGAGATCCTTATACACACTTAAAGGTATTTATTGGAGAACTTGGATCTTATGCGGAGGATGAAAAGCTCAGAATGCAATTATTCCAAAAGAGTCTAACTGGAGAAGCCCGTTCATGGTACACCAGATTAGACAACTCCAAAATCCACAGTTGGGAAGAGCTAGCACATGCCTTCCTCACTCAATACAGCTTTCAGTCTCAAATGGCTCCTGATCGGTATCAACTCACCAAGATCAAGAAACAGTTTAACGAGTCTTTCAGAGAGTATGCCCAGAGGTGGAGACGCCTAGCTGCCCAAGTGAATCCTTCCATGACCGAATCAGAAATGGTCATAAAGTTTATAGACATACAAGAAGCTTCTTTTTATGAGAGAGTTTTAGTCGGCATCGGCAAACCGTTTTCTGAAATGGTCAAACATGGGGAGATGGCTGAGATAGGATTGAAATCCGGAAAGATTCAAGACCTAGCTGCACTCAAAGCTGTTGCTGATCACATTCAATCTGGAAATTATGGGAACAACCCCAGGAGGGTCCATAAAAAGAAAGAGGAAGATGTTTCCCTGATACTACAGGGTCAAAAAGGCAGTCAAAGTATGCCTGTTCAGAGGATAAACTATACTCCCTTTCCAGCACAGTCTGTAAACCCTCCAATACCAAAAGGTGGAGAAGCCAAACGCCCTCGAGTGTTAACACCCTTAGGGGATACCCTCGAGAATATCCTTAATCTTTTGACAACACAAAAGAAGATTACACATCTACTTCCACCAGCCAACCCAAATGGAAGGGGTTTTAATGCTGCTCGGAAATGTGGTTATCATGCCGGGGCACCTGGACATGATACTCAGGATTGTCGGGCCTTGAAACACAATATCCAAGACCTGATAGACAACGGTGAGATCGTGGTCACTAAACCAGATCAACCTAACGTTCAAGACAACCCTCTTCCTCAACACAAAGAAGAAGAGGTCAACATGATTAATTGGAGCAGTGGACAGAGTTCCAACTTCAACCGTGATTCTTCCCAAACCATCAAAGATAGTGATAACAGATGGGATTATGCCAAGTTTCAGTTCACAATGGAACGAAAAATGAAAGCTCTCTACAAATAAATTGAGCAATTGGCGGAACTGGTGACTTATCAGCATCAAGTGACTCGTCAGCTAATCAGCCAGGAGCATGCCAGTCTCCTGCCCATTGTCATGAATATTCCCTCTTCACTTTCAGAAAATGAAATACTGGAAGACAAAGTGATGAAGAGAGCAAATGCCAAGGCCCGTCGGGATTTCGCCAACTAATGGGAATTCACCTATTTGGGTCAATCTATGGAGGAGATACTTCACATGTTAATCAATGAAGGAAGAATCAGTTCCCTTCTACCTCCAATAAACCCCCGTTCGGGACGGTACAATTCTGAGGGAGTATGTCAATATCATTCCCAATCTCGTGGTCACAGCACAGAAGAATGTTGGGCACTCCGCCACCTTATTCAGAACCTAATTGACAGCGGCGTACTGCGCCTGGCAGATGACGACACTGTGCTACGCGCCAGTGAGAATGCGGGTCCCACTAAATGGAAGAGTGTGGTAGCCGTAATATCTACTGAAGCTGATCAATCACTCATCATGCCAATAATTCAACTCAAAGGAAGCAGCAATCCTTTGAAAGTGGCCGCCCCCGAGCCAATCAACTTGTCGTGCAGAGCACAATATCCTATTGGTAGCTTGCATAAAGTTTCGTGGAATTATGGAGAAGGTGAAGGATCCACCTCACATACCACTGCTACAGTGTCGAAAGAAAATCTACTGTACCTTCCCCAACAGGTGATGAAATCTACTGTCAAATCAAAGGGAAAAATACCCATGGAGAAGATTGAAAAATTCCTCTGCACTATGGGTCATAACGAAGCTACGGTGGTTTTAAGCTTGAAAGAAGCTCCACAACAGATATCAATTTTGGACTTGGTCCTCACTTCCGAGAATCACCGGAAGATCTTGTTAAAGGTTTTAGAAGAAGCTTATCTCCCGACATCCGCGGATGAGGAAAAATTTCAACATCTAGTTAATCACATTTTCAACGACAATGTGATATCCTTCACTGATGATGACATTCCGCCTGAAGGGACCGGTCATTGCAAACCGTTGCACATCGAAGTCTTTTCCTCCAGATATATGGTGGCTAGAGTCCTGATAGATGGAGGCTCATCCCTAAATATCTGCCCATATGTTACCTTGGTGAAGATGAATATCAATCCTAATCGAATCCGGAGTAGCCATACTATCATCAAAGCTTTTGATGGAGCCCGTCGAAATTCGGTTGGAGTAATTGAGCTGGCAATTGAGATTGGTCCTCATACATTCTGCGTATCCTTCCATGTGCTCAAGATAGAGTCGGGATACAACCTGCTCTTGGGACGACCATGGATCCACATGGCTGGGGCAGTCCCCTCCACCCTTCATCAACAATTAAAATACATTATCAACAATAGCCTGGTCACGGTCAACGCTGCACCAGAGTGTCCTCAACACGGGGATTTACCGGTCATCAATGCTAATGCGGATGTTGAACCAGTCAGTTTTCATGATTTAGAAATAAGCAATACCCAATACTATGCTATTGGAGCACCACTGCCCGAACCCCAGATTTCTGCCGAAGTGATGTCAGCCACTCAAGAAATGATGTCGTTGCATCATAAACCAGGACAAGGGTTGGGTAAAGATTGTCAGGGTATGAAGTACCCTATTCGCTTAACCAAGCACACTGGAACAGCTGGACTAGGCTATTCAGCTAGCTCTAGTCACAGGAACCCTCATAAGCATCCACAGGTTCCTTCAGCTTCAACTATGTGGTGTGATGCCCCCAAAATTAGGTATACATCACCCATCTTGGGTCGTCAGATACATAGTACAGAATACAAATACAACTTAATAATACAACTGTCGTGTACAATACGACAAAATATAAACTGTGAGTTTGAATACAAATATTATCTTCTAGAGAGTATTCATACTCAAAAGGAGTCCTCATTACATTTATTAACACACCATTACATAGAATAGTGAGGACTACTAACTAATACTATCATTCGGACCATCACTCCGTTCCCCGACTTGCCCCAGCTACGTTCTCATTTCCTGAAGAGAACAGTGAAAGAAAGGGTGAGCTCAACTAGCCCAGTAAGAACTATTACGACTAAGATAATGCAGAATAAATTATCATTAGCCTTCAACAATGTTAAACTGATAAAATATTATAGACATCAAGTTTAACTATAGCGGAACAAGCAATCCATTAAGAGAGTCAAGTAGAAAATAAACTCTACTATCTTTTATGATTTAAAAGATTTTCCAACACTGTGATCGCTGAGACTCAGCTTAATAAAATAATCCACATCATCGAATCACCCCTGCACTACGGCCAGGGATATTCGTATATTCATTAATGGTCATGATCATGCCAACAACTGTCCATCAATGCACTACGGGCCAATGAGGACTTTTACCACATCATTCGTAACATTACGGTCATGATTACACCGAATAATCCCTGGTCAAAATCATACCAAGTCCATCTATGCACTACAGGCCACAGATGACTTTCAACAGAATATAAACATGAGGATGATGACAATGATATAAGAATTCAATAAAACAAGTTCAAGAATTAATTTATCCAAGAATTAACAACGACCAAATTGTCAACATGATACTACTTTGTGGAGTAAAATTCAAGAATGATCAGGAGAATATTTTCATAAATAGATACTGGATAAAACGCAATTATCAAGGATATTCCACAAATTTCATGGAGTATAGAAGTCAAAACTTAACCAACTGAGTACAATAAAGAATGAAATAACAAAAGAAATCACCATGCATGCGATAGACCGCACAGACAGGTTATTCTAACAAAATAATAAATAATGGAACCAGGTCCGGCGTAAACGCACAGACAGGATATTCCGACAGAATAATAAATAATGGAACCAGGTCCGGTGTAAAACACACAGACAGGATATTCCAACAGAATAATAACAAGACAGAACCAGGTCCGGTGTAAAACACACAGACAGGATGTTCCAACAGAATAATAATAAAAATGGAACCAGGTCTGGTGTAAAACACACAGACAGGATGTTCCAACAGAATAATAGAAGAATGTCACCAAGTATAGGGTAGACCGCGTATACAGGTTATTCCAACAGAATAATAAGAAATGGAATAACAACAGTTCTCTTCATGAATAAGAAAGAATAACACCCCTTACCATTTTAAAGAAGAGCTGAAATAAGGAAGTAGTTAAGTAGCAGAATACTCTTCTTCTCTCTCTCTATAGTTTCTCTCTATAGTTTCTCTCTCTAGAGTTCAGTGAATTCGTAAGAAATAATGAAGGAATGAGCTGCTATTTATAGAAAAATAGAATGCATAGTAACTAATCTATGAACGGTCCAGATTGATTACTTTAATCTGACGGTCCATATTTAAAGAAAAATCTTTTAAATAAAATATAATATATTATATTTATAGAATAACTTTAATAAAGTATTCTGTTTTATATAAAAAGATGTTTCTGTTTTATTACGTTAATAATACGAATAAAACAAAACGTCATTATCGCTAAATGATTCATATTATTAACTGACAATAATTGAATCATACTGAGTGACTTCTCACATAAGCATTAATAATCAATACCGTGTGCTACTATGCAACCACACATATTACTGTACTTTTACTACCGAGTAGTTCAACAGTAACAATGGTAAAACTTCCGCCGTTATTTTTAATAAAATATTTTTATCGTTTTCTCAATCCGACAATAATTCCGTTGTGGGGTCCACCAATGATTGTGTCGTTGTACGAATATTCCCTGTTAAAACGAATATTCTCCGACCAATCGAATATTATATAACAACTTGCGTACTTTGCAAAATTTATAAATATTACCCACAACTATAACATTATATCAAATTAACTCCATAATATTCAAAAATAATATTTATAGAAAATTCATCTTTATTTGTAAAAGTTGGGGTCTTACAACCTCCCCTTCTTATAAAATTTCGCCCTCGAAATTAGGGTACGTACCTGGTATGTCGAAGAGGTAAGGATACCTTGATTTCATTTCAGATTCTAACTCCCAAGTCATTTCCTCAACATCGTGGTTTCTCCACAAAACTTTGACTTGAGGTATAACCTTGGAGCGTAGAATATGTTCCTTCTTATCCAAGATTTGAACAGGAACTTCTTCATACGTCAAATCCTCCGCTATTTCGTCCGGTTCTAACTCAATAATGTGGTTCGGGTCTTCCACATATTTGCGTAACATGGATATGTGAAAAACGTTATGAACACGAGACACACTTAGCGGTAAAGCGAGTCTATAAGCCACAGTTCCTACTCGATCGAGGATTAAAAATAGACCGATGAATCGAGGATTGAGCTTTCCTCTCTTTCCAAATCTCGTAACTCCTTTCCATGGAGCAACACGTAAGAACACATGATCTCCTACATCAAATTCCATATCCTTTCGATGAAGATCAGCATAACTCTTTTGTCGATCTTGTGAGGTTTTTATACGTTGTCGGATCGTTTGAATCTTTTCTGTAGTTATACGTACCAACTCCGGTCCCAATAACGTTGCTTCACCCACCTCATCCCAGCATACTGGAGAACGACATTTTCTTTCATACAATGCTTCGAATGGAGTCATGCCAATACTTGCTTGATAACTGTTGTTGTAGGAAAACTCCACCAATGGTAAGAACTTGTCCCAACTTCCCTTGAAGTCAAAGACACAGAGTCTTAATAAATCTTCTAGAGTTTGAATAGTCCTCTCTGATTGTCCGTCCGTCTGAGGATGATATGCCGAACTAAATCGTAAATCTGTGCCCATAGCTTTTTGTAAACTAACCCAAAATCGTGAAGTGAATCTTGAGTCTCGATCAGAAACTATGGATACTGGCATACCATGCAGTCTTACAATCTCATTTATGTACATACGAGCAAGACGTTCAAGTGTATAAGTTTCTCGTATCGGTAAGAAATGAGTAGACTTGGTCAATCTATCAACAATGACCCAAATCGCATCTATACCTTGAGAAACCTTAGGAAGACCGGTAACGAAATCCATGGTAATGTGCTCCCACTTTCATTCTGGAATTTCCAGTGGTTGCAATGGACCTTTTGGTACATGATGCTCCGCTTTGACTCGTTGACAAGTTAGACACCTTGAGATAAACAGCGCTATCTCTCTCTTCATATTGCTCCACCAAAATGTATGACGAAGATCATGATACATTTTGGTACTTCCAGGATGGATTGCAAACGGTGTGTTGTGCGCCTCCATCATGATTTCATACTTTAAATCAGGGTTGTTAGGAACACAAAGTCTGGAGTTGACTCGAAGTATTCCTTCTTCATCGATTCTTGCTACCGGCATAGAACCTTCTTGCACTTTCTTCCTCATACGCATCAGCTCCAGGTCTGTAGCTTGAGCAGCTTTAACTTTATCGATTAAAGTTCGTTCTACTCGTATATTCGCCATCATCACATGGGTCCCTGGAGTCTTTAACTCTATCTCCATCCTTTGCAAGTCACACAAAATGGGCCTTTGTGTTGACAATATTGCACTCGTACTTGCATATGATCTTCTACTCAATGCGTCAGCTACCACGTTTGCTTTTCCAGGATGGTATTGAATGGTATGATCATAATCTTTCAACAGTTCAAGCCAACGTCGTTGTCGCATGTTGAGTTCCTTTTGAGTGAAGAAATATTTAAGGCTTTTATGATCCGTAAAGATCTCCACCTTCTCCCCATACAAGTAATGCCTCCAAATTTTAAGTGCAAAGACAACAGCTGCCAACTCTAGATCATGAGTAGGATAATTCCTCTCATATTCCTTGAGTTGTCTTGATGCATAGGCTATGACTTTTCCATGTTGCATGAGAACGCATCCCAACCCTTTGCTCGAAGCATCACTGTAGATGACAAATCCCTCCGAGCCAGATGGTATTGTTAGAACAGGTGCTGAAATGAGTCTCCTCTTGACTTCTTGAAAACTCTGCTCACATTCTTCGCTCCAACCGAACTTTGTATCTTTCCGAGTCAGCTGAGTTAATGGAGTAGCGATTCGAGAAAATCCTTCCACGAATCTCCGATAATAACCAGCTAGACCGAGAAAGCTACGTACTTCGGTTACTGATTTAGGTTGCTCCCAGCTTTGAATAGCTTCAATCTTTGCCGGGTCAACAGATATTCCACGACTTGATACTACGTGCCCAAGGAATGCTACCTCTTCCAGCCAGAACTCGCATTTCTTCAACTTGGCATAAAGTTTGTATTCACGAAGCTTTTGGAGTACCAACCTCAAGTGTTGTTCATGATCTTCACGGCTTTTGGAATAAACAAGGATGTCATCGATAAAGACGACCACAAAGTGATCTAAATATTCTTTGAATACCCTGTTCATCATATCCATGAAGGCAGCATGAGCATTAGTCAATCCAAAAGACATAACTAAGAATTCATAATGCCCATACCGAGTTCTGAAGGCAGTCTTTGGAATATCCTCAGTTCTAACCTTCAGCTGATGATATCCAGAACGAAGATCGATCTTTGAAAAGAATTATGCTCCTTGCAACTGGTCAAACAGGTCATCAATACGTGGCAATGGGTACCTATTTTTGATGGTGACATGATTCAACTCCCGATAATCAATACAAAGTCGCATACTCTCATCTTTCTTCTTTACGAACAGAACAGGAGCACCCCAAGGAGAAGTACTAGGACGAATAAAACCAATGTTTAACAATTCTTGTAGTTGGGTCTTTAACTCCTGAAGTTCAATAGGAGCCATTTGATATGGGGCTTTGGAAATGGGTTTTGTACCGGGTTCAAGGTCGATACAAAATTCAATTTCACGCTCTGGGGGTAGGCCAGGAAGTTCTTCGGGAAATACGTCAGGAAATTTATTAACAACAGAAATATCATTCAAAGCTGACGTATTTTTGTTTAGATCTGTGACATGAGCTAAGAAAGCTTGACATCCGTTTTTCAATAAACGAATAGCTTTATGGCTTGAGATGACAGTGATTGATTTTAATGGTTTGGTTGCTTGAATTCACATAATAGGTCGATTAGGAATATGAAAGCTAACAACCTTACGAAAATAATCAATTTTTGCATGATAAGTAGTTAACCAATCAATCCCTAGAATCACGTCAAATGCAAGTATTTTTAATGAAATAAGATCGACAGGTAATGTGTGGGTACCAACTTGAACCAAACAAGACTTATAAACCGTGGATGTAATGAAGGTTTCTCCCAATGGAGTTTCAACTGCTAAGTCAAAGTCTAATTTCTCCGGAATCAAACTTAATCGATGAGCACAAGTAGGAGAAATAAAAGAATGGGTAGAACCGGTATCAAATGAAGTATAGACTTCGTTAGAGTTTATGATAAGCTTACCTGTGATGACCTCATTCGGGTTCCTTGCTCTCTGGGAGTTCACAACAAACGCTCTCCCTTACACAACCGGTTTTGACTTTTCTGGGACGGCCTTTGGTGCCTCCATCCTAGCTGAATTTGTCTTCGGTAAACGACAAAATCGGGCTAAATGACCTTCTCTTCCACAATTATAACATGCTTTGGACGGCATCGCGCAGTTTGGACTGATGTGCCCCTCCCCTCCGCATTTGAAACATATGATAGGTGGTCGTTCTCCTTCCTTAACGACAGGTGCTGGTGCTGACGTCTTTCCATCATTGTTGAATCTCCTCTTCTTGAAATGCCCATTCTTATTGTTTTGGCCCTGATTACCACCGAAGTGGTTACCATTTCTGACCTGTTGATTCCCTCCACGCTTGTGGTCACCGCTTCGATGACTGCTTTCACTGGTATTATCATTTTGCCGGCTGCTCTCTTTTGGTTGCGTTGTCTCGTTATCGCGCTCCACCAACTGAGCCCTATTTACAACATCTGAATACAAACACAGTTTATGACAAATAAGGTGTTGACGTATCTCCGGTTTCAAACCTCTTAAAAATATTCGCGTCATTCTTTCTTCATTATCCACCAGGTGGGACGCAAACCGGGATAACTCCGCAAATTTTGCCTCGTACTGCGACACGGTCATATTATTCTGCTCCAATTTGATGAACTCCACCTCCTTCATGTGACTAATACTCTCGGGAAAGTATTTGTCGTTAAACAGCTCTTGGAACTTCTCCCAAGACATCTTCAGTGCGGCAGGTTGAGTACGCTTTATCGATTCCCACCAGTAATCTGCCTCTCCTCGCAACATAAAGGCGGCAAAGGGAACCTTTTGCTCCTCGGAGCAACCCAAGACATCAAATATCTTGGTGATCTGCTTTATCCATGTTTCAGCTACAAGTGGTTTGGGTTCTCCCTTAAACTCCGGAGGTCCCAGCTCCTTAAACTGTTTAGCGGTGACCGCCTGAGAGTTTCTCGTATTTCCACCTACGTTGTGGACAGGAGCCGCTTTCACCTGTTGTTGCATGAATTGCATAAAACCTCTGAACATTCCATCATTCATCATCTGGTCAGTGTTGTTGTTTGCATGAGGATTGTCACCTTCCTGATGAACATTATCCTGATTATTGATATGTGGTGAATCAATAGTCGCCTGTGCTCCATTGCTATTCTCAACATTCTCAGATGCCATTTTCAGATACTGCCACAAAATAAAAGTTAATTGATATGTCATATATTATCCTTATATTATGACTGACCAATTAAATACCATGCAAATAAACTTAGGTAGGTCATACTAGCGAAGGAATTCCCCGTCTCTCCCCTCCTAGTTCTATTCTCACATCCTAGCCAGGGATCATATCCCTAAGCTCTGATACCAACTGTGACGCCCCCAAAATTAGGTATACATCACCCATCTTGGGTCGTCAGATACATAGTACAGAATACAAATACAACTTAATAATACAACTGTCGTGTACAATACGACAAAATATAAACTATGAGTTTGAATACAAATATTATCTTCTAGAGAGTATTCATACTCAAAAGGAGTCCTCATTACATTTATTAACACACCATTACATAGAATAGTGAGGACTACTAACTAATACTATTATTCGGACCATCACTCCGTTCCCCGACTTGCCCCAGCTACGTTCTCATTTCCTAAAGAGAACAGTGAAAGAAAGGGTGAGCTCAACTAGCCCAGTAAGAAATATTACGACTAAGATAATGCAGAATAAATTATCATTAGCCTTCAACAATGTTAAACTGATAAAATATTATAGACATCAAGTTTAACTATAGCGGAACAAGCAATCCATTAAGAGAGTCAAGTAGAAAATAAACTCTACTATCTTTTATGATTTAAAAGATTTTCCAACATTGTGATCGCTGAGACTCAGCTTAATAAAATAATCCACATCATCGAATCACCCCTGCACTACGGCCAGGGATATTCGTATATTCATTAATGGTCATGATCATGCCAACAACTGTCCATCAATGCACTACGGGCCAATGAGGACTTTTACCACATCATTCGTAACATTACGGTCATGATTACACCGAATAATCCCTGGTCATAATCATACCAAGTCCATCTATGCACTACAGGCCACAGATGACTTTCAACAGAATATAAACATGAGGATGATGACAATGATATAAGAATTCAATAAAACAAGTTCAAGAATTAATTTATCCAAGAATTAACAACGTCGAAATTGTCAACATGATACTACTTTGTGGAGTAAAATTCAAGAATGATCAGGAGAATATTTTCATGAATAGATACTGGATGAAACGCAATTATCAAGGATATTCCACAAATTTCATAGAGTATAGAAGTCAAAACTTAACCAACTGAGTACAATAAAGAATGAAATAACAAAAGAAATCACCATGCATGCGATAGACCGCACAGACAGGTTATTCTAACAGAATAATAAATAATGGAACCAGGTTCGGCGTAAACGCACAGACAGGATATTCCGACAGAATAATAAATAATGGAACCAGGTCCGATGTAAAACACACAGACAGGATATTCCAACAGAATAATAACAAGACGGAACCAGGTCCGGTGTAAAACACACAGACAGGATGTTCCAACAGAATAATAATAAAAACGGAACCAGGTCTGGTGTAAAACACACAGACAGGATGTTCCAACAGAATAATAGAAGAATGTCACCAAGTATAGGGTAGACCGCGTATACAGGTTATTCCAACAGAATAATAAGAAATGGAATAACAACAGTTCTCTTCATGAATAAGAAAGAATAACACCCCTTACCGTTTTAAAGAAGAGCTGAAATAAGGAAGTAGTTAAGTAGCAGAATACTCTTCTTCTCTCTCTCTATAGTTTCTCTCTATAGTTTCTCTCTCTAGAGTTCAGTGAATTCGTAAGAAATAATGAAGGAATGAGCTGCTATTTATAGAAAAATAGAATGCATAGTAACTAATCTATGAACGGTCCAGATTGATTACTTTAATCTGACGGTCCATATTTAAAGAAAAATCTTTTAAATAAAATATAATATATTCTATTTATAGAATAACTTTAATAAAGTATTCTGTTTTATATAAAAAGATGTTTCTGTTTTATTACGTTAATAATACGAATAAAACAAAACGTCATTATCGCTAAATAATTCATATTATTAACTGACAATAATTGAATCAAACTGAGTGACTTCTCACATAAGCATTAATAATCAATACCGTGTGCTACTATGCAACCACACGTATTACTGTACTTTTACTACCGAGTAGTTCAACAGTAACAATGGTAAAACTTCCGCCGTTATTTTTAATAAAATATTTTTGTCGTTTTCTCAATCCGACAATAATTCCGTTGTGGGGTCCACCAATGATTGTGTCGTTGTACGAATATTCCCTGTTAAAACGAATATTCCCCGACCAATCGAATATTATATAACAACTTGCGTACTTTGCAAAATTTATAAATATTACCCACAACTATAACATTATATCAAATTAACTCCATAATATTCAAAAATAATATTTATAGAAAATTCATCTTTATTTATAAAAGTTGGGGTCTTACATGTGGCGTTTATCTTCGCGTTCAAGTGCTGAGTCCGCACAACCTCCTGTAAAGGTGCCATCCAATGTCATGGCTATGTTATTTCCTAAGCCGAAACTGGTGGAGGAAAACAAAATCGTTATTCCAGATCCCGCAATCGAAGAAGAGGAGCTCCGAATAATGTCGGGCATGCGTATCATCATCCATGATGAACATACCAACCGATACACCTCAGATGATGATTACCCAGATATAATGGCCATCATTTGGGACAGGGAGGATGATGACAGTCCCTCCATCACTGCGGTTCACCCGAACTTTGCTCTTGCCAATTGGAACAACATTCCTTGCATTGGTCGTCAAGGGTAAATCGGGCAGGAGTTCTTTCTGCCCTGTAGATATAATAACTGCTTACTTTTCTGTACAGTATTAGCAGTTTATTTTGCCAGTATATGTTAACACTGTGTATGATCAAACACGTTTCATATATATTAAGTGAAAGCATATTTTGTTGCAGGACTCTAAATTTAGATCTGCATGTACTTGCTGATACGATGCCTCTCCTACACAAGGATTGTACCTTTGATGTAGAGATGAATTCAGCCTTGATGGATACACAGGATGACATTGAGGTGCCTCCAGAAATTCAAGAATGGATCAAAGATACACCTAAACCCAACCTTGATCAAACCACTTCTTTCAATCTTGGAACCTTAGAAAGCCCTAAGTTAATCCAGATTGGCTCAGACCTTACCCCAAACCAACGGAATGACATGGTTACACTATTAACCCAATTCCAAGATGTGTTTGCATGGTCTCATGAAGACATGGTGGGTTTGTCCATTGACATTGTCCTTCATCGCCTTCCCATTAAAGAGGGATTTAAGCTAGTCAAATAGAAACTCAGGCGATTGAAACCTGAGTGGAGTTTAAAGGTGAAAGAGGAAATTGTGAAACAATTTCAGGCTGGCATCATCATGGTGTCTACATATCCTGAGTGGATATCCAATATCGTGCCCGTGCCTAAACCTGGAGGGAAGGTGCGAGTTTGCATGGATTACCGGGACTTGAATAAAGCTTGCCTAAAAGACAGCTTTCCCATGCCATTTATCCACATTCTCATTGACAATACTGCGCAATACGACATGTACTTCTTTGCTGATTGCTTTGCGGGGTATCATCAAATCATGGTTGCCGAGGAAGATCGTGAGAAGACTGCCTTCATCACTCATTGGGGAACTTTTTGTTATAGACGGTTGTCATTCGGCCTCATCAATGCCGGAGCTACCTATCAACGAGCTATGATGGCTCTTTTCCACGACTTAATGCATAAAGAGATTGAGATCTACATGGATGACATCATTGTCAAGTCCCGGAAGGAGGATCACCATATAGACCATCTCAGAAAGCTATTCAACAGGTTGCGTAAGTACAACTTGAAGTTGAATCCAGCCAAATGCGCCTTTGGCGTTAAATCAGGCAAGTTGCTAGGATTTCTAGTCAGCCACAAAGGGATTGAGCTGGATCCTGCTAAAATCCAAGCCATCATAGAAATGCCCATTCCTCAGACAGAAAAGGAAATCAGGGGATTTTTGGGAAGAATCAACTTCATTAGCAGGTTCATCTCCCAACTCACAGCAACCTGTGAACCAATCTTCAAACTATTAAAGAAGAACTCCTCCATGAAATGGAATGATGAGTGTCAGAATGCCTTCCTTACAATCAAGAAACAACTAGTCAAAGCTCCTGTGTTGGTACCACCCAGGGATGATGTTCCCCTGTTTATGTTCCTGTCCGTAAGTGACAATGCTATGGGTTGCATGCTGGGACAGAAGGACGATAGAGGCCAAGAACGAGCTATCTATTACCTCAGTAAAAGTTTCAGCAACAGTGAACACAAGTACACTCTGATCGAAAAGACGTGTTGTGCTTTAGCATGGGCTTCCATGAGGTTACAGCATTACCTCCATGGTCACACAACCCATCTTATATCCCGCGTGGATCCTCTCAAGTACGTGTTCAACAAACCCATGTTACATTGTCGGCTGTCCAAATGGTAGTTGATCCTACAACAATTTGACATCGTATATGTGACTCAAAAGTCCATCAAAGGTCAAGGAATCGTGAATCAACTGGCCGCCACACCTTCAGGGGATTTCAAACCCTTAGAAATATATTTCCCTGATGAAGGAGTAATGACAGTACAACAACACCATCAGTACGATACGTGCCAATCATGGAAGATGTATTTTGATAGAGCTGTTAATATGGAAGGTTCTGGAGCTGGAACAGTTCTAGTATCTGATACGGGGGAGCAGTATCCCGTCGCCATCAAATTACAGTTTGACAGCACCAATAGTTCGGCTGAGTATGAAGGCTGTCTCATGGGGCTAAAACTTGCCCGTTCAATGGGCATCAGACGGTTAACTGTCCTTGGAGATTCAGAGTTGGTAATCTGACAATCCACCGAAATCTATCAAACCAATGAACTACATTTGCTGCCTTACCATCGGCAGGTTTTAAAGATAGCTTTGGAGTTCGAAGAAATCTCCTTCCTACATGTTCCTCGTAATAGGAATGACCTTGCGGACGCATTAGCAACTTTGGCCTCCTTGATTCGCATATCAGACAAGGAACACTTGCCAAGCGTCACAATTTCCCTGCACAAGGCCCCAACCTACGAGAATTACATTGGAGAAGCATCGGATGAGCTACCTCACATCCAATATCCTTGGTATGAGCATATCAAGGAATATCTGCGAGATGGATCTACACCCACTGAGGCGAGCCCGACCGAGAAAAGGCGGATCCATCGATTTGCAATGAAATTCTTCCTGAGTGGAGATGCACTCTACAAAAGAGATGCAGGATTAGGCCTCCTCTGGTGTTTAGACAAAGATCAAGCCCAAAGGCTCATGGATGAAATCCATGGCGGAGTCTGTGGCTCCCACATGAGTGGGCCCCTCCTTGTCAAGAAAATCTTCAGAACGGGACATTATTGGCTATCTCTCAAAGCTGATTGCCATGACCACGTCAAAAGATGCTATCAGTGCCAGATTCATGGGAATGCTATACACGCCCCTCCACGGGAACTCCACAATATGAGTTCACCTTGGCCCTTCTCAATGTGAGGAATGGACGTTATCGGGCCCATTGAACCTAAAGCCAGTAATGGACATCGGTTTATATTCACCATGATCGACTACTTCACCAAGTGGGTAGAGGCAGCCTCCATCCCCAGGGTCACTAAAGAAGTCATCATTGCTTTCATCAGAAATAATGTTGTTTATCGATATGGACAACCAGAGGTGATTGTGTCAGACAATGCCAAAAACCAAAGGAATTGTGCAGTAAATTCCACATCAAACATCTCAACTCTGTCATCTATCGTCCTAAGATGAATGGTGCTGTTGAGGCGGCTAACAAAAACATCAAGAAGATTATGCAAAAGATGTCCGCCAACAACAAAGATTGGCCTGATGTATTGCCTCTGACTCTGTTAGCCTATAGAACATCTATGCGTACTTTAACTAGGGCAACCCCCTATGCACTAACCTATGGGACGGAAGTAGTGCTCCCTATAGAAGTTGAGATGGAATCTCTCAGAGTGTTAATAGATGCTCAGCTGGACGAAGATCAATGGGTACAAGACAGGTATCCCCAATTGTCTCTAATAGACGAAAGGCGAACCACGACTATCTTCCATGGTCAGTTATATCAGCAAAGGATTGCCCGATCCTATAACAAAAAAGTCTGGCTAGGACAATTTAAACAATATGACTTGGTTTTGAAGAAAATCCTGGACAACCAAGATCAATCTAAGGGAAAATTCGCTCCTAACTGGGAAGGCCCGTTTATTGTCAAAGAAGTATTGACGGGAGGCGCTCTCAGATTGCAAGAAATGGACGGTGATGAATTTCCACAACTCATCAATTCAGACGCTGTGAAACGGTACTATGTCTGAAGTAACTCGCAAACACCCTGGTGTCAAACCATCAGATCACCAGTCATTCTGGTTTTTTAACCCTTTACCACATACAACTTTTCTGCACTTTGCCCCTCAGGGAAACATACTTTTCAAGCCAGCTGCCTGGCTTTCCTTTGCGCTCATACAACTTAGGTCATCCCACCGTGGATCGAACCTCTTACATTTACAGTTTGGCTACCCATACTTGGGATCAAACTTTTCCTCTGCAGTTTATCCTCAACTTAGGATTAAACTTTCTCATCCCCGCACTTTGACCTGCACATGGGATTACGCTTTCTCTTCTCGCCCTGAGGGGTGAACTACGTTGACCGGATCTCCTCTTCAATAGGAGTACATAGGCAACCATTTCATATGGCCCGATCGCAATAAAACAAAAACAACAAAAACATTTCTACCCTTCTCTCCTCACAAAAAACAACAAAAATATTCCTACACCATTTTTGCCAAATACAGCGTTGAACCTCTTGCACCAGGTTCGAACTACGCAGACCTTATCTCCTCTTCAATAGGAGTACATAGGCAGCCATTAATGTTGCGGTCTCACCCCCTACCAAAATACAAACCCATGTCAGTTGGTACTGGGATCAAACATCAATCCACTACGTTTCATTCGGCTTCTGTCCAAAGGGATGGAATTACCCAACCTCTCCTCCCAAATAGGAGATCCGGCGACCATCTAAGCTGCGATCATACCTTGAAGAGTAACGCCAATCCATAAAAGATGGAATTAACTAGGCTTCTCCAGAATAGAAGTATTGGCGACCATCTGTGGTGCGGTCAATCTCAGAGAGGAAAGCCACACTCCTCTCCATATTTCCATACAGAAACCAGTCCCAAGACACCAAAAGATGGTAGGGATACACAGATCGATGATCCATTATAAACTATCCAGAGACAACTCAATGTCCATCCACCTAGGAGGAATTTAGAATACACCAAGATCACAAGCCTTGAAGCAGCAGGAAAAATATCAAACAAATAGCAAGGTGTATCTAAAAGGGAAGTGATCCAAAAATATATTTCCCTGTCATAAATAATGCTGTTTGATATACATGATGTAAACTGTACATGATAAAATGGCTAAGCTAGTCTGTGCAGGTAAGTACAAGCTAATCTATGAGTCAGGATACACGCGAGCTACCAAGCCCAACATAGCATCCCTCTCAGAAGAAGGAGGTAAAGATGTGGTCTCCTGTATGAGAGTATCCACACGACCCAATAGATCAGAAGCCGTCTGCATGATGACCATACGCTCATCAATATATGTGCTCATCTCTGCGATTATGTCAGTGGTAAGGGACCTCGCTGCAGTATTGTCTGTGACGGCTATATCCCGAGCAGATATGGCACTATCCCGCTCAACTATCACTGCATCTCTGGCTAATCTGGCCTCATCCCGCTCAACAATAGCGGCATCCCTGTGAGCTAAGGCCTCATCTCTCTCCAACAGAGCGGCCTCCCTCACATCCAGAGCAGTCCACATCATAGATCGAACCTAATCTCTCTCAAAGGTCATCAGTTGAAGACTCTGCTTTAAGTACTGTGCGGAGTGCTGAATCGCAACAGTGCTGGTACTAGGAGAATCCAAAAGAAATGCTGGCAACCCAGCAACGGGCTCCTCCTCGAAGTGGGTATCAATGTCCTCCACAGGCTCCACGCCCTCTGCGTCGCTATCTGGTACTGCAGATACTACTGCAGCCGATAAAACCTTCGTCTCCATCCAGGCGGAATACTCTGCGGAATAACCTGGACTGCTCATTGAAAAAGCAGCTCCCTCATGATGGTCCCAACAAGCGTATACACGAGATCGGTCCTCGGCTAAGAGGTATCGGGCAGCTGAACGCTGACCTGTCACCCCTGTGAAAGGATGAAAATCCTGAAACTGGTCGAACTGCGACATCACGGCCAATGGGTGATAAGTAGTCACACCCCTCAAGCCGGCCATAGGGAGGAAATCCATGCCCGGAGCATGAGTAATAAAGTTGTATGGTGAGCTAAGCCCCGAGCACAGTAATATGCTAAATGGGTCTCTGATGTCTGCCAAAAATGCAGACCAGGACTGAGCATCTATACACTCCGATGGCTGAAAGGAGTATGACATGGCCACATCGTGGGTAAACCAATATCCATGCCGTCTAAGGGTACTAATCGATCTCAAGTGTTACATGAACCACACATACAGAAGGACTGAGCTCCCAGTAAACACTCCTGATGGATAAGTACTGCAGTAGGATGCTGACCGCAGAGTCTCTGCCAAGATCATAGGTACAATGGTATGACCCTCCCTGAGAGCTCTCACGGCTATGATAACGCCTATATCTATCTCATCCATATACCGCGGCATGTACACATATGATAGTACACATAACATCAGTACGTCAACTCTGGCTAGACGCCAATGATCCTCTGGTGCGGTGAAATCCTTGTAATGTCGTGAGTAACTGTCCTCTGAGCCAAATCTGTCGTACAAAAAATGCTGAGAGATCACATGGCCAGATGTCAGCTCATCCTGCACTACTCTGCGCCTCAATCCTGTGAGAGTCATGAATCGTCTACTCATGTCTCCCAGAGCCATATGCACGCAAGGTCTGTCTAAAGGCAGCATCGTCAAACGTGCATACTCCTGCAGTGTAGGAGTTAACTCATGGGTGCCAAAGCGGAATACCTGCCTGTCAGGTCGCCAATGCTCTAGCATCCCATCTACGAATCCTGCAGGAACCTGAAATGCCAAAAGAGTCATGGTATGCTGCAGTAATATATCTACGATCACACTGTCTGGTGGTGACATACTATCATACCATGATCGCATACCCGATGCCACCACTGACGGTGGGGTATGATCTATACGGCTAACTGTCGAAGAAGACATCTGTGAGGGTCGTGTCATAAGACCATCCAGGGGTCAATGCCGAATATCTCTGGACATACATACATATGCATAACATGATACATGCATAATAGATAATGGATGACAATATGATATAGGGAATGGAAAAGACTATGCATACATTCCTAAGTATATCATCATCTAATACATCAGCTCTGTACAGCTACAAATACAGGGAAATGGGGCACAGACGCCCTACTACTAACAGTGGCCTATCAAAAGATATAGCGAGAATGGGGAACAGCCACCCAATATCTAACAGAGGCCTATCAAAAGATATAACGAGAATACATCAGAAGAAGACAATGGTGTCGATATCCACATCATCAATCCTGTCCACCTGATGTAACTCCTCCTGAGTCACTGGATCTCTATCAACAGGGATGTCAGGCCTATAAAGAGGAGGATCTGCGCCGGTAAAACCAAATGGGTCGTCTGAGGGGCCAGCGCCTGGGCTGGAAGGAACAAATGACTCCGCCTCTGCTGGATCTCTGCCCAAATGACGAATAAATATATGTGCCTGGTCCAACTAACGGGTTAAGCTATCAATCTGGGTCACATGAGTCGGATATCGGACACAAGCTATCCAATCCATCATCATCAAGGATCTAGGAATCATGTCCCCGATAAACTATGTGGCGCGAGACTGGGCTCCAATAGTACGAGGAAGCCACCAACGCTGGAATGTCTCCTGAGTACATGGACCCTCTGATAATGCAAATTCGTCAACACCCAACAACGGGATATCAATGGCGGGTGACTGCGATATAGGCCAGTGACGCCTGACAGGAGGTAAGATCAGTATACGAATCTCCCCTATGGTGCTCCTGATAGCACGCTCTCCTAGATAGAGCTCCCAACCGCCATCTGTGAAGAGTGGAACTCTCCTGGTGGAAATCAAATACTTGACCCCAGTCGGGTATCCATCCTTAAAACCCACTGTCAAGTGTTCACCAGAATGGGGAAGCCAGGTGATGATGTCAGCCGACAGCAACTCCAGCTGCATACGGCAATGAGTGAATCCCTCCGCTACAAAGACCTCAGGCAGAATCGAATGATGCCATCTTCGTCCTCGTGGATAGGTATCTAAACCTAACACACTCACGGGACGCAAACAGGGAAGCCTCTCATAAGCCCAAAACTGCCAACACAATGGCAAGACATCTGCTATCAGTAAACACTCTTAACCTATAAATAGGAAAAGACAAGAGAAATACTCACCAGAAGAAATAGGTAAAATCCTAGCCAAGCCTCGGTCAAACCCTGTGAGCGCATATGCATGCCACGGAGGAAATAGGCAAAGGTATAGGAGCCCCAATCGTACTCTCCAATACGATCCACGTCACGTGTAGCGCTAACCAAAGCAAAAGATACCGTGGAAGAGTTATCTGCTATGAAGCAGCCTCGAATGGTCATCAGGAACAATCGTCCCAGAACGTGATCCCTGATCCTAACACCATCAGGCATGGGCTCACTCAATAGCCCGTTCACAGCATCCACGCTCAAAGGACCTGAACGGACGGTCCTGCCTTTGAGCGCCGCCGCCAAAACTCCTAACAAGGATCTGATGACAGTAGGGATAATATATGCCATGCAAGGCACTGGCTCCCCTCCAAACTCTACGTCGGTAATAAATCGCCAATCCATCGGCGTCATCATCACCTCGCAATCCAGCAGGTGGAGTGACTGAGTCTGGTGAAACCACCGCTCAGACAATGCCATGAGGTAACCCCAGGGACAACGATGGGGAAGGATGGAGAAGAATTCCCCAAATCCCCACTCATGCACTATTGCTCTATAATCAGGATTAAGCGCCTGGTACATGGAGTGGATGCTAAACGAGTTCCCTCGAGGCAATGTAAAACCTGGAACCTGCATGAAATGCAAATCTACGTCAGAACCCTTTAATCCTCATCAATAGAAAAGAAGGAAAAGCAAAGTCTAACGCCATACCTCGTTAGCATGTAAGTTCATCGATGGATGTCTACCCAAATCACCCAACAACTCTGGGTTCGCCACCTGAATGCTCGGAAGCTCCCTACGAGGGACAGGTACAACAGGAGCGGGATCCTCTATCGGAATATCAGCCTCCTCATCCTCAACATCTGGAACACCTACCTGGATAGGATGTATCACGACCTCCACCAACCGTCGAGGCTGTCTGACAGAACGGGGACGAGGTACTTCAGAAGCCCTCCGCCGTACACCAGAAGTGGTCCTATAAGAACTGCTCGGCTGATCCGGATCCATAATATCTGGACAACAAGTCTCCAAATCACCTCAAAAAGGGTGTGGTATTTCCTTACCTGGAGCTTTCTCTAATGCATTTATGATTATATGCATGCATGCATTTACTTTAACAAACAATAGAGTTAAAATGCATGACTACCCAATGCCTACATTTTGAAAATTTTGCCATAGTCCCCTTTGAAAATAGTGTTTAGGTGACCATTCAGTAGCACACCTGCCCCAAAGTCATATACACAATATATGCATTAAAAATCAAAAGCATCATGCATTAGGCCAACCTCAGTGCTAGGAGTACTTTGCCTTTCTACCTTTTGCTTATTGGACCTCAAATAGGACAAAAAATAGCAAAAAAAGGTGTCAATTTGACTGTCTCAAAAGTCAAATTTTTTCACATCATTATGTTCAGCATGATTTAATACTAACATTTATTATGTTGAATATTTTTTATCAAGTCATTTGTGCATACATAACCACTACTATGTGTTTAGATGCATTTCGTGCAATAACTCACAATCTAACAGACAGAAACTAGAGAAAATACAGGTATACGTTACCAGGATAGTGTGGAACACTTGTACGGTGACAAAATTTGGAAAAAGCAGCCCGGACTCAGCAAATCTGAAGATGGCTCGGCGTTTTCTCTAAGCGAAACAAGTTGAAAGTGACTCGTGAATGCTGTTGGCTGA
The DNA here is from genome assembly GCA_016801055.1 of Panax notoginseng. Taxonomy (NCBI): domain Eukaryota; kingdom Viridiplantae; phylum Streptophyta; class Magnoliopsida; order Apiales; family Araliaceae; genus Panax; species Panax notoginseng. The sequence goes on along the minus strand of CM029013.1, from coordinate 238,250,365 downwards.
TGGATATATGATCCACGCCTGGCCGTAGGCCTATCTGCGGCTACAGTAGGTACACCTGCACCCCCATGTGGGTCCCATCCCTCCAGCTCGGTCCAGTTCGAGTTGCAAAGGAGGTCTTACGAATTAAAAAGGTCAAATCGAGAATAAAAATGCCACGCAATTAAGCAAAACTGTATACAATCCTGGTCTTCTCTGATGAGACTTTGAATTGGTACATCACACATTGGTATTCGCCCACACACAGGGTACACTATACCAGTGATCTCAGTCAAGCTCGACAATACCGTACGCAGGTCCAATGCCACTTTCTCAGGATCATCATCCTTGTCAACCTGAGTCCCCGACGGGGGTTACAACGTGGGTCCCCGACGGGGGTTACAACGTGAGTCCTCGACGGGGGTTACAACGTGAGTCCCTGACGGGGGTTACAACGTAGATCCCCGACGGGGGTTACAACGCGTGTTCATCCGTTGACACACAAATCAACGAAGGTCAAGCAGCCTTGACATTATCTCATCCGATGGCAAGTAAACCCATCAGAGCATACACAGTTGTTCGATCAATGCATACGTCCCTAGTAGATCTCCCAAGGGGTTTGCAACGTGAATTCATGACAGGGGATTACCACGTACATTCAAGCCGTTGACACACACATCAACGAAGGTCAAGCAGACTTGACATCATTCCAACCGATAGAGGGTTAGACCTATCAGAGCTCTGGAGCCATTCGGGGTTCTTACCACCCGATTACCCATATTCCCCGGCTGGGGGTCACAACGCAATGTTCCGTTGATTTACACGATAGCGGAAGTCAAGCAACCTTGACAGTATATCCCATAGATTTTTTCAGCCGTTGATTCACATATCGGTGAAATACACATCAACGAATGTCAGGCATCCCAGACAGCATTTGTTGTTGGCAGTAACTCCAACAGAACCCTGACATGTCCTGACGATACAAACTAGGAGATTGTCATCAAGGAGGATGGATGATGGAATATGTTATACACATCCTCAAACATATCAAGCTTTATCCCCACAGATCTCTTACACTTAAGAGGTACCTCTTTAAGATCCAGTCCTTATCCAGGAATTTGATGATAGCTCCAACATCAACATCCTGACAGATTCAGATCATACATCAAATCTGGTCATCATTGCCAATCCCCGGTTGAAGCAACAGGGATACATCAATTATTCTCATCGTGTTGGGCTACAACCCCGTACACATGCATCATACATCTACATCATGTTGCTATCCATAGTACCATGTTTGTCTTATTATGTTTCAAGTGTCTAGGATTCTTTATCTTACCCATGCATCGCCATGCATGAGTATGATAAAGAGGGGTATCTGTAGACACTCGAAATTTTTTGTACTACTGACACTGACATTGCAGGAAGGCAGATTCGTCTTTTATGAGAGAACCCTGAAAGACAATTCACAACCATACCGGATACTATCGGAGGTTCAGCATCAACCCAGATCGCAATCTGGGAGTAATCGTTCCAATCTTGAAGAACCCCGAGGCATGCAGATCAATACCGGAACACACACCGGAGAAGACCGATTAATCTCGAAGATAACCTCGAGGTATCCAGTCTCAGCCCTAAACATGGGAATAGCCTCCAACCTTGGTGATAGCCCCCAACGAAAGCAATTTCGGCATTAACCCCGGAAATGCTTGTTACAAGTGCAACCAGCTTCAATCTCGGCGCTCACAACGAGATACACTGTATCAGCCCGACGATGACATCGGGAAGACAGACACACCTCAAACATGGCAATGAGGACTTTCAACCAATTGCAGTAGTCCAATTCCAGCGAAGCTGAGCAACGTCTGCTTTATCGACCCAACCCGATAATAACACCGGTAAGGGGCAACATCGTCATCTAACCAACACAATGCCACGCCAAGTCGTCTCAACACATCTATGCAACAACGACCCACAAGGCTAACCAATCCCGAGTTGCTATTGTGCGGGGTAACGGATGAAAGTTGAAGCTTGAAGACCGAAGGGCACCGTCCGATCTTCAAAGACTTTGTACAAACTCTAATCCCATACCATCGTACAAACTCAAACGGATGCCCGGATTGCAATTCAAAAAAATCGAGTGGACATTACAGTGCCCGCGTGCACGTACTTCGAGACGACCCGACCCGACCAAACCGGGCTGACCCGACCCGCCTCTGGTACACCTGTGGCTGAGCCGCAGCTACACCTGCAGGATCTTTGGTCTATAAATAGAGGGCTTGGGGTGCTGATTTTTAAGAGAAAAAAGACGGGGAAACCCTGCAGAATTCGCTCTACTCTTGCCATATAGTGTATTTTCTCACTTTAAACACCTGTGAGCTCATATACAGCCTTCTTTTGTATCTACAAAAGTCTGTGTTTACTCACTCTAAAGATATAGAAGTCTTCTTTGGCAGCCCACTGTAAGCCTTCTCACACACTTTAGAGTCTCTCTCTTCATTTTTGCACACACCCTTCTACACGTTGAGAGTCGTGTTGCTTGCTTTTGCCCAGACTTCAGTCTGTGGTTTCATTTTAATATATATATATATATATATATATATATATATATATATATATATATATATATATTTACATATATATTGACTAATATTACCGAGTTATGCCTCGGTTGAGCCTAGACTTCGGTCTGGAGCATTTATTTGCTTTTCTATATATATATATATATATATATGAACTGTGTATCGGACTTTGTTCGATTGAGCCTAAACTTCGGTTTGGTGCGTTTATTGCTTTAATATATATATACTTATATATATTAACTGTGTGTCGGACTTTGTTCGATGAGCCTAAACTTCGGTTTGATGCGTTTAATTGCTTTCTTATATATATATATATATATATATATATATATATATATATATATATATATATATATATATATATACTTATATATATAAACTGTGGTCGAACTCCGTTCGATGAGCCTGGATTTTACATCCGGTGCGTTTACTCACTTTTATATATATACACACTTATATATATGAACTGTTATCGAACTCTGTTCGGTGAGCCTGAATTTTATATCTGGTGCGTTTACATACTTTTATATATATATATATATATATATATATATTATATTTCGTCCCACCTGGAGTTTACTTCGTGGTGGTTGACCATTTTTACAGCTTTCTGTACATTTCGTCCCGCCTGGAGTTTTCTCCGTGGCGGTTGATAGCTTTTAACAGCTTTATTTATATTTTTGGTCCCCCATGGAGCTACTTCGTGGTTGGTGATCATGTCTGTATATATATATATATATATATATATATATATATATATATATATATATATATATATATATATATATATATATATATTTTTACGACTTTTATATATATATCTGCTTACTGCTTTCATACAAATTGCGGTATCATGTGAGCCTAGGAATCATGTGATCACAGATTCATCCCATTGGATATAGATTCGGTTCTCGTGATGGACATTTTCAGCTGTAAGCAGCTTGTAAATTATTCTGCGGTGTCTGAATTTCCTCAGATGGTTTCCATACCCACGAGGAAGTCGGCATTATTTTGTACATTATTTTCGTAAGGATGCTTCGCAGCCGTCAAATAAAATCAACCCAGCCGCGCATTTAATAAAATGGGAGTGCAAAAGGCCTCAATTACTATTGAGCGACAGGGTTTGAAAAAACCTCTTTTTTAAAACATCACTGCCATATCTTACTAAAATTGAATTTTTACATAAATTCAAACCCTGCGTATATAGGTGCGAACGAGGCCTCATACCACTTTCAAATAACAACACATTGACTCACATACACACACACACATTCAGATAATAGTTTCTTGAAAAGAGGCGGTCACCGTGGTAACACGGATGTCGGGGGGTGCCTAACACCTTCCCCCTGCATAACAAAGTCCCCGGACCCTAAACGAATCTCGGTTTCACCGACTCGTATAGCAGTGTCACATCACTGGGTTAATGTGCAAACCTTTTCTCGGTTGTGTTGGTACAACCATTTAAAAAACTAACTGGCGACTCTTAACAGTCCATCGTCGACATTATACATGTCGGACCTTTTTCACTTATTTTTTCAATCAAATCTCACCTAAAATGAGAACACCAAAGAACAAGTAACGGAAAGGGATATCTAAAAATCCCGACGTCGGCACGGGTAACATGCTAATCACCCTCAGAAATGGTGAAGTCCCTGGAGTATCATAGATAACTGTCCAATGACCCAAATTTAAAAATCAAGAAACTCATGGACACTACATGCCCTGAGGAAATCTCATCCAGGGCAACTCTGCGCCTCAAGCCTCTCAAGGTCATAAACTACCGGCTCAAGTCACTGACAGCCATCCGAGCGTAAGGCCTATCCAATGGCAAGTCTGTAAGACGCTCATACTCCTCTAATATGGGAGTCAACTCTTGGGTATCAAGTCTGAATACCTACCTATCTTGTACCCAATTCTCCAGCATACCCTCTACAAAGCCCGGTGGAACTTGAAACGACAAGAGGGGCACAGAGTGTCGCATTAGCTGATCAACTGTCACTCGATCTAGGGAGGAAAAACTATCATACAAAAATCTCAAGGAAGATGCCACCAACACTATTGGGGTATGCTCAATCCGGCTAACAGTGGATGACGACATCTGTGGAGCTATATCATAAGATCGTCCAAGGGTCAATGCTAAACTCATCTCTGGAAATGTATGTCCATAACATAATACATGCATAATAAATAACAGATGACAATATAATGTAGGGAATGGAAAATAGTATAATACATTCCTAAGTACATCATCATCTAAATACATCAGCTCTGTATATAACTAGAAAATACAGGGAAATGGGGCACAGCCGCCCAACATCTAATAGAGGCCTATCAAAAGATATAATGAGAAATGGGGCACAACCTCTCAATATCTTATAGAGGCCATATAAAATGGTATAACGAGAAATGTATCAGAAGAAGTCAATAGTGTTGATGTCCACATCATCCAACCTATCCATCTGATGTAACTCCTCTTGAGTCACTGAATCTCTGCCATAAGGGATACCAGACTGATACAATGAAGGATCTGCACTGGCATAACCATCTGAATATGGGACACTTGAAGGGCTAGTCCCAAAGTTAGAAGGATCAAAAGCATTCGCCTCATAAGGATCTCTGCCCAAATGCCGGATAAAGAAATGTGCCCGGTCTAACTGCTGGGTCATACTATCAATCTGCGTCAAATGAGTAGGCTCTCGAATGCAGGAAATCAAATCCGTCATCATGATGGAGCCAGGAACCATATCTCTCATAAACTATATGGCACGGGTCTAGGCTCCAATGGTGCGAGGGAACCACCAGCGGTAAAAAACCTCATGAGTGAAAGGTCCCTCTTACAAAGTAAAGCCATCAACACCCATTAATTGGACCTCAGTGATTGACTACAACAAAGGCCAATGATGCCTGGTAAGAGGAAAGATCGGAATGCAAATCTCTCCTGTAGTGCTCCGAATAGAATGCTCTCCTAAATAGAGCTCCCAACCTCCATTTGTAAAGAGAGGAATCTGACACGTGGATAATAAATACTCGACACCAGTCAAGAAACCACCCACGAAGTCAACTATCAAGTGGTCCTCAAAGTAAGGAACCCATGTAATGACATCAGCTATCAACAACTCAAACTATGAGTGCGAATGGGTGAAACCCTCAGGTACAAAAATGTCTACCAAAGTGGAGTGATGCCTTCACTGTCCCCATGGATAGGTGTCTAAACCTAACAGGCTAATGGAGTGAAGACATGGGAGCCTCTCGTAGGCCCAAAACTGCCAATACAAGATCAAATATATGTGCTCAGTCAAACTCTCAACCCGAATAAAGAAAATCAAAAGAGAAAATACTCGCCAACAGGAATGTGTAAAACCCTAACCAAGCCTCCATCACACCCTCTGAGCGTAGGCGCATCCCCTTGAGGAAGTAGGTAAAGGTGTAGGAACCCCAATCAAACTCTCCAATACAGTCCACCTCCCGTGTGGCGCTAACTAAAGTGAATGACACCATCAAAGAGTTATCAGCCAGGAAAAAACCGTTGAGGATGATCATAAACAATCGTCGAAGGATGCGATCTCTAACCCTCCGATCATCAGGTAAAGCCCCACTCATGGCATCTATAGTTAAAGGACCAGTACGGACTGTCCTACCCTTGAGCAATGTAGCTGAGACTCCTAACAAGGATCTGATGGCAGTCGAGGAAATGTCAGTCACAAAAGGCACTGGCGCCCTGGAAAACTCCATCCTAGTGATGAATCGTTAATCAATCGATGTCATCATCACCTCACAATCCAGCAAATAGAGAGACTGGGTCTTGTGAAACTAGCACTCAAACAAAGGCCTGAGGTAACCTCAGGGACAATGACAAGGGAGGATGGAGAAGAAAGCCTCGAAGCCCCAAGCATGCATAATCTCTCGATACTCTGGATGAAGAGTCTGGTAGAGAGAATGTATTCTAAACCAGTTCCCTTGAGGCTACGTAAAGTCAGGAACCTGCATCACAATGCAAATCAACATCAGAATCCTTAACCCGACAAATGGGAAAAGGAAGATCAACACGGCTTTTACCTTGTTCGCATGAAGATAAATCGAGGGGTGATGACTCAAATCATCCAGAAGCTCTGGAATCATCACATTTATAGCTGAAAGCTCCCTGCGGGGAATAGAAGAAGAAGGAACAGGATCCGCAATAGGTACATCCTCCTCTTCGTCCTCAACATATGGTCTCTCAACCTGGATAGGACGAATCACTAACTCCGTTAACCGACGAGGCTGTCGGGCTGGGCGAGGCTGAGGCACATTTAAAGCTCTCCTCCTCACACCTAAAGAGGTCCTACTTGAGCTACTTAGCTGGTCTGGATCCATATATCTGGATAAAAGTCTCTAAATCACCTCAGAAAGGGTGTGATAAATTCTAACCTTGAGCTCATTAAATGCAGTTTATAGCTATATGCATGCATGCATTACTTTAACATACGCCTACAGTAGAGTTAAAAATGCATGTTCATTCAATGCCTAGACTCGTGAATTTTTTTTGCCAGAGTCTCCTTTGTAAAAAGGACTCTCCGCATGTGCGTAGGCATGACTAGGTGGCCATTCAGTAGCACACCAACTCAAAGTCATAAACATCGTATATGGATGAAAAACATCAAAGTCATAATCCATAAGGGTAGCCAAATTAACAGGATTACTTTGCTTCAAAACCTTTGCTCATTTGTCCTCAAATAGGAAGAAAAAATAGCAGAAATAGGTGCCAAATTGATTGTTTCAAAAGTCAATTTTTCTCACATCAATACGTTCAGTATGGTAAAATACTAACATTACTATATTGAATAATTTTTATCCAGTCATATGAGCATGCATATTCATTACTATGTCTTTTGAAGCATTCTATATGATATTTCACTTTCCAACGGTCAAAACTAGAAAAAGAAAACATGTAAACGTTACCAAGATAGTGCAGAATGATTGTACGGTGACGAATTTAATAGAAAGCAGCCCGAACTTAGTTGATCTGAAGAAGAAATTTCGTATTCTCTGTGCGGCTTCAACTTAAAAATGACTTGTGAAAGGGAAAGGCAAGTGAGAATAGTCCACGGGTGGCCGCGGGTCTACTAGCGGTGACTGCGGGTCTACGTGCAGTTACCTTGGGTGGTCCCCACCCCCTTTGGCTCAAATTTAAGTTACAAAGGAGGTCCAACAAGATGGAATGTCAAATCAGGAAAAAAGATGCTACACGATTAGGCGAAAAAGCCTAAAATCCTGATTTTTAAATACCAAACTGCGGGCCTACATATCAATCATTGGTATTCACCCAGAGTTCACAAAATTGATGATCAAAGTTGTTGAAAGCTACCCTTGGCAATACCTCACGAAGGTCTGATGCCATCAAGCTAGGGTTGTAATTACAATCAAAAGCATTCATCTCATCAAAAATCCATCCCCAGTGGAGAATTCATACATCCTTAGCCGTTAAAAGATATTTTAACGAGGGTCTGGCAACCCTGACATCACCAGCCATTGGCAATAACTCCAGCGAAGCATTAGAGGTGGTCTGATGATGCAAGCCATTGAAAGACATCTCGATGAGGGTCAGGCAGCCCTGACATCACCAGCCGTTGCCAATAACTCCAGCGAAGGTTCAGAGGTGGTCTGATGATGCAAGTCATTGAAAGAAATCTCAACGAGGGTTAGGAAGCCCTGACATTACCAGCTGTTGGCAGTAACTCCAACGAAGCGTCAAATGGACCTGATGATGTAAACCATGAAAAACCATCCTCATCGAGGAGGACCGATGATGGAATATGTTATGCAGATTCTTAACAATTAAAGCACGATTCCCCAAGACTCACTCGCATATGAGAAGATCATCTTCGGTGGAAAGCCTATAATGAGGATTAAGGACTTTGGTGATAACCCCAATGTCAACATCCTGTGGTCTGAATCATTGAGAAACCTACCTTCAAAGATTTTGAAAGCATCTTTGCAACTTGTCGGTAAATTAGGCTCAAATAGCACTAATGGATGGTTAAAACTGCTGGCAATAACCCCATCATTGTATCAGGAGATTCCTATGATGAAAGCTTTGGAAACTACCGATCGATTAGATATCCAAGCAGTTCAATAGGGTCATCATTGATAACTCCATCCTCCAACAAAAGTGGCGAGAGCAGGCAGTTATCACATCCCATTAGAAACCATTCCAGCAAACCACACTTAGTATAACATTTGCATCATGCTGCATTACATTTGCATCATGATTGTCTTGTAACATTTCAAGTGTCTAGTGGTCTTTATCTTATGCATGCCATTACACTACATGAATATGATAAAGAGGGGCATCTGTAGACACTTAAAATTTTGCGTTCTTGTTACTAACCCTCCACGAGGGCAGAATCGTCTTCCAAAGATAACTTATGAAGTCAAATCAGTTCAACCCTGGAGATCACCCCAGGAGATCCTGTTTTAATCTCGGAGATAACACCGAGAGACTCAGTTTCAATCCTAGAGATAACCCCTTGAAATCTAATTCCAACCTCGAAGATAACCCCGAGGGATCCAGTCCAAGTTCCGGAGATAACCCTAAGAGGCATAGTTTCAACCCTGGAGATAACCTTGGGAGGTCAAGCACACCTCAGAGATAACCCTGAGAACATTCAGCATCAACAACAGCCCAATCTCAGAGATAACCCTGAGAAACAACTACTACATATGTGCAAAAATCAAAGATAACCCTGGTGGGAGCAAAATTGTCATTTTGCCACCTCAACACCACATACATGTGATCTCAACACCATTTAATACACACTGTGTACCAAGGTATCCCACAAGAACCATAGCTCAAATCCCGAGTGACAATTACACAAGACAGTACAACGGATAGACTTTGAAGATTTGGAGATCTGGTCATGGACCCATCTTCCCGGCTTCTTACAATCTCTAATCCCATGCCATTGTGTAGTTCTCGACAACAACATTCCAAAAAGGTAAAGCACTCCTTTATTGGATGCTCGGATTGAAAGTTATGAAAGTTCAAGCAGATAGTGGGTAGCCAAAGTGCACGTACTTCGAGACGACGAGACCCGCATGGCCCGGGGAAGCTGCAGGTAGACCCGTGACAACCGCAGGTAGACCCGCGACCATCTGGTCTTTAAATATGAGCTCTTGGCAGTTCATTTAAAAAAAAAGAAAAGGAAAGTAAATTTTGTCCATTTCAGATTGTAACCCCTACTAGAGTGCTCTAAACAGAGTGATTCTTCTTTCTAAACACTTGTAAGCTCGTGTTTTGTAAAATAATAAAGTTTAACTAGTGGAAACTGAATTTTTAGGCATCAAAAGCTATTTGAAGTCTTCTTGGCAGCCCACTATAAGATTTTTCATATTTTTAGGCTTTTTACTACTTCTATACATATATATCTACTAACGTTGAGAGTTGCATTGTGGGGGTATGCCTGGATCATCGATCTGTGGCTTTTTATTACTTATATATATATATATATATATATATATATATATATATATATATATATATATATATATATATATATATATTGTAGACACTCGAAATTTTCTTCTCCTGTTACTAACCATGTAGGAGGGCAAAAGAGTCTTTTCACACTCCAAAGATAACCCTGGAGGACTATGACATCAACTTCAAACCCCGGAGATCACCCCGAGAGATCTAGTTTCCAACCCCGGAAATCACCCCGGGAAATCAGGTTCCAACCCCGGAGATAATCCCGGGAAAGTCAGTTTCAACCTCGGAGATAACCCCGGAGGATCAAGATCAAAACCTGGAGATAGCCCCAGGAGGTCAAGCCAACCTCAGAGATAACCCTGAGGACAGTTAAAGTCAAAATCAAGTCAACCTCAGATATAACCCTGACAAACGACTGCTACAACTGCGCAAAAATCGAAGATAACCCCGGGAGGGGCAAAATGGTTATTTTGCCAACTCAACTTCACTTCAAATCAAATACACTAATTTCAACTCAAAATACTTTAAAGGAAGTCCCACAAGAACCATATCTTAACTTCCGAGTGCAAACCACGCAAAACGGCTCAACGGACTACCTGACGGAAACCCGGGAATGCCATTTCGGTCATGGACCCATCTTCCTTGACTCAAAAAAGGTCAAATCATATATCATTGTGTAGCTCTCGGAAAGAGCTTTTCGGAATGATATGGCACATTTCCATCGGACTCCCGGATTGAAAGTTATGAGCGACCGAGCAAACAGCGCGTTGTCCGAGTGTACATACTTCGACACGGCGGGACCCACAATGCCCGGGGCACCCCGGGCAGTAGCAGGTACACCTCCGGCCCAGCAGCAGGTACACCTGTAGCTCCATCCTCTAAAATAGAGGGCATGGGGTGACCATTTTGCAAGAGAAAACGGCGAGGAAGCCCTGCCTAATTTGCTCTGCACTCATCCCAGGAAGTGTACTTTCCCATTTTAAACACATGTGAGCTCATATATAGCCCTGTTGTACCCACAAAAGTCTGTGTTTACCCACTCTAAAGATATAGAAGTCTTCTTTGGCAGCCCACTAGAAGCCTTCTTTGGCAGCCCACTAGAAGCCTTCTCACACACTTTAGAGTCCTTCTCTTCATCTTTACACACACCCTTCTACACGTGAGAGTCATGTTGCTTGCTTTTGCCAGGACTTCGGTCCGTGGTTTCATTCCAGTCTGTATATATATATATATATATATATATATATATATATATATATATATATATATATATTGACTAACATTATCGAGTTATGCCTCGATTGAGCCTAGACTTCGGTCTGGGCGTTTATTTATTTGCTTTTATATATATATATATATATATATATATATATATATATATATATATATATATATATATATATATATTAACTGTGTGTCGAACTTTGTTCGATGAGCCTAAACTTCGGTTTGGTGCGTTTACTTGCTTTCCTATATATATATATACTTATATATATTAACTATGGTCGAACTCTGTTCGATGAGTCTGGATTTTACATCCGGTGCATTTATTCGCTTTTATAGAAATATATATATATATATATATATATATATATATATATATATATATATATATATATATATACATTTCGTCCCACCCAGAGTTTACTTCGTGGTGGTTGACCGTTTTTACAGCTTTCTGTACATTTTGTCCCACCTGGAGTTTACTTCGTGGTGGTTGATCGTTTTTATAGCTTTCTGTACATTTCGCCCCGCCTGGAGTTTCCTCCGTGGCAGTTGATAGCTTTTACAGCTTTATTTATATTTCTGATCCCCCATGGAGATGCTTCGTGGTTGGTGATCATGTCTGTATATATATATTTATAGCTTTTATATATATACATGCTTACTGCGTTTATATCAATTGCGGCATCATGTGAGCCTAGGAATCATGTGATCACAGATTCAGTCCACTGAATCTAGATTCGGTTCCCGTGATGGAACTTTTCAGCTGTAAGCAGCTTGTAAATATATCTGTGATGTTTGGATTCCCTCAGATGGTTTTCATACCCAAGAGGAATTCAACACCTTTTTGTAAAGTATTTTCGTACGGATGCTTTGCATCAGTCAAATAAAATCAATCCAGCCGAATACGGAATAAAATGGGAGTGTAAAAGGTCTCAATTACTATTGAGCATCAGGGTTTGAAAATCCTCTTTTATAAAACATCTCTGCCATATCTTGCTTAAAATTAAATTTTTACATAAAATTCAAACCCTGTGTATATAGGTGCGAACGAGGCCTCGCACTACTTCCAAATAACAGCACATTGACCCACACACACACATTCAGATAACAGTTTCTTGAAAAGAGGCGGTCATCATGGTAACACGGATGTCGGGGGGTGCCTAACACCTTCCATCCGCATAACCAAGTTCCCGGACCCTAATGAATCTCGGTTTCACCGGCCCGTTTAGCAGTGTCACATCACTGGGTCAATGTGCAAACCTTTTCTCGGTTGTGTTGGTACAACCATTTAAAAAACCAACTGGCGACTCTTATAGTCCAATCGTCGACATTATACATGTCGGACCTTTTTCACTTGTTTTTTCAAACAAATCTCACCTAAAATGAGAATACCAAAGAACAAGTAACGGAAAGGGACAATTAAAAATCCTGACGTCGACATGTGGCGACTCTGCTGGCGACTCCAGTAAGAGGACTTAAGCCACTATTACAATTTTTTCAAAATTGTTATCTGCTTGTGTGTGGTTGTTGCATTTACATTTTATGATGAATGTGTACGAATGCATTTCCTTACTTAGTGCTTCGCACTATAAACTGCTTGTGATATTAGTGCTTCGCATTATAAACTGCTTGTGATATTAGTGCTTCGAACATGTCATCATATCATACGGTGAGACGTAATGTATGTGAATGTATGCTGTGTGGCCCCTCCACTAGGAGGATATCCTGTCGGTGTTTGATTACTGGACTCGTGAGAAGCCTGATTCTCCGAGGCTCAGGAAAGGCACCACCCAAATTCGCTCCAGTTAAAAGACCGGATTAACTTCCTATTAAGTAGATTGCGATGATTTGGGAACCTTCATGCCAAAAAGCCGCGAGAGTAACCTAAGATAGGTCAGCGTCTGATAAACCCAAAACGGAGGAAAGTCTCTTCATGCTCTCATTTCAATTGCTTGTAATTATCTTCCATATCTGTCTCCATGTAATGAGAAATGTGAAGAAATGTGTACACATGCATATTTTTAACATGCTACAAACAGCTGACATTCGTTTTGCAGGATAAAAATCCTAAAATGGACATATCACATAGCATGTTATTATTCACATTCTCTAAAGACTAAACTATGCAAGTCTTTCGCAGGGAAGCAATCGGTCCCGTTACCCGTTTAAAGTCCAAGAAGGCACTGATCCCACCGTCAGGCATGGCTACACTGGGCCAGCCTGATCCTACTCCTGTTTCCCGAGAGGAGTTTGAAGGATTAAGGAATCAGATAGCAGAATTGGTTGTCTTTCTAAAAGATCAAAGTAAAAATACGCAGGGCCAGACAATGCCTACTTAACCAGAGTCCTTCACACTAGGGGGCAGTCAGGGCATTGGTAAAAAGATGGAAACCCAGATTCCTAAACCTCATTCCACTAAAGAAATCACAAATCTCAGAGATGATCGAGAAACTGGGGATATAAGAAATAAAGTCCAACAAATGGAGGATACCATCCGGTCAATTAAAGGGACTGGAAATTATGGGAGTGTCACCTATTCAGATCTCTGTATATTCCCAGGGGCTCAATATCCTACCAAATTCAAAGTCCCAGAGTTTGAAAAGTACAATGGGGCAGGCGATCCCTATACGCACCTAAAAGTGTACATTGGCGAACTGGGGTCTTATGCTGAAAATGAAAGCCTCATAATGCAACTTTTTCAAAAGAGTCTCACTGGAGAAGCTAAAGCTTGGTATGCTAGACTTGACAATGCCAAAATCCACAACTGGGAAGAATTGGCCCACGCCTTTCTAAATCAGTACAGTTTTCAGTCACAAATGGCACCGGATAGATATTAAGTGACTAAAGTGAAAAAGCAAAGTACTGAATCTTTTTGAGAATATACCTAAAGGTGGAGACATCTAGCAGCGCAAGTTATTCCATCAATGATAGAAACTGAGATGGTAATGACATTTATTGATATACAAGAGGCTCCTTACTATGAGAGGATTCTAACAGGCATAGGAAAGTCATTCTCAGAAATGATCAAACACGGCGAAATGGCTGAGATGGGCCTGAAGGCAGGCAAGATTAACGACTTCACTACCTTGGAAGCAGTCACCAAGCATAAACGGACTGCCAAATATGCAAGTGAACCCAAGAATGTACCCAATAAAGGCATTAAAGATGTATCCCTTGTTGTACAGGGGCAAGCTAGGAGACCAACATACAGTCCCCTCATTTGGAAAATACAAGATAATCTGCCATCTCAACAACAGGCTACATTTATCCAATGCCCAGACAGGAAAAGAAAATTTGAAAGAACGAAAAGTTGGGTATTCACTCCACTGGGCGATTCCCTTGAACATGTATTGGCAATATTAATGGATCATAACAAAATTACCGAATTAGCCCCACCTCTAGAACCAGGAAGTAAAAGATACAATCCAAGCCAGAGATGTGCTTACCACTCAGGGTCTCCAGGACACGATACACAAGATTGTCGGTCCTTAAAACATAAGATTCAAAATCTGATCGAAAGTGGCAGTATTGTGGCCGAACAACCTGACCAACAAATATCAACACCAACCTTCCGTTGCGACATGATACGGGAGAAGTAAACATGATCGGGTCTGGAAGCGCTAAAAGGTATCCAATTTGTAAGTACATACGAAGGATGGAGGAATACCCCCAAAGGCACATAACAAATGTCCTATAGTGGGAAAACTCGGAGGAGGGTATGCCAGTAATGCAAAAATTGGATGCGATCCAGAATCAAGTAAACCTGCTGGCTAGGCTGATAGTGCGCCAACATCAGGAAACAAAGCAATTTTTCACTCAACTATCAGAAAGCTAAGGAAAAAAGGACTCCACGATGAGCCAGCTAAATGAAGAATATCAAAGCAGGCTGAAAGTACATGAAAAAGGGGATGATAAAATTGCTAGAAGATCTCGCCAGCAGAAGAACCGATCTAGGGAATGCGAATTCTCAAAGATGAATGATCAAACAACCTCTAAAAGAGTTCAAAAATTCACCCCTCTGAGTAAATCTAATGAAGAAATGCTACACCTTCTGATAAGCGATGGAAGGATTACTGAGTTGCTGCCTCCTATAAAGCCCAAGATAAAGAGTTATGACTCCGCCAAGATATGTCTCTACCATTCTAACTCACTTGGACATACGACTGAAGAATGCTGGTCTTTGCGACATAAAATCCAGGACCTCATTGAAAATGGAGAGCTGGATATAGAATTTCCCATGACCAAAAAAGGCGAAAAGGAAATAAAAAGCTTAAGATGTCCATTTGAGATAGGCGGTTCAAATGAGGTGAAGGCTATGAGCGACAATTCTGCAAGCACACAAGGTGGACTGATCCTAATGCAAGAAATGATAGAAGAAACAAAGGCATCCCCAAAGGAGATTCCCCCGCCAACATCAAACGTTCTATGGTTCTAAGATATCAACCACGTTCCTGATTTTATCACGTTAGATGATGCGGAGGAAATACTAATCCTTTCCAAGGAAGAAAAAGCCAAAAAGGAAAGTTCTTTGCAGGAAAGGCAACAACAGTTCGAGGGAGATTTCGTGGTTGAATCCTTTGAAACCCATGAAGAAGGTGAAGGAATAGATGAAGAAAAAGGTGGTGAGATTGTCGGGGAATCCAACCCATTAAAGAATCTAGAGTTCATCCATTTTTGCTATGCGTCCATTTCAAGCGTCCCTGAGGAGTGTACTGAATCAGGAAGCGATCAAGTTATGGCCACAAGCGAAGACATTCAGAATCAAGGGGTAACCTCTATTACGAGCCCTGAAGGCAACATAACCACTGACAACTGTACTATCAGGCCTTAACTAGCTAAGAAGATGTAGATCCAGGGGATAAATTTGCGAGTTCCAGAAAATGTTGGAACGGTATCACTTTTTTCGTAGTATTCCTTTTATTTCCATGCATGTAAATAAATAAACAAAACAAAAAAATTATCTCTACACTCTTCTTACCACTCACCCCTTTGAACCTTTTCAAACCAAACCCTGAACTACGAAAGACCTGATCTACTCTTCTATAGGAGTACGTAGGCAGCCATCAATGGTGTGGTCAAACCAAAGAAAAACCCAAACAAACACTTCTCAAACAGATACACCCTAGACGATGATGGCCCAGACGTAATGGTCATCATTTGGGAGAAGGAGGTTGATGATAGCCCCTCCATCACTGCAGACCACCAAGATTGTGCCCTCGATATTTGGAGTACCATTCCTTTCATTTGCCGACGAGGGTAAAAAGGGATGAAATTCTCTCTACCTTGTAGATAGCAATAACTACTTACTTTTTCTGTACAGTATTAGCAATTACTTTTGTCATTACAGGCTAACACTTTGTGTGATTGAATAGTGTTATATACTAAGTGAAAGTATATTTTGTTTCAGGATTCTGAATTTAGATGTGCGTGTACTTACTGATGAGGTGCCTATTCTCCACAAGGACTGTAACTTTGATGTAAAGTGGTACTCAGACTTGATGGAAATATAAGAGGACTATGAGATACCTCAGGAGATCAAAGAATGGGTCGAAGACAAACCGAAGCCAAATCTTGATCAAACCACCTCTTTTGACCCGCGAAAAATCCCAAACAAATCTAGATAGGTACGGACCTCACTCCAAACCAAAGGAATGACATGGTTACTCTATTGACTCTATTCCAGGATGTATTTGCATGGTCTCATGAAGACATGGTTGGTTTATGCACAGACATTATCATTCATCGCCTTCCCATCAAAGGGGGATTCAAACCACTCAGGCAGAAGCTCCGGCGATTAAAACCTGAGTGAAAGTTAAAAATTAAAGAAGAAATTGTGAAACAATTTCAAGTCGGCATCATCATGGTGTCAACATACCCTGAATGGCTATCCAACATAGTCCCCGTTCCGAAATCGGGAAGGAATGTGCGAGGTTGTGTGGATTACAGATATTTGAATAAAGCTTGCCTCAAAGACAGCTTTCCTGTGCCATTCATCCACATACTTGTTGACAATACAGCTCGATACGACATGTACTCATTTGCTGATTGCTTTGCGAGGTACCATCCAATCATGGTTGCTGAGGAAGATCGTGAGAAAATTGTTTTCATCACTCCTTGGGGAACCTTTTGCTACTGACGATTGTCATTCGGCCTCATCAATGCCGGAGTTACCTATCAGTGAGCCATAGGACTCTTTTCCACAATCTAATGTATAAAAAAAAGAAAAAAGAAAAAAAAGAAAAAAAGAAAAAAAGGAAAAAAGGAAAAAAAATCTAAAAAGAAGAAAAAAAAAGAAAAAAAAAAGGAAAAAAAAACTCTTCAACAGATTCTACATTTGCTGCCTTACCGGCGGCATGTTCTACATATGGTCTTAGAGTTCGAAGAAATCTCCTTTCTACACATTCCTCGTAATAGGAATGACTTTGCAGGCGCACTAGCAACCTTGGCCTCCTTGATCAACATCCATGATAAGGAAGACATGCCAACCCTCACATTTGCGCAACAAAAAGCTCCAGCCTATGGGAATTCCATTGAAAAGTATTGGATGACCTGCCTCCCACCCAACATCCTTAGTATCAACACATCAAGAAGTACTTACGAGATGGATCTACACCCGCTGAGGCGAGCCCGATTGAGAAAAGGCGGATCTATCAACTTGCTATAAAATTCTACCTGGGCAGAGATGCACTCTACAAAAGAGATGCAGGACGAGGTCTCCTCAGATGTCTGGATGAGAACCAAGCTCAGAGGCTCATGGATGAAATCCATGGGGGAGTATGTGGCCCACACATGAGCGACCCTCTACTTGTAAAGAAGATCCTACAACAGAAAAGTTCGACTACGGCAGTTCAAACAATACGACTTGGTTTTGAAGAAGATCGTTGACAACCAAGCTCAATCTAAAGAAAAATTTGCTCCAAATTGGGAAGGCCCGTTTTTTGTCAAGGAGGTACTGACAGGAGGTGCTTTCAGATTACAGGAAATAGACGGTGATGAACTTCCGTAACTCATCAATTCAGACACCGTGAAACAGTACTATGTCTGAGGTTACCATCAAGAGAACATCCTGGTTTTGGATCATCAGATCACTAGTCATTTCAGGTTCTTTAACCCTCACTACATACCGCCTTTCCTTTTTACCCATCTGCCCCCTCAGGGAAAAACACAGTTTTTAAACCAGTAGCCTGGTTTCACTTCATTTCACACTTTCAGTTTATCCCACCAGGGATTAAACTTTTCACACCTTCAATTTATCCCGTACATGGGATTAAAACTTTTCATCTGCAATTCGCCCTGTACATTGGCGAACTACGTCGACCTGATCTCCCCAATAAACAGGAGTACGTAGGCAGCCATCTTATAAGGTCCGGTCTCACCACAGAAAAAACAAAAACCAATCCTATCCATAACCACATACAGAAACTAGTCCCAAGACACCAAAGATGGTAGGGAATACACACAGATCGACGATCTATTTTGAAAATCCTAAAACATCTCAATGTCCATCCATCGAGGAAGAGTTCAGAATACATCCAGCCACAAAGCCCTAAAGAAACAGGCAACTATCAAGCAAGTAACGAGGCACAACTAAAAGGGAAGTGAATCAACATATATTTCCCTGCCATATATAATGTTGTTTGATATATATAATGTGTACAATACATGACAAAAATGGCTAAGCTAGTCTGTGCAGGAAAATCCCAGCCTTTCTACAAATCAATGTATATGCGCACAATCGAATTCAACATGGCATCCCTCTCAGAAGAAGGGTGTAACGCTGTAAACTCCTGCCCTATGGTAACAAAGCGACCTAAAATTTCCACAGCCATCTGCATGGTGACGCGATGCTCATCAATACATGTGCCCATCTCTGCGATGATACCAATAGTATGAGACCTCATTGCAGTGCTATCTGTAATAGCGACATCTCAGGCAGATATAGCCTCATCCCGCTCAACAACAACGGTATCCCTATAAGTTAGAGCATCATCTCTCTCAACTAAAGCGACATCTCTACCATAAAGAGCTATCAACATTAAAGCCCACATTCACTACCTGCTCACCATATGGTACAGAGGTAAAAGCTTCTCACTATCTTGACATCTTATCAGCCCATCTATCAAAGCAACTACCCTAGACAACAAGCAAGGCTGAGGTAATTTCAAAATTGGCAACAACCGAATATTGGATCCCTTGCGACAAGATTGGGGGCAATCTCGGAAGCAGCGACAACTCGACACTAGGGCATTTATCAACCATCCTAAAGTGGAAAATGCACCAGTCAGCGCCATCATCATGGTTTATCATCATCTCAACGGCGATTCAGATATTATTCAATAGCGACTTGGTCAAGAAAGAGAGTTTCTCGTATGAATCCCCGACAAGAACATGCGAAAGGACTGGGGCAGTTTACGATTCCAAGGAATGAAAGGAGTTTAAGGCGGGATAAGCCTCTCATCAAAAGAAGGGGGAGAACTCCTAAAAGAAATCATGGCGATATAAGCGTGCCCCTACGAAAGAAGGGGAAATTCTCAAAAATCGAGACCTCTACAACGAAATTAAAATCTGTGTAGCAAAATAGCGAGTTGTACCCTCTACGGATGTCAGCGGCATTCAAGTCATCAGTTCAACCGGAGTTACGAATTAAAAGCTCAAAGAAATGGGGCACAAGCACCCAAACAGCGAGAGGAAACTCCAAATCACCTCAAAAAGGGTGAGACATCTGGTGGTTGTCATCAATCTAGTGTAACCTCAGATGAAGTCTAGTGAAATAATCCGTGGAATATTACTTCGGCGAAGGTATCGAAAGATCTTGTATTCTAAACCATTGCCATCAATACAGTGCGACATCAACACAGTTCAGCGATGAAAGCTTCGTATACCACCGTTCGAGTGGGAACCGAAAAAGTTTGGCGATCAGCAGGATAGTCACCGTTGCAACTACCAGCGAATACATCGGGAGGGTCTGGTGATTTCAGAACGTCATCCCCATCAGAGATGTGAAAAACATCCCAACTTATCTTCATCAAATAAGTCAACGATTAAATGTCAAACCATTGGAGTCAACACCAGCATAGGCATCAGCAATGATCGGTAAAGGTAAAGCAATTTGTAAAAACATTTTAACATTCATCATAACATTACGATTTGAAATTTTGCGATATGCAATATGCGATTTGCGATTTGCGATATACGAAAGACGATTTGCGATATGCGAAATGCGATGTGCGATTTGCGATGTGCGATTTGGCTAAAAGTGAAAAGCGAAGTGCGAAATGCGAGGTGCAATTTACGAACTACGATTTACGAAAACATTGTCACATTCATCATAAACATTCACTATGTTACGATTTACATCATTGAAAATACCTTGTCATGTTTCAAGTGTCTACTAATCTTTATCATGTTCATTCCATTGCATTGCATGAACATGATAAAGAGGGGCATCTGTAGACACTCGAAATTTTCTTTTCCTGTTACTAACCATGGAGGGTAAAAGTGTCTTTTTCACACTCCAAAGATAACCCTGGAGGACTACGACATCAACTTCAAACCCCGAAGATCACCCCGAGAGATCCAATTTCCAACCCCAGAAATCACCCTGGGAAATCAGGTTCCAACCCCAGAGATAATCCCGGAAAAGTCAGATTCAACCTCGGAGATAACCCAGAGGATCAAGATCAAAACCTGGAGATAGCCCCAGTAGGTCAAGCCAACCTCAGAGATAACCCTGAGGACATACAAAGTCAATATCAAGTCAACCTCAGAGATAACCCTGAGAAACGACTGCTACAACTACGTAAAAATAAGAGATAACCCCGGGAGGGGCAAAATGGTCATTTTGCCAACTCAACTTCACTTCAAATCAAATACACTCATTTCTACTCAAAATACTTTGAAGGAAGTCCCACAAGAACCATATCTTAACTTCCGAGTGCAAACTACGCAAAACGGCTCAACGGACTGCCTGACGAAAATCTGGGAATGCCATTTCGGCCATGGACCCATCTTCCTTGAATCAAAAAAGGTCAAATCATATATCATTGTGTAGCTCTCGGAAAGAGCTTTCCGAAATGATATGGCACGCTTCCGTCGGACTCCTGGATTGAAAGTTATGAGCGACCGAGCGAACAATGCGTTGTCCGAGTGTACGTACTTCGACACGACAGAACCCACACTGCCCGGGGCACCCCGGGTAGAAGTAGGTACACCTGTTGCTCCATCCTCTATAAATAGAGGGCTTGGGGTGGCCATTTTGCAAGAGAAAACGGCGAGGAAGCCCTGCCCAATTTTCTCTGAACTTATCCCAGGTAGTGTACTTTCCCCTTTTAAACACCTATGAGCTCATATATAGCCCTTTTGTACCCACAAAAGTCTGTGTTTACCCACTCTAAAGATATGGAAGTCTTCTTTGGCAGCCCACTATAAGCCTTCTCACACACTTTAGAGTCCTTCTCTTCATCTTTGCGCACACCCTTCTACACGTTGAGAGTCGTGTTGCTTGCTTTTGCCCGGACTTCGGTCCGTGGTTTCATTCCAGTCTGTATATATATATATATATATATATATATATATATATATATATATATATATATATATATATATATATATATATATCGACTAACATTATCGAGTTATGCCTCGATTGAGCCTAGACTTCGGTCTGGAGCGTTTATTTGCTATATATATATATATATATATATATATATATATATATATATATTTACTGTGTGTCGAACTTTGTTCGATGAGCCTAAACTTCGGTTTGGTGCGTTTACTTGCTTTCCTATATATATATATATATATACTTATATATGTTAACTGTGTGTCGAACTTTGTTCGATGAGCCTAAATTTCGGTTTGGTGCGTTTACTTGCTTTCCTAAATATATATACTTATATATATTAACTGTGGTCGAACTCTGTTCGATGAGCCTGGATTTTACATCCGGTGCGTTTATTCACTTTTATATAAATATATATATTTACATTTCATCCCACCTAGAGTTTACTTCGTGGTAGTTAACCGTTTTTATAGCTTTCTGTAAATTTCGTCCCACCTGGAGTTTACTTCGTGGTGGTTGATCGTTTTTACAGCTTTCTATACATTTCGTCCCGCCTGGAGTTTCCTCCGTGGCGGTTGATAGCTTTTACAGCTTTATTTATATTTCTGATCCCCATGGAGATGCTTCGTGGTTGGTGATCATGTCTGTATATATATATTTACAACTTTTATATATATACCTGCTTACTGTGTTTATATCAATTGTGGCATCATGTGAGCCTAGGAATCATGTGATCACAGATTCAGTCCCCTGAATCTAGATTCGGTTCCCGTGATGGACCTTTTCAGCTGTAAGCAACTTATAAATATATCTGTGATGTTTGGATTCCCTCAAATCATTTTCATACCCATGAGTTATTCAACACCTTTTTGTAAAGTATTTTCGTACGGATGCTTCGCATCAGTCAAATAAAATCAATCCAGCCGAATACAGAATAAAATGGGAGTGTAAAAGGTCTCAATTACTGTTGGGCATTAGGGTTTTAAAAACATCTTTTATAAAACATCACTGCCATATCTTCCTTAAAATTGAATTTTTACATAAAATTCAAACCCTGTGTATATAGGTGTGAACGAGGCCTCGCACTACTTCCAAATAATAGCACATTGACCCACACACATTTTGATAATAATTTCTTGAAAATATGCGATCACCGTGGTAACACGGATGTCGGGAGGTGCCTAACACCTTCCCTCTGCATAACCAAGTCCCCGGACCCTAATGAATCTCAATTTCACCGACCCGTTTAGCAGTGTCACTTCATTGGGTCAATGTGCAAACTTTTTCTCGGTTGTGTTGGTACAATCATTTAAAAAATCAACTGGCAGCTCTTATAGTCCAATCATCGACATTATACATGTCGGACCTTTCACTTATTTTTTCAAACAAATCTCACCTAAAATGAGAACACCAAAGAACAAGTAACGAAAATAGACAATTAAAAATCCCGACGTCGACATATATATATATATATATATATATATATATATATATATATATATATATATATATATATATATATATATATATATATATATACCGCTTTTATATAATTATCTGCTTTAACTTATTTTATAGTGTAGATATTTAATCTTTTAGTCTGCGAGCTAGATTTTCCTCAATCTAGCTACTACTAACTTTAACCAGATCAAAGTGACTAAACTAGAACCGTTGAAGTAAGAATGCTATAGATTTATTCAAATCTAGTTCTTTTTCTAACTTTTGTACATACTATTTTTTTCATGTGAGCATAGGAATCATGTGATCACAAATTCAGCTTCTGAATCTAGATTCGATTTCCGTGATGGACATTTTACAACTGCAAACAAGCTTGTAAATTATCTACGGTGTCTTGATATCCTTAGAAGGCTCTGATGTCCACAAGGAGTTCAAAACTTCTAGGTATCTTATTTTCTTGAATATGCCTCGCATTTAAAAAATAAAGTAATCAAGCCGAATACATAATAAAAAAGAAATATCGAAGGCCTCAATTACTATTGAACATAAAGGTTTGAAAAACCTATTTTCTAAAACTTCACTACTATATTTTGTTAAAATTGAACTTTTATACAAAAGTCAAACCCTTTATATATCGACACAAATGAGACATATCACTACTTCCAGACAACTGCACATAGGCCCTACACACACATATATAGATAAAAGTAAATGAAAAGTTGCAATAACCGTGTTATCACAATAATCGAGGGGTACTTAACACCTTCCCTCCGCTTAATCAAGCCCTCGGACCCTAGCGAATCTCAGTTTCTTGTCAAATCATTGGGTCTTTGTGCAAACCTTTTCTCAGTTAAGTTGGTACAACCATTTAAAAATACAAACTGGCAACTCTAACAGCCAATCATCGACATATACATGTCAAACATTTTCAAACTTGTTTTTTTTTAAAAAATCTCACTTAAAATGAGAACACCAAAAGACAATAACAGAAAAGTACAAATAAAAATCTCCACATCGACAACACATACACAAATAAAAGTTTAATGAAAAGTAATGATAACCATTTTATTACGAAAGTGGAGAGGTTCCTAACACCTTCCCTCTGCTTAATCAAACCACCGAACCCTAACGAATCTCGATTTCCCAGACCAATTAAATTGTATCAAATTATTAAGTCTTTGTGCAAATCTTTCATCAATTGAGTTGGTGCAACCATTTAAAAATACCAACTAGCCACTCTAACAGTCAAATCGTCGACATATACATGTCGAACCTTTTCAAACTTATCTTTTCAAATAAATCTCACCTAAAATGAGAACACCAAAAGATAAGAACAGAAAGGACAAATAAAAATCCCAACTTTGACAACAGTTATAAAATAGTTTAGCAGTTTGTATAACATCTCATAGCAATTATCCAATAGACATCTCATAGCAATTATAGATTAGTTATAAAATAATTTAACAGTTTGTAAAACATCTTATAGCAGTTATATAGTAGACATCTCATAGCAGTTATAGAGTAGTTTATATAATATTTTTCTTTTTCTTCTTCCCCTTTGTCATCATAAAAAATGATGGGGAAAAAACTAAACCTGCAGAAAAAGTCAGTCTTTTGTTCCTGCAAAAGAGTTAGTAATAGGCATAAAATTCATAAAATTAGGATAAGTTGTTATAGTAGTAGTAGTAGTAATAGTAGTAGTGGTGGTTAGTATTAGCTAGTTACAGTCATCCAAAATAGTTAGTAATATTACAAACACTTCAAATAGTTAGATGTCATCTAGATTAAGAGGAGAGAAATGTTGAGTAGTATCTGGAAGATTGTCATCTGGGAATAGTTGTGCTACATGATCAACTGGTTCAGCATGTGTGCTTGCAGTAAAGTGATATAGACCAATGAATAGTCTATTATCCTGCATCATAAAACAAACCATATTCTTATAAAAATGCAAGGACAATTGCATGCCTTCTAACTTTTCTATCATGAGATTTTGGGTGTGTAGAAGAAGTTGGTTCATACTGTTAAGAGAGTTTATTTTGGAAGCCATATTTATGTTACTCTATTATCTCATGATCAAAAGGTTTAAAGACAATCAGTGATTAAGGTGGAAGATTAAGATTAGAGACAATATTTCTAGTTGGAACCAATTGAGACTGATGTTGTGAGACATATATTTCCATATGGTTGAAGATGTGAGTGAGTAATAGACCGAAACCCAGACAGTTATTATGGAAACAGAACTCAAAGGAATATAACAGAAAGTAAGCCAAATTATAAGGTATGCATTCATTCAAAATACTTTTGATAAGTTCCAAGTCAAAAGGAGTAATTTTCTGTCTTCTCTAACTGGCATGAAATTGTTGCTAAGAATTTTTCCCAAAACTGACTCTCAGCAATGAGAAATTCCAGTCCAAATTTATAAGAAAAATCAAACAACAAAGCAGGTACCATTTGGTCAGTGACAACATACAGATTGTGTTAAAAAAGAATACATTCTTCAACAAAAATGCAAGAAGGATGAAGATAGAAATTGACCCTGGGTAACTCTAATGTAGAAGGATGAAGTTGAAGGGCATTGACAAGGAATTGTTCATCAATGACATATGCTTGACCTTGAATGCATGTGGTGATACTAGTTAGCAGACTAAATGAGTTTTTAGAAAATTCCTATAAGTGTAAAATTCAGAGATGAGACCAAGATATATAGTTTTGTCATAAAATGTAACTAAGCAATCCCACCCAATATTTTTGATTTTTTCAAATAAGTCTGGAAAGCTGTTAAAAGTGATCACATTTCCTAGAGACAAATTGTGTCTCATGATTCTATATTTAGCTTAAGCAGATGCAGTAGTGAGATGAGGAACACCATGAGAGAAATGCAATTCAAAGTGTAAAGGAAGTTTCTTATGTTTTGATGAAAAAATAGTAGACATGAGGAAGAGAGAAGTAGGTAGCAGAGATGATGAGATGAAAATAAGAAACAACCGAATATATGAATGTACCATATTATAAAATGAACTTATATATATATATTGAAGAATGGTAATGATATAATTCAAAGACTGGCCTAAGAATATATACACGAAACATAACCAGTTAAGATTAGCAGTAAATACAAGTATAAATTCACAAGTAAGAAAACCATACTGTGAACTGTAGATAAGAGCATAAAACATTTTATTGGAATAGTAAATTGGATGTTTTCAAAACTGATTTTGCCACATGTTAAGTATGGAATATAAAGATACAAAATAAAGAAATGGTCATATTCACAAAAGTCAGTTTCTCAAAAGATAGAGTATGGTTAAAAAAATTCAGCAGTGTTCATCATTTATAGCATTCCTTAATATAGCACGACAAATGATTATATCAAAGACGTAGGTATCAGGCTCAACTGGTATTTATATCACAACAATGAATGCATATTAGTCATACTTGAGGATGAAGACTATAAATGTGATAATATCTCCGAGTGGCAGGTAATATGTAATATCCATCATTTATAGCAGAATGCAATAGTATATGGCAAGCATTAGGAATTAGACTAGGAATTTATTGCTCATACGTAGTTTGAAAGTTATCAGAAAAGATAATTCCTTATAAACAAAAAAAATTAGGCAAGTGGACATCAATATCCACACACAATGCATATGATATGATTTCAATAAACAGTAGTTGCTATACTTAACCAAAAATAGTAAATGGATATATAGAGGGTTTTACCTGAGCAAGTATATTAAGCACAAGATATACCAGTTACGTAACATAGATAAATAATACAAGAAAAATAATCATGTTGCATGCATAGCTTCGTGTCGTTTGTCAGCATGTAGAGGTTTATTCTACATGCAGGAGTACATAGATACACAATATATATATATATATATATATATATATATATATATATATATATATATATATATATATATATATATATATATGACTTAGAGAATAAAAAAATTTATTCTTTTAAAAGAATATGTAAGATTTTCAGAAAACACAATAAGTATATATATAAAGTTATGAAGTATAGATCGGAAAACATTTAGGATGGAAATAAATGCAGAAGTTTTTTAAAAAAATTAGTAGATAAACTATATGAAGAGATTTAACAAAAATCATACTTTTCGATATGTAAAAATTATGATATATTAACTTACAGAAAGTGTGAAAAAGAAGCTGCTTTAGTTTGCAAAATTTATGCTTTTGGAAACAAAAAATTAATCAGGAGCGATAATGTTGATCTTGTTAGATCTATGAAAGATAGAAATCAATTTTTGGTTGAAACCCTAAACCCTAAATGAAGATACCTTTTATCAAAATAAATGAAGAACAAACAGATCTGGCTAATCGAGATAGAATTTATGAACATATCTAATGAATAAAAAATATACAGATCGCAAATCTAAAGTCTTTTCAATTTGTAATAATGTGAGATTTAAACCAAAATATGATTTTAGCAACGAAATCAATAAAGGTAGAAAAAATTGTTTGAATGGATTCTACAAACATTGACAGATCTTGGCAAAAAAAATTGGGTTTAAAAAAAATCAATCGAGCAGATAAATTGAAAGGTTTTGAAGATTAGAAACTGATTAATCAGAGAAATTTGGTCAAAGTGCTTTTTTATAAAAACACTAACAAATCGAACTTTCAAGATGTTAGGGCTTAAAGAAATTTAGAAAACAAAAGTTTACTTGATTGTTCAATCAAACAGATCGATATAACAAATTAATACAAAATTTTAAAGTAAATCGAGAAAATGAGAGCGAGAGAAACGATTTTCATCAGGAGTTGATAGATCAGAGACGAGAGAGAGAGAATCAGAGGCGAGGTGACAAGAGAGAGAGAAATGAAACAAAAAAAATAAAATTTTATATTTATAGTTTGACTAACCTAGTTGATCCAACGGTAGAGAGTTTGTCTGGATTGAGATCAATGGATGGGATTTAATCTGCGATGTGAACAGTTATGTTTCTTAATTTAACACTGATCTAATGGCTGAGATTGAGCTCAATCTTCAATCAAACGGTGCAAAATAGTGATCCGTGTGCTTCTTAATAGTGAAATCTGGTTGGATCATAGCACAATGCATGAATTGCTCAGTTTTTTGACCATTAGATTTGTACTTGTTTGAATGGTGCATATTTAACCTTTTACATATATACCAAAAAGTAACTAAATGAACTAAACTGTTAGAAATTATTAACTAATTTTTTAATAAAAATAGCAATAAAACAAAAGAAATGATATTAAAGTTTTATAAAAAATCAAACTAGTGTTTTGTGAGTAAGATTTATAAACATAATTTTACCATTGTAATATAAATATATAGAAATATAATACATAATAAAAATATAAAATAAGTTAGAATTTAAAACGGTAAGAGGTAATATCTAACATACCTAATTCAATTCGTAATTTCCAAAATCTATCTGAATTCAGTGGTTTAATGAATATATCAGTAATATTTAATTTAGTGTCAATGTGTTCTAGTCTAATAATTCAGTTACTAACATGGTTACATAAAAAATGGTGCCTAATATCTATATGTTTTGATCTAGCATGCAAGACAGTATTTTTACTAAAATTAATGGTGCTTGTATTATCACATAGAATTGACAAGAAATCAAATTTTAAATTATACTAAGCAAGAGTTTGTTTAATCCACAATATTTGTGTATAGCAACGTTCAGCAACAATATATTCATCTTCAGCGGTCGAAATAGATACCGCGTTTTGTTTCTTAGAGAACCAAAAAACTAAACATCCTCCTATAAACTAACATATACCACTGGTACTTTTTTGATCCACATGATGGCCTACATAGTCAGAGTCTGAGAAACACACAAGATTAAATGGTTGATCTTTAGGATACCATAAGCCCAATTCTGTTGTTCCTTTAAGATACCGAAAAATCCTTTTTACTGCGACCAAGTGAGATTCTTTAGGATTTGTTTGAAATCTGGAACATTTACAAACACTAAACATAATGTCAGGTCTACTAGCAGTTATAAATAGTAAACTTCCAATTATTCCTCTATATTTCTTTGAGTCAACATTTTTTCCATTTTCATCAGCAATCAATTTATCAGTAGTTAACATATGAGTATTAAGAGGTTTTGCAAATTCTAAACCAATTTTTTTGATCATTTCTTTACAATATTTAGTTTGAGATATATGACTACCTTTTTCTCCTTGTTTAATCTGCAATCCAAGGAAGAAGTTTAATTCTCCCATCATACTCATTTCAAATTCTTTACTCATACTTTCATAGAATTCATTGCACATAGTAATGTCAGTAGAACAAAAAATAATGTATCAATATATATATATATATGAATTATAAGAATATCATCATTCTTATTTTTAGTAAATAAAGTAGTATCAACAGTACCCCTTTTAAAATCATTATTTAGCAAAAATTTACTTAGTCGTTCATACCATGCTCTAGGGGCCTATTTTAAATCATATAATGCTTTATGTAATTTATAGACATATTCAGGATGATTAAAATCTTCAAAACTAGGAGATTGTTTAACAAAAACTTCATCTTCTATTACACCATTCAAGCAAGCAGATTTGACATCCATTTGAAATAGCTTAAAATTTTTATGACATGCAAATGCTAATAACATACGTATATATTCAATTCTAGCAATAGGAGCGTATGTTTCATCATAGTCAATACCTTGTAGTAGATTATATCTTTATGCAACTAATCTTGCTTTATTACGTACAAAAGTTCCACTTTTATCTAGTTTATTATGAAACACCCATCGAGTTCCAATAATTGAGATATCATCGGGTTGTGGAACTAATTCCCATACTTTGTTTCAAGTGAATTTTTCAAGTTCATCTTGCACAGCCATTATCCAGTCTTCATAAAGTAAGGCATCTTTTACATTTTTTTAGTTCAATTTTAGATAAGAAATACAAGTGACTAACTAAATTATGTGCTTGTGATCTAGTGATAATTCCTTTATCAATATTACCAATTATATTTTCTATAGGATTATTTTTAATAATATGAGACTCCTTGGGCAAATCATTTAACTGAGGTTTTGGGGTTTCAAAGGGATTCTCATCAATAGGTGGAGATGCATTATCTAGTTTTGGTTCTTCAATATTTCAGAGAATATCTTCAATGAAAACATCACTATCAACTAACTCTTTATATTTTGGAGGAGGCTGAGTTTCATTAAAAGTTACATTCATTGACTCTTCCACAACTAGACTTTTTTTGTTAAAAACTCTATATGATTTACTATTAAGAGAGTATCTAAGAAATATTCCTTCATCAGATTTGGGATCAAATTTCAATATGTGTCCTTTAGTGTTTAGAATAAAACATTTTCTCCCAAAAACACGAAAATAGTTTATTTTTGGAGTTCTTTTATAATAAAGCTTATAGGGAGTTTTGAGCAAAATAGGTCTTAATAAAACTCTATTTAAAATGTAACATGATATTGCCACAGCTTCAGACCAAAAATATTTTGGAAGACGATATTCATTTAACATGGTATTAGCCATTTCTTGCAAAGTTAGAATTTTCCTTTCAACTACACCATTTGACTGTGGTGTATAAGGGGCAGAGAAGTTATGACTTATACCGTTCTCATCACAGAACATTATAAAATCAGAATTGTCAAATTCTTTTCAGTGATCAGATCGAATATAGACAATATAATTTCTCTGTAGATTCTGAATTTTCTTACACAACGCAGAGAAAGAGTTAATAGCCTCATTTTTAAATTTAAAAAAATCAACCCATGTAAATCGTGAATAATCATCAACCAAAACTAGAATGTATACAGCACCACCCATGCTATGTTTAGGAATTGGTCCTACAAGGTCCATATATAAAAGTTCTAAGGGTCTAGAAGTTGATACAGTGAGTTTAGGTTAATGTGATGCATTAATTTGTTTTCCCAGTTCACAAGCTTCACAAATGTGATCTTTTAAGAATTTTAATTTTGGGAGACCACGAACGTGTTCTTTAGAAGAAATGTTATTTATAAGTTTGATTTTGATGTGTCCTAGTCTACGATGCCAAAGCCAAGGATCTTCTTTTGTAGATATAAGATAAATTTTATCTAGATGAGAATATGCATCTAAGTCACATGTATATACATTTTGATAATTAGGACATACATAAATTATTTTACCAGTTTGATCAAATATAGAGCAATTACATGTACTAAAAGATATTTTAAAACCACTATCACATAGTTGACTAATAGATAGAAGATAATTCATGAGTCATGTAACTAATTGAACGTTAGAGATAGTTATGTGGTTATTACCAACACTTCCAACTCCAATTATTTTACCTTTATTGTTATCTCCGAAAGTTACTTCACCAAAGTCTGTAGCTTGCTTATTTTTCAATTTTGATTTGTCATCAGTCATATATCTTGAACAACCGCTATCGAGATACCATTTGCTTTTATTCAGATCAGCAGCAAGACATACCTGCAATATATGTACTAATTTTATAAATTGGTACCCTTTAATATGAAGGGTCCTTTGGGTAAATTTTCCATTTTGTACAAGGAACATTTGTTGTTTCCCTTACGAAACTTGGCATATGATAATTAGTTTTGGTAGAAATAATCATTCTATGAGTAACAGGATTATAAGATGTATGATAATACTATTTATGAAATTCTTTTCTTGTGATAGTTGGTGTAGTGTATGTTCCTTTGGGAACCCAAATTATTTTTCCTTTATAATTTTCATTTCTAACATTGCACATATAAAAGGAATGACCATTTCTATTACAGTAAGAACATTTGGTGAAAGGAGATATATGACTTTCCTTTTCTTTGATTTTAATATGATATAATCATTTATCTTTTGATTTACTTGTTTCTCCCGTATATCCCAAATCTTCTTTATTAAAACTATATTTTTGTTTATTTAACATGAAATCAAGATTTTCTTTTCCTTTTGTAAATTTATAAATTATAGTATTAGACCGTCACGTTCTTTAGTTCAATTTTCAATTAAATAATTCTGTTTTTCTAATTCCATTTTTAGATGTTAATTCTCAATTTTGAGATTTCTAATTTCTTCATTTATCATTTGATCTTGTGCTTGTGTATCTTCATTTACTACAACAAGTGTTGAATTTTCAATTTCAAACTTGTTCTAATTCTTCTTTTAAGAAATTATTTTCCAAGTTTGCTTCATTCAAACATTCATTGGTTATAATTAAGTTAACATTTTCAATTTCAAGATTTTTGTTTATTTTTCTTAAGATTTCTAATTCTTCTTTTAACTTTATGAAATCTTCTTTTGTTATTTCATTATTTTCGTATAAGTAACTGTAAGCCTCTTGTAATTCATACTATTCTTCATTTATATTTTTTAAAATATATGCAGAAAATGAGGTGCTGGGTAATTTATGTTTTGAATTTACTGATAAGTGGGTTTTATACTTACTTATTGGATATAAATTAACAAGAACTATGCCCATCTCGAGTACATTTCAGTGTGTTTTTAGTTGCATTTCTTGTTATTTTGCATTGCATGTACTGAGAACTCTTCTGGTGTAAAAGTGCAGGAAATGGCATAACTTGGCGTTGGTAGGTGGCGTAAGTAACTATTGGAAGCATGACACAAGGACAAGTGGAGATAAGCAATTGAGCATTGAGGAAGGAAGAAGGAGTAGCATTTGGACACAGAAGTAGTAGCAGTAGTAGAGCATATAATGCAGGATTCAGGAGCCGCGCGGCCAAGAGAACTAAAACTCGCGCGCCCGCGCCATCAACAAACCGAAGCCAGAAACGCTACCAGGCGCGCCCGTGCCTGTCTTGTGCTAGGACCGTACGCAGCCGCGCACGTCATTGACTGTTGTTGTCTAACTTATTTTAATTTTTAAATTTAAAGAGTTTGAGTGGGTATAAACTACTCTGGTTGGTACCAGACGCGACTATCTTTTGTTTTTACGAGTTTTTCCAGAATATAGAACTAGGTTTTTCACGCTTTAAGCAAATTCCAACAAGGATCCAAGCATAGACTTTATATTTTATATTACTTCTTTGGAATTCAATCATTAACTACGTAGTACTATTATGTTGCTGGAGATTATTGAGGATTAGAACATCACATTTGGATTATAATCAACAATTGAGTTTGATCAATTCTATCTCTTCTTTCCATTGTTATTTATTTTCCATGTATCACTATAATCCCATAATGGCTTTTAGTTTAG
This sequence comes from Panax notoginseng, assembly GCA_016801055.1. Classification (NCBI taxonomy): domain Eukaryota; kingdom Viridiplantae; phylum Streptophyta; class Magnoliopsida; order Apiales; family Araliaceae; genus Panax; species Panax notoginseng. Next base: position 238,216,874 of record CM029013.1, on the reverse strand, counting down.
ACATGAGCTAAACTCCATTATGGGATTCTAACAGATTTTAATATGTAGCCTAATTGATGGCTTGATTGCTGGATTATTAGCGTATCATCAAGAATTTCTATTATGATTGATTTGATTACATGAATGCTTGATCACCATTCATTTTATGAATTTGTATGGAATTGAAAAATAACATGTGAGTATGGTTGTAATCATGATAGCATGCGTGTATGGGGCTGAGTTACTTAGTTTTATACTTCGTGAATCAGATAGACATATATTGTTTCACCGTGTGAGTTATTTAAGGGGTTGTGCTTCAATTCAATATTGCTGCAATGTCGAATAGAAATATAGTGATGTTGGTTTTATTGATGATTATATAATTTCTATTGTATGTGATGTCATGTAAGTAGGTCATAATGCATTGAAAAATGGTTATGTCTAGTTTAGTGCTCTTGGCTAATTTCATGTGGTACGTGAATAATCTTGCATGATGGTAATAATTAGATGAACTATTAAATGAAGTTAGGATCGTATTATTTCCAGATTTGATTTATCATTTTATTATTCTTCTTTTAGTTGTTACTTAGTTTATATTCACCCAAAATCATAGCGTTCGTTTAAGCATATAGAAATAGTGATATAGTTGGTGCATAATTGTTTAATTTAGAAACCTTTCTCCGTGGATCGATACTCTATTTACTCTGTATTACTTCTTGACCCATGTATGCTTGCATGAGTTAGAGTCCTTTTATTAGAACTAAAAAGGAGGCAACAAGTTTTTGGCGCCGCTGCCGAGAAAAGGCATTTAATTTTATTATTATCATCAATTTTAAGCTAAATTGTATGACTTAGACAATTCTAATCTTGTCTCATTTCTATTTTTGTTTTTGTTTTTGTTTCAGGTACTTGTATAAATTTTTATGCGCACGCGGTCATCCAATCTAGAATTAACACCTGCTCAGGACAATATAAACGAAAGAGGTTGGAAATCAAGAGCACGTAGAAATATACAAGCAGAGTTAGAGGGGACAACATCTAATATGGCAGATGAAGGACAAAAAGAAGAGTAAAGAGAGGAGCACAGGGCTTTAAAAGACTACTCTATGCCGAATATTAATGGACTGCAGTCAAGCATAGTCAGACTAGCGATAGCAGCCAACACCTTTGAAATAAAGTAGGGCACTATTCAAATGGTGTAGAATTCGGTATAGTTTGGGGGTGCTGCTACAGATGATCCTAATGAGCACCTATTGAGCTTTATTGAGATTTGTGACACGTTCAGATATAACGGGGGTGACGGAGGATGCTATCAGACTTAAACTGTTTCCGTTTTCATTACGGGATAAAGCAAGAAGTTGGCTTCACTCTTTACTTTATGATATATAACCAAATGGGCTGATCTAGCACATAAATTCTTAGCCAAGTTTTTCCCAATGGCTAAGAATGCGAAGATGAAGACAACAATCTCCCAGTTTGAGCAACAACATGGTGAATCTCTCTATGAAGCCTAGGATAGATACAAAGAGATGCTAAGAAAGTGTCCACACCATGGCATGCCAGATTGGATGGTGATCAACACATTCTAAAATGGATTGGGATGGCAGTCCAGACAGATTGTAGATGTAGCTGCAGGAGGAGCGTTATGGGCAAAAAGTTATGAGGAAGCTTATAATCTTATTGAGATAATGTCAGCGAATGATTTTCAAAACCCTATATCTAGGATGCCACATCCCAAAGTTGCAGGTTTGTTGGAAGTGGATGCTATTACTCAGTCGTCAGCACAGATGGCATCCATGGCGAAGAAGATTGACTCTTTGACGAAAATTAAGGAAAAAACAGTTGCCTTTGTATGTGAGATTTGTGCAGGGTCACATTCAACGGATCAATGTGCTATTAGCTCGGAGTTGGTACATTATGTGAGCAATTACAGGAAGGACCAAGGTCAATTTCAGAACACATACAACCCCAACAACGACAACCATCCAAATTTTAGCTGGTCAAATAATCAAGGAAATTAACAAAATCAGTTTCAGCCGAATCAACAATTTCAGTCACAGCCATCTCGGCCACAGTTTACACCAAGACCACCTTTTCCACCGGGATTTTCTCAAAAACAACATCACACTCCAGCTGCACCTCAGTAAGAAAAGAAATCAAAAATAGAGGAGATGATGATGAAGTACATGGCGAACACAGAGGTGATGATCAAAAGCCAAACAGTGGAAATTAAAAATCTGGAAACTCAAATGGGGCAAATGGTGAGCATGCTTAACAACAGGCCCGAGGGTTCATTGCCAAGTAATACGGAGACAAATCCACGAAGAGAAGGGAAGGAACAATGTCAAGTGATTACATTAAGGTCTGGGAAGTAGTGTGCAGAAAATCTACCAGGCGCAGCCGCGCCATATTTATAGAGGGAGGACGCGCGGTCGCGCGAGGCAGAGAATGAGTCTGAGAAGAAAGAAACTAAGAAAGATTGTGAAGACCCCAAACTCAGGTGCTTGAAACCCGAACTCGGTTCATCACGATACCATTTTTATGAGCGGAATAATACTAATAATAATAATAATATAAATATCAAACTTAACTTATATTTATCAGAGTCTAATCCCAAGTACATAACCTTTAAACATTCATTACAAACCATGATAGATAATATATATCATACTTGTCTTAATAGTATTGAACTATTACATAAGATAACGTTCATTCATTCATTCAGCAACCTTTTCCCTTTCCCTAGTTCTTAGCAGAGCTCTCTGATCATTCACACTTAGCTGAAAATATTTAAATTAAGCAAGGATGAGCATTTGAGTGCCCAGCAAGTAATAGCAATTATATATATAATCTGAAAGAATTTAAATATTTTCTTTGTACTATTCTTTTACAACAAGTCAATAGTTGTGAAGTATTCTAAACCGATAATAATAATATAACAACTCTCTTTCAAATTTTTGAAACTACGTATTGACTATAAATAGGATTTAGGTGACATGCCATGAACATTATTTTTATTTTCGAAAAGGTTAAACAGAAATTCATCAGTAAACCGTCATAACTTACGGGTGTTAGGTTGTATTTCCCATGGGCCCTGTATTGATCAATACTACATTACACGAACGATATGATCGTTCACTCTGTTCTGCCTTGGGCGCATCAAAGTTTTCCCGTGTAGGGTTGTTCATACTTGTCTGGGTTCTAAATCAAAGGTTTTATCTTGTTCAATAATAATCTATAATTCAACATATATGTATACGAGTAATTGACAAAGGTATATCAGCATGTGATGAAATACAATGATTATCCAAGTGGGGACACTTGTTTAACCATTTCTAGAAATTAACGAACAGAATATATATATATATATATATATATATATATATATATGAATTATCATATACTAACATGTTGATAATCAATGAGCTTATGTAATATAAGGTTCATAATCTGTACAGTAATAATATAATTTAGAAACATTCTTACTCATGTCCATTGCATAAAAGGAAATGCAAAGGTAAGATACTTTCCTGATGCGCTGCTTACAATTCGCAATAAAGATTTATCACTTATATCACGACCTACCATTAATCAGATTATTCGTTCGATTAGAACAATATACTATAACACATAACACTGCTTATTGCAGTTAGCACATAACATAATCACATTGTTACACATGTTTAACAACCACTAATTCACAAATAATTACTTATACAGTCAAAATATCTAAGTTCATATCAATTTCTGAAACATGTCGGCGTACCGACAGCTTTATCGGGTAATTATCGAGTCTAAGACTCTATCCTATAATTCCACATCCGTAAATATTAGTCATATTATTTTTAAATGACTCATAATAATTTTTAAACATTTACTATCTTCTATCATGCATTTTCAAACACCGGAATCATTATTAAATAATTTAAATATTAAACAATTCTATTATCATTAATATTTAATTAATATTAAACTATTAATGAAACCATTGCCAAAAGGTTAAAGTTATTTATAATAACTTGAAATACTTTTAAAGTATTAATATCACCCTTAAATGATTTTTAAAAGAATTAAAATCATTTTTTAAATAATTGTCATTAATATTAAAGTATTAATGTATTACTTATCAAAATATTAAAAGTTCTTAATCATAACTTAAAATATTTTTAATCCATTTATATCCTTTTTAAATGATTTTTAAATAAATAAAACCATTTTAAAACTATTTATTTAATATAATTATTAAATAAACTTAATATCATTTATTATTAATATCATTAATATTAAATTATTAATGAAATTATCCTTGAAATATCAAAACTTATAATTTATAAATTAAAATATCTTTAAACACTTTATTTTTATTTTAAATAATTTTTATAATATTAAAATCATCTTTAAACTAATTTATTTAATATAATTATTAAATAATTATAATATCATTAATAGTAAATAATTAATGAAATTTACCTTTAAATATTGAAAGTTATATTTTATAACTTAAAATATTTTTAAACTATTAATTTTCATTTAAAATGATTTTTCTAATATTAAAATTATTTTTAAACTAATTTATTTAATATAAGTATTAAATAAATTTAATATCAATTAATATTAAAAAAATATTAATATTTTTCATGAAAAAATATCAAAAGTCATTTTTTTATAACTTAAATAACCTTTAAATCATTTTTCTATAATTTTTATATCATTAATTCTATTTTCCATAATCTATTTAATACATTAAATAAATAACTTAATTATCATTAATATTAATTAATTAATGAAATTCATCACAAAATATTAAAAGTTATCAAAAATAACTTAAATTATTTTCTTATACCATAATATAATTTTAAATGATTTTTCATGTATTAAAATCATTTTTAAATAATTTATTTAATATTATACTTAAATAAATTAAATACTTTTAATATTCCAAAAATATTAAATATTTATGAAATATATTCAAAATAATTAAAAACTAATTTTTGAAATTTAAAATAATTTTTAAAACTATTTTTGTAATTTTTAGAATTTATTTTCTATTTTTAATCATTTTTTAGAAATTAATTAATTAAAATTTACTAAGTCCGTCGCTAAAGCCTTTGGCGACAGAAAAGTGTCGCCTTAGGTGTTCTTAAGCCCAAGAACACTGACAGGTCTGTGCTCGAGGGGTCAACTTTGACCACTTATAATTTCTTTGTTCTTGCATGCTATGGTCGATCTAAAGCATTGATCGTGTAGTATAAATGTAGAACTACAAGTATTCGAAATTATTTTGGTCATACAACAACTCAGATGGAAGATCTGAGCCTTTAAAATGATTGTCAGGGCTGTTCATCAAGTTTTGGACTACCCCAGAAAAATTTGGTCAATACCGGTCAACGACCTTGGTGGCCTTATTCCGGTTAATCGGTTTATGTCACAGGTGTTCTAGACGTCGGGTCTTGTAGACTAACTACCAGAGTATCTTCATTGGTAATTTATAGTGTCCAGATATCATTACATTACAAGATCTAAGTCTCTAAAGTACCTGTCAGACCACTGCCTCAACATTTCTGGGTTACCCAGGCAGTAAGACTTAACGGTCAATGACTTTTGACCGATTACCACAATTGATCTGTTAATTGTTAAGGTTCGAAAGTACTATGAACTTGTAGAACTCATGGCGTACTATAATGTAGATATAAATATTGATCCAAACAACTTTATAGAAACAAAAGCAAAGCCGGTCAAAGTCAGTGCCCGAACACGTTCTTCAGTTTTCTGGGTTACCCAGAAAACTAAATTCGTGTTCGGTCAACGAACTTTGACCGTGAATAACTTCTGATTTACGCATTCAATGATCATGAACCAACTTGCAGATTACTCATAACATTACAGACTACAACTTCAAACTTTCAAATCACAAAAATAACTAAAGATCACAGAGATATAAGGCCTGACATTCGTTGTCAGACTTCATTTTTAAACTTTTTCCAGAACTTGAAAAACATCAATTTCGAGCACTTAGGTGTTATGGATCCGCATGATACCAACCCAGATCACTTAAATAGACTATAAACAACATGTTTTAACACAAAATTATAACATCTAACATGCAGATCAAAGTCAGATTTTCAAGTTAGGGTTCTACCTCTTTTGATCAAATCCTTGGATCTAAGCTTCTGATTTGTTATTGTTGATAGTGGGGCTTTGATTTAGGACTGAAATACTTTAAGATTTCATTTGTTTAAGAGAGAGAGGGTCTTGGAGGAGGGTTGTGTTCAAATAAGCAAGAATGTAGCTTTGCTCTCTCTTAAATCTTATATAGATGTTTAGTGCAATGAATTTGCTAACTTATATGGCTTGTTTGGTGGCATTATAAGACACATGGAAGTCAATGGTTGTTGAGCAACTAAAGTTTTGTCAAGAATTACAAGCAAATTAATAAAAATACAATAAGGGCAAAAATATCTTTTGGCTTTTAAAATTAATGGCATTATGGTAATCATGCCAAACCCGTAGGGTTTAGGGTTTGGATTAGGGTTTAGGATTTAGGCCATTTTAGGGTTTAAAATGATTTCTAGAATTTGTAATTTAGGGTTTATAAAAAAAATAATAATAATAAATTTTAGTTTCTAAAATAAAAAATTAAGGTTTCTTAATTAATTAGGTTTTTAATTACTTAACACCTTACTAATTAGGTTTAAGATACACTAATTAGCATTAAGCTTTCAAAATCAACAATTAGGGTTTGCAATTTAAATAAATTAGGATTTATAAAATAAATATTAGGGTTTCTAGAATTAATATTTCTAAATATTAATTAGGGTATACCTAATTAATCAAAAAGTCATATAATACATAACATGCATCCACCATGTAACACAGTTATATAACAGTGTCAAACTCAACCTGAGTTTTAAATTAATAATTATAGTTTTTCACATAATAATTAGGGTTTTCCTAATTAAAATTAAATTCTAATAATACATGTCATTATTCATATAACACAGTGACTTAACAGATTTTAAAGTCTTATTTGACTGCAAAATTAGTGTTTGTCAGTAAAATTAGGGTTTTATCATAATACCCCATAATTGACCAATCATTATCAGTGTACAAATATACAGTGCATAATTATAGCACTGAAAAAAATCAAAATATAATATTATTATATTATTATTTTTATTCATTGATAAAAATCCAAAATTAGGGTTTGGATTCCATATCTGATTTATTCTTCATATATAACATTATTAATTAAGTTAAAAATAATTAACTTAATTAATCTTGCATAAATTCATATAATAAAATAAATAATTATTATAATAATTCTAAAAATCATTTCATATATTATTTAAATAATATATAATTATATTTTTATGGAAAATAATTAATAAAAATATTTCTAGTATAAAATTAATTATTATAAGAATATGCTTTATAATAATCAATAATTCTAAAATAAAATTATTTGCAAACATTTATGTAATAAATGTTAGAGTTTATGCCCTAGAGGCCAATTATTTGATGTAATTGCTTAACATTTGATATTATTGTTGATTGAATAAATAAATGATTTTATTATGGTTTTAATTACTGCGTAATATAATTGTTAACATAATAAAATTCCTTAGAATAGTGATACAAATTATATAGTTTCAAGTATGTGACTTGAACATGAGATTATATAATTATAATTAGTATCATTGTTCTTAAATGTCCCTAGTCGAGTATCATTGTTGATGGGACAACAATGATGCATTGAGACTAGTATGTGGATTGACTGATGACCAAATCTCATTGGTCATAAATATATGAGATATTAAGTCAATGCATAGGTACATGTTAGAGAACAATGTACTGGACAGACCCACCATGAGAATTCTATATGGAGCATTATGCGAAGTGTCATTAGTAATTCTCATAGTGACAATGATGTAATGGTCCTCCGACCTGAAACCGCTATATTACTACACGAGAATATATGTACTTTGATATCATCAAATGTCACCTTTAATAGGGTGGACTATAAAGGTGATTATTGGGTTCATTATGAATCGTGTGAGTAATATGAGTGATCTAGATGGAATTTAACCATCCTATATTTTATAGGTGATATCCATAGGCCTCTTGATTGAGTAGGACTATGAAATGCATGGCCATGCTCAAATAGTGATTTGTTTCATATAGTCTACTCATTGATCAAGAAAACTCAGATTAAATTATGAAGAGTATGACACATTCCATGACTCGAGTTTAATCTAGGATATTAAGGTTAAAAGGATTAAATTACATTGAAACATTGGTCACGAAAAGGTTGCATCGAATCATCGATCTTATTATTACTTGGGTAGCAGTGATGCATTACTAGATGTCGCTCACTGTTTATAACTTTATAATATGATTTTAAGGTTATTGCCAACGTAATAATAACCTATAGGGTCACACACAAAGAACGTAATTAAAAGGAAATTAATTTAAATTGTAAAGATTTAAATATGTCAATATGATTGATATAATTTTAAATTACGAATTTAAATTAATAGGATAATTTATATATAGGTATATTAATTAAGTAAGACTTAATTAAGATATATATAAATTCGGATTTTAATAATATTAGGTTTTGATTAATTCCTCCTGACTGCTATATATATGATGTATATCAGACTTTAGGTTTTTACGTCAAAACAAAACCCTAGCCGCTCTTAGAGAGAGACTAGAGAAAACAGTTCCGAAAATCCTCATCCTTGGTGGCTAGTACCGCGATTCCTTCTTCTGCAGATCGTAAGACGATTCGCGGAGCGTTCGTGTGGATACCGTAGAGACGCAGTCGGTTTGTATTGCGTTGGAGATTCGAGGCGCAGTCGATTTCAGACTCTCGTTTTCATATTCGGTATAATCTCTAAACCTCTTAATTAATTGATTTTTCGCATGGATCCTGTTATAGGGTTTCGGAAATTGCTTTAAAATTTTAATTTCCGCTGTGCGTTTCTGTGCCGAAACCCTACAGTGGTATCAAAGCTACTTGCGAAACGATTAATTTAGATTACGTGTTTTACTTGTATTCGATATATATGATATATGATGATGCATGTTTACCGATATGAAATTGAATATATGATATTCCGTTGTATGTGTATTCTGGTAATATATATGATGATAATGTTAATCGTATCTTTAATCGATGGAATAACAATATAACTGTTCTAATCGGATTAGAAACATGAAGAATCGTTTTAATATGATTAATCGAAACTGGAAATATATGATAAATTCTGGGTGTACTGTTATTCGTTTTAATATGATTAAATCGAAACTGGTATTATATGATTTGTTATTATGGGTGTTTTGGTGGATTAAAATGTATGATTTGGTGGATATAAAATGTATGATTAAATCACCGACCAGGGGGGGGAGACCCCCCCTTGGACCCCCCCGTCGTAGCGCACGATGGTCGTGTCCCCTATATGTTATATATTGTTTTCTTTAATTATATATAAATTGTTATGTGCTTATTGTGATATGCATGGTGCACAGTTATGGCCTTTTGACCCATAGGTTAGTGGTTTTTGGTTTTGAAATACGGCTTGCATGTCGTGCCTTTCTATAAATTCTGATGTAATATTCTTTTCTCATCTAAATCCCCTCGAATGTAACTCGAGGTTTCTTTATGTCATGTAATAATCTGTAATTGATGAAGATGTCAAGATGGAGAGGAGGCACATGCTTGAGGAAGATCCAAGGAGGCTATTTATTTTAAGATCTTTTACCACCTTAGATTGACCTTCAATCTTTCATTAGCTTGAAAAGATTGACAGTGGATTGGGCCATAACTGTGACACATTTAATTTTGCACTTTATTTATGCTTGTATGCGATATGATATGATAAATAATGTGCACGCTTAATAAGATTAAAATTGGTGAGATCTAAATTAATCCCTCATTAAATTATTAAGTCTAAATCAGATGCCTTCCAATGAATAACACTCATCAAGACCTTGATCAATAGATGTAGGTTTGCCAAAGCAAAGTACCCTATTTATCTAGGTAAGATGCGATAGGATAATTGTGATATCCAAACTGTTAAAATCATTGGGGCCGACTTAACTAAGTTATCTCAATAGGATTGTGGACTTAGAGGCATAGAGTTTGGTAGGTACCATTAGATGGACTAAAAACAATTGTTGTTTACCAAACTATCCAGGAGTTATATATGATATAATTGACAAAGGATTGTCTACCTAAATAATTATGTTTTAAGAGATTAGCCAAAGCTAACTTAAGTCATAATGAAATATGGATCTTGGCTCACTAGAAAGATTTAATAGAAAATGCTTTCCGAATTAATGGTGAGGGCTATTAATTTGAATAAAATAGTGGGAGGTATATTTTGAATGTACTATTATCAATTACATAATATCAACTCTGCAATTTGACTTATTATTTTGGCACTTATAAATTGTAGATATCAATGGCAAACAACAACAACAACACAAGTAGTCTTTCACTACGATCAGTCCTTGAGAAGGACAAGCTGAGTGGGATTAATTTCCTTGACTGGCACAGGAACTTGAGGATTGTCCTTAAACAAGAGCGTAAGCTATATGTCCTTGATGGGCCCATTCCTGCAGCACCGGCTGTCACTGCACCACGTGCGGAGCATAATGCTTACAAGAAGCATCAAGATGATGCTCTGGACGTGAGTTGTCTCATGCTAGCAACCATGAACGCTGACCTTCAGAAGCAACATGAGTTAATGGATGCTTATGAGATGATCGAGCATCTCAAGAAATTGTTCGAAGGGCATGCTCGACAGGAGAGGTATGATACAAGCAAAGCGTTGTATCACTGCAAGATGGGTGAACGTGATCCAGTTGGTCCACATGTGCTGAAGATGATTGGGTATATTGAGTACCTGGATAGGTTGGGTTTTCCAATCACTCCGGAAGCCCAAACTGATCTTGTTTTACAATCTTTGAACAGCAGCTACTCTCAATTTGTTATGAACTATCTTATGAATGAAATTGAGAAACCCCTTACTGAGTTGTTGAGCATGTTAAGAACTGCCGAGAACAACATGAAAAAGGCAGGACCCGCTCCCATAATGATGGTGCAAAAGGGGAATGCTAAGGGAAATTGGAAAGGCAAAAAGAAGATAGGATCTAAGTCTGTTGCCAAACCCAATTCCAAAACCAAACAGGCTTTAAAACCTAAAGGTGGGGTGGCTAAAGAAGGTGAATGTCACTTCTGTGGAAAACCTGGACACTGGAAAAGGAACTGTCATGCTTATTTGGAAGAAGTGAAGAAAAGGAAAGGAAGTACGACTTCTGATTCAGGTATATATGTTATAGAAGTCAATTTGTCTACTTCTACATCATGGGTATTGGATACTGGATGTGGTTCTCACAATTGTGTTAATGTGCAGGGACTCCGAAGGAGTAGGACTTTGGCGAAAGGAGAGGTTGACCTACGAGTTGGGAATGGAGCAAAAGTTGCTGCACTGGCCGTAGGAACTTATCATTTATCTTTGCCCACTGGGCTAGTTTTAGAATTAGAAGATTGTTATTTTGTGCCTGCTATAAACAAAAATATTATTTCTGTTTCTTGTTTGGACAAGAAAGGGTTTTCATTTATAATTAAGAACAATGGTTGTTCATTTTACTTAAATGATATTTGCTATGGTGTTGCACAATTATTTAACGGTCTTTATATTCTTGATTTAGAAATGCCTATCTATAACATAAACACAAAACGATTTAAATCAAATGATTCAAATCCGACATATCTCTGGCACTGTCGTTTGGGCCATATAAATGAGAAACGCATATCAAAACTCCATAAAGATGGATTTTTGGATTCATTTGATTTTGAATCATATGAAAAATGCGAATCTTGTTTATTAGGCAAGATGACTAAAGCCCCTTTCACTGGACACAGTGAACGGGCTAGCGATATATTGGGACTTATACATAGTGATGTATGTGGACCCATGAGTTCGTTAGCAAGAGGTAGGTTTTATTACTTCATTACATTTACTGACGACTTCAGTAGATATGGATATGTGTATCTAATGAGACACAAATCCGAATCCTTTGAAAAGTTTAAGGAATTCAAGAATGAAGTTCAAAACCAATTTGGCAAAAGCATAAAAGCCCTTCGATCCGATCGAGGAGGTGAATACTTAAGCCAAGACTTTGATGACCTTCTAAAGGAGTGTGGTATTATATCACAGCTCACTCCACCTGGAACACCACAATGGAATGGTGTGTCTGAGAGGAGGAATCGAACCTTGTTGGACATGGTACGATCAATGATGAGTCATGCAGATCTTCCAATAAGCTTCTGGGGTCATGCCCTAGAGACAGCTGCATTCACACTTAACCGTGTTCCTACAAAGACGGTTCAGAAGACACCATATGAGATGTGGACTGGGAAACGTCCTAGTATGTCGTTCATGAAGATTTGGGGATGCGAGGCGTTTGTAAAACGTCTAGATTCTGATAAGCTCGGACCCAAATCTGACAAATGTAATTTTGTGGGATACCCAAAAGAAACAAAAGGGTATTATTTCTACAAACCTTCTGAGAATAAAGTGTTTGTTGCTCGAACTGGTATTTTTCTAGAAAGAGAATTTGTCTCTAAAGGAAACAGTGGGAGGAAAGTAGAACTCGAAGAAATTCGAGAACCACAAAATATCATTGAACCTGAGTTGGAACGTGAGCAGGAACCACAAGAAATTGTGGAAAGTGAACCTGCTCAAATTACACAAGGAATTCGTAGATCTGGTAGGACACGCCAAGAGCCTGAGAGATATTATGGATATCTTGTGACTCAAAACGGTGATGTGATGCTCATAGATCAGGATGAGCCTACTTCCTACCAAGAAGCTATGAATGGACCAGATTCTGAGAGATGGCTTGAAGCCATGAGATCTGAAATGGATTCCATGTATACTAACCAAGTATGGACCTTGGTTGATCCACCCGAAGGGGTAAAACCAATCGGGTGCAAGTGGGTTTTCAAGAAGAAAACCGACATGGATGGTAATGTACAAACCTATAAAGGCCGACTGGTAGCAAAAGGTTTCAAACAAATTCAAGGTGTTGACTATGATGAAACATTTTCTCCAGTGGCAATGGTTAAATCCATCAGGATCTTACTTGCTATTGCAGCTTTTTATGATTACAAAATCTGGCAGATGGATGTCAAAACTGCTTTCCTTAACGGAAATCTACTTGAGGATGTGTATATGACACAACCTGAGGGTTTTGTCATTCCAAAGGATGTTGGAAAGGTATGTAAGCTGCAGCGATCCATTTATGGATTAAAGCAAGCCTCTCGGAGTTGGAATCTTCGATTTGATGAAGCAGTCAAAGAATTTGGCTTTATTAAAAATGAAGATGAACCTTGTGTATATAAGAAGGTTAGTGGGAGTCACATTGTATTCCTAGTATTATATGTTGATGACATATTAATTATTGGGAATGACATTCCTTCCTTACAGGCTGTAAAAACATGGTTAGGAAAATGTTTCTCCATGAAAGATTTGGGCGATGCTGCCTATATTTTAGGTATCAAAATCTATAGAGATAGATCGAGAAAAATGCTCGGCCTAAGTCAAAGTACATATATTGATAAAGTGTTGAAACGGTTCAACATGCAAGAGGCGAAAAGAGGAAATTTACCCGTGACTCATGGTATAAAGATCTCTAAGGCCCAATGTCCTAAATCACAAGATGATGAGGAGCGTATGAGAAAGATCCCTTATGCTTCGGCAATTGGATCTATCATGTATGCAATGATATGTACTCGTCCGGATGTCTCGTATGCTTTGAGCATGACGAGCAGATACCAGTCGAATCCAGTTGAAGGTCACTGGACAGCAGTCAAGAATATCCTCAAGTACCTGAAAAGGACTAAGGATTCATTCTTGGTATATGGATGTGAAGACGAACTGGCAGTAAAGGGTTACACAGATGCTAGTTTCCAAACTGACAATGATGACTATAAGTCTCAGTCAGGTTTTGTGTTTTGCCTTAATGGTGGTGCTGTTAGCTGGAAAAGTTCAAAGCAAGAGACAGTCGCTGATTCTACAACAGAGGCTGAGTATATTGCTGCTTCTAGTGCAGCCAAGGAGGCTGTATGGATTAAAAAGTTCATCACTGAACTTGGTGTTGTTCCAACCATTGTTGATCCGGTTGCTCTATACTGTGATAATAATGGAGCCATTGCACAGGCTAAGGAACCCAGATCTCACCAACGATCCAAGCATATACTTAGGCGGTACCATCTCATCCGTGAAATCATTGACAGAGGAGATGTACATATAGGAAGAGTGCCAACAGATGATAATGTTGCAGATCCACTGACCAAGGCTTTGTCGCAGCAGAAGCACGACGGTCACATTAGTTCCATGGGTATTAGATACATGAGTGATTGACTCTAGTGCAAGTGGGAGACTGTTAGAGTTTATGCCCTAGAGGCCAATTATTTGATGTAATTGCTTAACATTTGATATTATTGTTGATTGAATAAATAAATGATTTTATTATGGTTTTAATTACTGCGTAATATAATTGTTAACATAATAAAATTCCTTAGAATAGTGATACAAATTATATAGTTTCAAGTATGTGACTTGAACATGAGATTATATAATTATAATTAGTATCATTGTTCTTAAATGTTCCTAGTCGAGTATCATTGTTGATGGGACAACAATGATGCATTGAGACTAGTATGTGGATTGACTGATGACCAAATCTCATTGGTCATAAATATATGAGATATTAAGTCAATGCATAGGTACATGTTAGAGAACAATGTACTGGACAGACCCACCATGAGAATTCTATATGGAGCATTATGCGAAGTGTCATTAGTAATTCTCATAGTGACAATGATGTAATGGTCCTCCGACCTGAAACCGCTATATTACTACACGAGAATATATGTACTTTGATATCATCAAATGTCACCTTTAATAGGGTGGACTATAAAGGTGATTATTGGGTTCATTATGAATCGTGTGAGTAATATGAGTGATCTAGATGGAATTTAACCATCCTATATTTTATAGGTGATATCCATAGGCCTCTTGATTGAGTAGGACTATGAAATGCATGGCCATGCTCAAATAGTGATTTGTTTCATATAGTCTACTCATTGATCAAGAAAACTCAGATTAAATTATGAAGAGTATGACACATTCCATGACTCGAGTTTAATCTAGGATATTAAGGTTAAAAGGATTAAATTACATTGAAACATTGGTCACGAAAAGGTTGCATCGAATCATCGATCTTATTATTACTTGGGTAGCAGTGATGCATTACTAGATGCCGCTCACTGTTTATAACTTTATAATATGATTTTAAGGTTATTGCCAACGTAATAATAACCTATAGGGTCACACACAAAGAACGTAATTAAAAGGAAAATTAATTTAAATTGTAAAGATTTAAATATGTCAATATGATTGATATAATTTTAAATTACGAATTTAAATTAATAGGATAATTTATATATAGGTATATTAATTAAGTAAGACTTAATTAAGATATATATAAATTCGGATTTTAATAATATTAGGTTTTGATTAATTCCTCCTGACTGCTATATATATGATGTATATCAGACTTTAGGTTTTTACGTCAAAACAAAACCCTAGCCGCTCTTAGAGAGAGACTAGAGAAAACAGTTCCGAAAATCCTCATCCTTGGTGGCTAGTACCGCGATTCCTTCTTCTGCAGATCGTAAGACGATTCGCGGAGCGTTCGTGTGGATATCGTAGAGACGCAGTCGGTTTGTATTGCGTTGGAGATTCGAGGCGCAGTCGATTTCAGACTCTCGTTTTCATATTCGGTATAATCTCTAAACCTCTTAATTAATTGATTTTTCGCATGGATCCTGTTATAGGGTTTCGGAAATTGCTTTAAAATTTTAATTTCCGCTGTGCGTTTCTGTGCCGAAACCCTACAATAAATATATTTTTATTTATTACATAATTACATATACACATTATCTTGTACAAATCCTCATCCTTAAAAAAAAATATCAGGTTGTTACAAAGATTCTAAGTTGCAACAAATAGAGAAGGATAAAGCAGGTTCAGTTGATAAGCCCGTGAGTAAGACACCACTAGTTCACCCTCCGGTTCCGTTTCCGTTTTCACAGAGATTGAATAAGTAGAGGGAAGACAAGCGGTTCAGTAAGTTCTTAGAGGTTTTTAAAAAACTGCAGATTAATATACATTTTGCTAAGGCATTGGAACAGATGTCGAGTTATGCAAAGTTCATGAAGGGTATATTGTCAAGGAAGAGGAGATTAAAAGAGTTTGAGACAGTGGCCTTGACAGAGGAATGAAGTGCAGTGCTTCAGTGCAAATTACCTCCAAAGCTGAAGGATTCGGGCAGTTTTCACAATTCCATGCACGATCGGGAAGATGAGCTTCAATAAATGTCTATGTGATCTTGGGCAAGTATCAATTTGATGCCCTTGTCAGTATTCAACCAGTTGGGATTGCCGGCTCCAAGGCCGACAAATATTTATTTGCAGCTAGCTGACAGACACGTATCCACGGGGAATAGTTGAAGATGTACTGGTAAAAGTGGATAAATTCATCTTTCCGGCTGACTTCATCATTCTAGATTATGAGGAAGATCTGAGTATACCAGTCATACTTAGGAGACCATTCCTAGCTATAAGAAGAACCTTGATTGACGTTCAGAAAGGGGAACTCACTATGCGTGTTCATGATCAGGAGGTTACCTTCAACGTATTCAAGGCAATGAAGTTTCCGACAGATGAAGAAGAATGCTTACGGGTTGAGTTGGTGGATCAAGTCTTAAATGATGAAGTAGAGAGTTTGATGGGTTATGAACAGTTGAGAAGTGTTATTGCTAAAAATTCAGAACTAGAGGATGAGGAATGTGAAGAACTTGTGCAATTTCTTAACACTACTCCATAATTCAGAAAATTTAAGACACCTATTGAGCTATTGAAGAAAGCTGGAGAAACGTCAATAAAATTAAAGCCATCTCTTGAGATAACTCCAGAACTTGAATTGAAACCACTTCCCGATCATTTATGGTATGCATTTTTAAATAAAAATTCAATGCTACCTGTGATTATTTTTTCTACACTAACATCTTTTCTGGAAGAAAAACTGCTATGAGTCCTTAGAGAGTTCAAGTCGGCTATTGGAAGGACTATAGCAGACATAAAAGGGATCATCCCTTCTTTTTGCATGCATAAGATCCTATTGGAAGAGGATAGTAAGCCGTCGGTGGAGCAACAAAGAAGACTTAATCCGATAATGAAAGAAGTGGTCAAGAAAGAAGTATTGAAATGGCTGGATGCATGCATAATCTATCCAATTTCAAACAGTTCATGGGTGAGCCCAGTGCAATGTGTACCAAAGAAGGGTGGTATGTATGTGGTTACAAATGAAAATAATGAGTTGATTCCAACACGAATAGTAACGGGGTGGAGAGTCTGCATGGACTATCGTAGGCTTAACAAAGCTACGAGGAAAGATCATTTTCCACTGCCTTTCATCGATTAGATGTTAGACAGACTAGCAGGTCACGAGTATTATTGCCTTCTGGATGGATATTCAGGCTACAACCAAATTGTTATAGCTCCAGAAGACCAGGAAAAGACAACCTTCACATGTCTATACATCACGTTTGCTTTCAGAAGGATGTCTTTCGGACTGTGCAATGCTCCAGCCACCTTCCAAAGATACATGATGGCTATTTTTTTGGATATGCTGGAACAGAATGTGGAGGTATTCATGGATGATTTCTCGGTATTTGGGGATTCTTTTGAGTTATGCCTTGAGAATTTGGTGATGGTCTTGAGAAGGTGTGTTGAAACAAATTTAGTATTGAATCGGGAAAAGTGCCATTTTATGGTACAAGAAGGAATTATTTCTGGGACACAAGGTTTCGAAGAAGGGGCTCAAGGTAGACAGGGCTAAGCTAGAAACTATTGAGAACTTTCCACCACCTACTTCAGTAAAAGGTGTTCGCAGTTTTCTTGGACATGCAGGCTTCTATCGCAGATTCATCAAGGACTTCTCTAAGATAACTAACCATTATGCAGTTTATTGGAGAAGGATGCACAATTTAAATTTGATGAGGCCTGCTTGTCAGCATTTAAGAACTTGAAGGGAAAATTAAATTCGGCACCCGTTATTACTGCTCTAGATTGGGATTTGCCATTTGAATTGATGTGTGATGCCAGTGATTACGCTGTGGGAACTGTTTTGGGTCAGAGAAAGGAGAAAATTTTTTATGTGATCTATTATGCCAGTAAGACCCTTACAAATGCGCAGTTGAACTACACCGCCACAGAGAAAGAGTTATTGGCAGTTGTGTTTGCTTTTGATAAATTTTGAGCATATCTGATTCGTACGAAGGTGATAGTGTACACAGATCACACAACAATTCGACATTTAGTGGCCAAGAAGGATGCAAAGCCTCGTTTAATCAGATGGATATTACTGTTGTAGGAGTTTGATCTAGAGATCAAGGACAAAAAGGGCACTGAAAACCAAGTGGTGGACCACTTATCAAGACTAGAGAATCCGAAAAGGGAGGCAGATGACAAAGTTGTAATCAATGAATCCTTTCTAGATGAACAGTTGTTTGTGGTGAAAGGGGAAGTGCCATTGTTTGCAGACCACGCGAACTATTTGGTGAGTAAAATGGTACCTTCTGACTTGGTGGGTCATCAAAAGAAAAAATTTCTACATGATGTTAAATGGTATATATGGGATGAGCCATATTTATTTAAACATTGTGCTGATCAAATGATAAGAAGGTGTATCCCATATAGCGAGACCGATGAGATTTTACAAGATTGTCACGCTTCTTTGTACGGGGGTCACTATGGTGGAGAGCGAACAACAGCTAGAGTGCTACAAGCAGTATTCTACTGGCCGATAATTTTTAAGGATGCATACAGTTTCGTACACAGATGTGATAGATGTCAGAGAGCCGGGAACATTTCAAAGAGAAATGAAATGCCATTAAACACAATCCTCGAAGTGGAAATTTTCGATGTGTGGGGGATAGATTTCATAGGACCTTTTATTTCTTCATGTGGAAATCTTTACATATTGCTTGTAGTGGATTATGTGTCGAAATGGGTAGAAGTGGCAGCTCTTCCAACAAATGATGCCAAAGTAGTTCTCTAATTTTTACACATAAGTATCATCACGAGGTTTGGGACTCCTAGGGCCATCATTAGTGATGAAGGCAGTCATTTCTGTAACAAGCAATTTATAGCTTTATTGGC
Organism: Panax notoginseng; assembly: GCA_016801055.1. Classification (NCBI taxonomy): domain Eukaryota; kingdom Viridiplantae; phylum Streptophyta; class Magnoliopsida; order Apiales; family Araliaceae; genus Panax; species Panax notoginseng. Next base: position 238,197,595 of record CM029013.1, on the reverse strand, counting down.
TAAGTATGGGGTGAACCATCGCATTGCTGCAGTTTATCACCCACAAACGAATGGCCAAGCAAAAGTGTCAAATTGGGAAGTTAAAAGAATTCTTGAAAAAGTTACGAATCCCACCAGGAAGGATTGGTCTTTAAAGCTTGATGATACTGTTTGGGCATATAGGACTGCATATAAGACTCCATTGGGCATGTCACCTTTCCAGCTAGTTTATGGCGAAGCATGTCATCTCCCTATGGAGCTAGAGCATAAAGCATATTGGGCGATTCGGAAGCTGAATTTTGATTTGAAAGCTGCAGGGGAGAAACGCCTACTCTAACTCAACGAGTTGGATGAATTCCGATTACAGGCGTATAAAAATTCTAAGCTGTACAAGGAGAAGGTGAAGAAATGGCATGATCACAAGATCATAGAGAGAACATTCAAGCCGGGACAAAGAGTTTTGCTTTTCAACTCCAGACTTAATCTTTTTTCGGAAAAGCTCAAATCGAGGTGGTCGGGGCCATTTACAGTGAAGACTGTTTTCCCAGATGGTGCGATAGAAGTGTTCGATAAGTGCCTGGACAAGCTGTTTAAAGTGAATGGACAACGGCTGAAGCATTACTTTGGTGACGAGGTGGACAGATAAAAAGTCACCTCGATTCTTTCTTTAACATGAGATTCAGAGACAGTCAAGCTAATTGACTATAACTTAGCGCCTGATGGGAGGCAATCCATTGTTTCTATCTCTACATTTTAATTATTCAGTTTAAATTGTCTTTGTTAGTTCATCTTCATTTTTAATTGTGATAGATGAATATGTTTTGCATAAATTAGTGTGTAGCTAAATTTGCATTTGACTATGTTTGAGATTAGTATAGAGAGCATAATAATTAGATAGTTATTGTTGTGTATTCATTAATTCATGCTTTGACAGTGTTTACTGGTGTTATTGTAGGTGCATTGGAGTGAATGCATTACTGTCTTGAAGTATTGGGCATAAAAATTGGCAGTGCAGAAAGTAACTAGGCGCACCCGCGCTAGGATAACAGCACAACACCGTACTCCCGCGTTGTATTTCTATGTAAAAATAGGTCTCGCGTGCCCGTGCCACATCTTCATTGGAAATGAGCGCGGCTGCGCCTGGAACCGGAAATTAACAAATTTTTAAGGTTTAAAACAGGTGTTGTAACTCATTTCTTCTATCATTTGATATCACACAAGAGGCATTTTTACTTGTTTTCTCTATAACGCACGACTTCTCATCTCCTAGCCGTTACCATTTGCTCTCATACCCACAGTCGATTGCTACACTGATAAAACTTAGGGTTTTAAAGTGGTTGTGCGAAATTAGTTTGGGGTTTATTCAGTCATCGACTTATATTCACTGTCAGGCAAGTCTTCTTCTTCAATTATCACTCTTCAATGGGTCCTAAGCGTGCGAGATCTCGTACCCCTGAATCATCATCGTTAAACAGTGACAACGGGGATAATGTTGATTTCTCTAAAATTATCAACTTGGATGCTCAAATTGAATACTACCGAATCGTCGCGAAGTTGTTTGTTCATGAGTGAGGGTTAAAGCCCGACGCGCAAGATGGTCAGTTAGTTCAAATGATTCGAGAAAGGTGTTGGCATAGTGTGTGTTCTACGCCAGTGGCTGCACCTATGGCTATTGTGCGGGAGTTTTATGCAAATGTGCAGCAAGCGATGGATGCGTCTGCTTTCGTTCGTGGGATTCAAGTTGATTACAGGCCGACCACCATTCGCCAAGTGTTCCATTTACCCGCCCTTCCGGCTGGACGTAGAAGTTGGGTGGAGAAAGATCGTTCAGAAGGTTGTTATCACCGATTTATGCATTCCATGGGCTCAGTGGACATGAACTCTGGGCACTAATCACCCCAAGACTTTTCTGGCGTCCACTCTGAATCGTTATGCAAAGGCCTGGAATATATTTGTGTGTGCCAAACTCATGCCTTCTTCTCATTAGCATGAGATTACAGTCCAGCGAGCACTTATACTATGGGGGATCATTGTGGGAAAGAATATCGACGTTGGTTACCTGATGAATCAGAACATGCTGAAATACATGCGGGGAAGTACAACGGGCAGTATCCCACATGCTTCTATAGTGACACATCTATGTGTTGAGGCCGGAGTGAGGTGTACAGATGAGCAGTTACAATACCCAAGCCAAGATATTACGCATGCTACCATAGCAAGATTTGAAGATTGGCAAGGGGGTAAACCGTATCCCAGAGGAAATGGATTTATTCTTCGCCCAACATCGTCTACACCATTATCGCAACCCTCTAAGACAGATGAAGCGCACATGTTAACCCATGCAACAGTTGTTACTGGGGATCGACAGCTCCGAAGGTTGGAGCGGAAGGTCGATGCGATGTATGACAACTTTATAGCATTTGCAACTGGTTTGACGAGGTCACTAGCAGAGGCATTTGCACAGCAGTTGACGATGCTGGAGTGGCCACAGTTTGGGACGACCGTCCCATATCCACCACCGGATTCACCACCCAACGAGGGTGGTGCCGCTGAGCAGTAGGGGAGTTTCTCTAACCCTATATCTTCTTTCAACGAGGCAATAAATATTATAAGTTTTGGGTAATGGGGTAGTAGGGTAGTGCATATAGTATTTGCATGTTTAGTTTATAGTTTTATATTTAATTTGACAGTTTACATGTGTATGGTTAGATAATGATTGCATGTTATATTGTTTTTTTTAGTCATCATTATTTGTGTTAGTATATGTTTAGTTGCATGTCTCACGGTTCTGGCGTTATGGAAATTTTGTCTAGCCTATGATGAAAGTGAAATTTGAAGGACTGTTTTGTATTTTGGATAATATGAGCTTAGATATAATGTTTTACACGATGTAATTCATGATGTTGTTTAGATGCTTTCGGTTTGCACTGTCGTGTTCACAATCGCTTGTAGGCATAAGAATGATGTATTGCATTGCTTAATAGGAAATGTGGTTTTAAAAAGAGAAATATATGGAAAATGGACTTAAACTGCATAAAACATTGATAATCAAACTTTGGGAACACATGGGTATGCTATAAAAAAAAGAAAAAAAAAGGTGATAACGTGGCTAGTCTTATTTCGGGGCCCTGGTTACTTGAGTAAGTACGCCCGTAGGGGTGTCTTAACACCTAGCTCTCTAAGGTCTTTTATGGTCTGGGAGTCGTTGGTTGAAAGCTCGCTAAGGGGTATCAGTGTAGCCTAATGGAATGAGGCATTGCACAGTCATGTGAAAAAAAATGAAATAAAATAAAATAATAGCAATAAACACCGCGGAAAAAAGCAAAAATCGCCCTCGTGAGTAGTAATAAAGCAGTTAAGCCCATTGTTGAACCTCAACTTGTTTTGAAATGTTGGAACAGTCTTTGTTGCATAAGTATACATAAATCTTGATTTAGACTGTAATTTTCTGTTTTGAGCAGTTTAGCATGTGTATTCTAGCTTTAATCAAGTTTTGGTGAACATAACACATACACACAACATTTTATAGCATATATGAGTTATTTGAGTGTATGATATTATGCCTATAGCTTGGTTTGAATTTGTATTCTTGAATCTGGATAATTTGCTGAGGCATTTTGGACTAAAATTCTGTTATAGTTGGAAGAATGTGAGACTCATTTGCATCATGATTTAGTTGCATAGCAGGTAGTTGTATTTTCAGTGTTTAATGTGGTATGCATTGCTTGAGTGCAAGCAATAGTTCAAGTTTGGGGGTATTTGATAAGTGGATTTTATACCTACTTATTGGATATAAATTCACAAGAACTATGCCCATCTCGAGTACATTTCAGTGTGTTTTTAGTTGCATTTTGTGTTATTTTGCATTGAATGTACTGAGAACTCCACTGGTGTAAAAGTGCAGTAAATGGCATAACTCGGCGTTGGTAGGTCGCCTAAGTAACTAATGGAAGCATGACGCAAGGACAAGTAGAGATAAGCAACTGAGCATTGAGGAAGGAAGAAGGAGTAGCATTTGGACATAGAAGCAGTAGCAGTAGCAGAGCATAGAATGCATGATTCAGGAGCCGCGCGACCAAAAGAACTAAAACTCGCGCGCCCGCGCCATCAACAAACAGATGCCAGAAACGCTACCAGGCGCGCCCGCGCCAGTCTTGTACTAGGACCGCGCGCGTCATTGACTGCTGTTGTCTGACTTATTTTAATTTTTTTAGTTGAAGAGTTTGAGTTGGTATAAACTACTCTGGTTGGTACTAGACGCGACTATCTTTAGTTTTTACGAGTTTTTCCAGAATATAGAACTAGGTTTTTTATGCTTTGAGCGAATTCCAACGAGGATCCAAGCATAGACTTTATATTTTATATTTCTTATTTGGAATTTAATCATTGACTATGTAGTACTATTATGTTGCTGGAGATTGTTGAGGATTAGAACATCACATTTGGATTATAATCAGCAATTGGGTTTGATCAATTCTATCCCTTCTTTCAATTGTTATTTATTTTCCATGTGTCACTCTAATCCCATAATGGCTTTTAGTTCAGACATGAGAAAAACTCCATTATGGGATTCGAATGGATTTTAATATTTAGTCTAATTGATGGCTAGATTGCTGGATTGTTAGTGTATCATCAGGAATTTCTATTATGGTTGATTTGATTACATGAATGCTTGATCACCATTCATTTTATGTATTTGTATGGAATTGAAAAATAACATGCGAGTATGGTTGTAATCATGATAGCATGCGTGTATGGGGCTGAGTTACTTAGTTTTACACTTCGTGAATCAGATAGACATATATTGTTTCACCGTGTGAGTTATTTAAAGGCTTGTGCTTCAATTCAATATTGTTGTAATGTCGAATAGAAATATAGTGATGTTGGTTTTATTGATGATTACATGATTTCTATTGTATGTGATGTTATGTAAGTAGGTCATAATGCATTGAAAAATGGTTATGTCTAGTTTAGTGCTCTTGGCTAATTTCCTGTGGTACGTGAATAATCTTTCATGATGGTAATAATTAGATGAACTATTAAATGAAGTTAGGATCCCATTATTTCCATATTTGATTTATCATTTTATTATTATTCTTTTAGTTGTTACTTAGTTTATATTCACTCAAAATCATAGCGTTCGTTTAAGCATATAGAAATAGTGATAAAGTTGGTGAATAATAGTTTAATTTAGAAACCTTTCTTCGTGGATCAATACTCTACTTACTCTGTATTTCTTGTTGACCCATGTATGCTTACATGAGTTAGAGTCCTTTTATTAGAACTAAAAAGGAGGCAACATTTACCTCAGATCTTGGTGATGAGTCATTGTCTGCAAATAAACAAAGATTTGCAATTTCTTCGATTTGTTCAGCAGTTTCTTCCTCGTCACTTAGATCTCATTCTTCCTCAGCTACTAGAACTTTATTATTTACTAGTTTTGGACAATCCTTTTTGAAATGTCCAGGATGCTTGCATTCAAAACATATGTTTGAATTTTCATTTGAGTTGGGATTTCTGAAGTTGTTGTTATTTGCTTTGAATTTCCCTCCTTGTGTCTTTGGCTTGAATATTTGTTTGCTCTTGAAGTTGTTGAAGTTGTTGTTTGTCTTCATAAAGTATTTGCCATATTTTTTTTGCCTTGCTTTGAATTACTCTCCTGAGTTGTCTGGATAGTAGAGCAACTTCATTGTTGTCTAGACTTAGAAGTTCTTCATTTAGTTCTTCATCGTCACTCTCTTGGTCTACCAGAAGGGCTTTGAAAGTGATTCCTTTCTTTTTGAGATCTGTGTCTGATCCGGCTTTTTTGACTAACATGTCGACTTCATGAGCACGAAGATTTCTAATGAGAATATCCACAGGGTATGTGGTTAGGTCTTGCATTTCCTTGATTACTGTAACCTTCATTTTTTAGATGAATGGAAGGGCTTTGAGAATTCTTTTGTTTTTCTCATTTGTAGTGCATGCCTTTCCCAATTGCTCTAGCTCATCAACGATTTTGGAAAATCGTGTTTCCATTTAAATGACCTTTTCTCCTTCTTTAAGCTTGAAACTTTCATATTCTTGGATTAGGGCATCTTTTCTGGTTTCTTTGATGTGATTGGTCCCTTCATAGGTTACAATCAATTTTTTCCAAATTTGTTTTGCATTTTTATAATTGATAACTCTTTTGTACTCTTTTTCAATCAGAGCACTTGTTAACACTTGTTTAGCTCGAGAGGCTATATTCATAGTCTCTTCTTCTTCAATGTAGAATGGGCTATATCCAGGACAGTTTCAGAAACAGCAGCCGGCGCAGCTGCGCTGGCTTAAACTGCAAAAGGGGCACAAATGCGCCCTTCCTGGAAAACTCCAGGAACGGTTTTGCTTCAGTAAAACTCAGAAACCAAACTTGAATTTAACATGTTTAAGCCAACCATATCGATTCCATATATAAGATCTATTAACATCTCAATATTAATTCATAGTTCAATTAACAAGTTATTCATGATAATTCCAATAATTTCTCAAACTTACAAAATTATACATGCTTGCATTTTAACCACATAATTATCATGCATCGCCATTATACACTTGATTTATGATTACAGAAATATAGAGTAATGAGAATTAAGTACCTTTGATGATTTTAGGATATTGCTTCTCATTCTTATTGAAAAAAATCAAATGCAAGAGCTTCTTTGGAGTTTTCTCCTCATCACTTACTCTCTTGAAAGTCTAATAATAATCTAGAAGTGGGGTTGAATAGATTATTACATATTAAGAAATTATCTTAGGCCTTTTTGAATTTTTGGATAATTAATTTGCAGTGTTAGAAATTAATATGCAAGACAAAAAATCAATCACACAATTCACAGAGATTTATCTGGTTCACAACATACACCCCTGGTATGTTGCTACGTACAGTCTCAAGTTCCTATTTAGAACTTGAGATCTTATTACTATTAGTAATAAAATACTCCTTCAACAGGCGAAGAAACCTTTACAATGTTTTATAGACAAACTTCCAAATATTTCCAACTAATCTATTTTGGACAGCAAGCTCCCAGCTCCCTCCTCAAGCTTAGTTGTTTCTTCTTTTGAGTTTAGTTCTATCCAATGATCTAGTCTTGAAACAACAGTCTCTTCCTCACCTCAAAAGTTCACTAGAGACCCAACTCCTAGCTAACCTCTCTAAGACTTTGGTCTTAGTCAAAGAATTACTCGTCTTTCTCGTAGGTACATAAAATAAACTAGCTCTACCTTTTTCCTTTTTACAGATGATTTTAAAACAATTTGCTTCTAAAATAAGAAGATAAAATTTAGTACAAATTGATACTTCTCAAATAAGCAGATATCAATTAAAGAACAAATATATTTATCAATGTTCAAAGACTTTTATACTTGAGAAAATATACTTCTTTGTAAGCAGATAGTAATTTATGCTTAGATCAAATAATACTTCTATGTAAGTAAATATGTTAAATTATGCACTGTTATAAAAGTTTAGATTACTTTTATATTTTGTGTAAAAAGTGCTTCTTGAATAAGCAAATAAATTTTAGCTTTAACTCAAAAATGCTTCTGTATAAGCAGATAAATAATTTTAATATGACTTTATAAAGAATTATTTATTCTTTATAATAAATAGTGTTTTTCTATGGATCAAAAAGACTTGTTTTTCAGATATTCTCTAACAAGTATTATACGAATGAATTTGTGTTCAAATACTTGTGATTCAAAGAATAAGTCAATTTATCAAGTAGAACAATTTAATTAGTTAAGCACTACTTGATATAACAGATATAATTGTTTAACTCAAATAATATATAATAATATTTTATCTATTATATGATTTATAAATGAACTCACTTAGTACTATAAGGAACCGTACGGTTCGATTTCCTCACTTTAAAGAAATATCTCCGTAGCCTTTCGGCGTCTAAGTATGACATAATTTATAATTTTACAATTCATATTTATATAAATATTTTCAATAGATCACAAAGATTTTCAAATCCGGTTTGGATGATTCACTCTTTTTGGAGGAATATCTCAGTGTCGTTTTGAACTATCAAATGTATATCTATTTTACAATATTTATATAAATAATATCAAGAAAAAGTTACTTAGTACTATAAGGAATCGTACGGTTCGATTTCCTCACCTTAGAGAAATATCTCCGTAGCCTTTCGGCGTCTAGGTATATCTCTTTATTTGATAAATAGATGAAATATAGATATATAAAATTGTGCATAACAATTTATATTCGTATATCTATAAATTTAAAACAAGTAAGAAATAATTCAACTAAGTTAAATCAAATGACTTATCCAAATTACTTGGACCAAATTCCTCTTCTGAAATAATCAAAACTTTGGTAAGAAGAGATATAAAGCTTTAGATAGAGTATGTAGGCAAAGAGAGTAAGTGTCGACGTCGGGATTTTTATTTGTCCCTTTCTGTTCTTGTCTTTTGATATTATCATGTTAGGTGAGATTTGTTTGAAAAAACAAGTTTAAAAAGGTCCACGATGAATGGGTAATATAACCATGAATTGGATACGTTCATGCTTAAATTATTGTTGATCTCGAGTCTTTTAGAAGAGTTTTTATTGTGTTACGTGGTTATTTTGTAGATTGAGATGGAGCAGGGATGAATCGGAAAATTCTAGCATGATAATGGCATAACCGTAAATAAATTAAAGATCAGCGCTAGGGTGCTCTAACTAGACTAAAGCTCAACGTCGAGGCGTTGAGGCTCCATGTTGATTGACCAAGGCGCGTGCGTGGAAAGCAGAAGTTCACTTGGATTAGGATTGGGGCAAGATGAAAAAGGAGTATTTAAAGAACAATTAGCTGAAAATTGTAAAACGAACCATCATAGTTGGAGAATCAAGATTTCATCAAAGGATTGCAAAGGAAGAATTCCAATTGAAGATTGAAGCTTGGGAGATTTTCTTTTAGAGTTTCTTCTTCTTCTTATTTTTAATTGTGTAATTCTTCCAATATGATATTCATGAGATTGTTGGTTTTATTTTTCGTTATGAACTAATTCTTTTATTAAGACTACAAATTGAACCTTTTATGTCTATGAATTAATTATTCAATTTATTCCAATTATTTCTGTCCAAGTGAATTGTTTATCATGTTTGTTCTTATTGATTAATTATTTAGCCTATAATTACTATGTTACTCTAGAAGGATTCGAAAGATGAAAGTTAGGGTTGGAACTGGATATGATAACATGTATGCTTAATTATTTACACGAGTTGAATAATTTGGATTGTGAATTGAATAGGAATATCTGTTCACTGCTTGTAACAATTGGGAATTGGAATTTAACGGGTTTGATTTAATTATTTTGAATAGGAATATCGCAGGATTAATTGAATTGAATAAAAGTTATGTTCACTTGGGAAAGGGCTTTTAACAACTAAAATTCCTGTTAACAATTCAGGTGGCATAATAATTGGGTTAATTGGATAATTGGTTTGCAGTACATAATTGGGGATATTGTAGTCTTAACCTTTATTTATTTGAATTAATTTCTAAAGAAATCTAGCTTAATTAGTCGATTTAGTTTTCTTAATTTAAAAAAAAATCATAAATTAAATAAAATTGAATTGGTGTAGTACTATTAGTTGGAGTTTATGACTGGAATTCCTTATGGGTTCGACACTTAATTTACCACTTTATTACTTGCTAACTGTGTATACTTGCACAAATAATTGATTGTGAAATCAGCCAACAAGTTTTTGGTGCTGTTGCCGAGAAATTCTTTATTAATATTAATTCCATATTAGTTATAATCAATTCGGTCTTAATTTAAATGTTACTTACTTATTTTTCTTTTTGTGTTTGCAGGAATTCTTTGTAAGTGTATGCACACTAGATCAAAGGCCAAAAAGGAACTTTTTCCATACGTAGACGATAGCGAAAGGAAGTTCCAGAAAGTACGGTTGACTAGCGAGGTTATACCCTTGGAAGAAGATCTGGCGGCCCGAGAAATTCCAGTAGTCATGGCAGACGAAGAACAAAAATCACTCGGGGATTATGTCATGCCGATAGTAATAAATATACAGTCCAGTATTCGGAGGCTGACAATTAATACAAACAATTTTGAGATCAAACCGGGAATGATACAGATGCTATAAAATGCCGTTCAGTTTGGGGGTAGTCCGGCGGATGATCCGAATGACACATCTTGAGTTTCTTGGAAATTTGCGACACCTTCAAATTCAATAATGTTTTAGAAGAATCCATAAGATTGAGGATGTTTCTATTTACATTGAAGGATAAAGCTCGAAGTTGGTTACACTCATTGCCTCCTGGTTCGATCATCGCTTGGGATGACTTATCTCAAAAATTCCTAGCTAAGTTTTTCCCACCAGCAAAGTCGGCAAAACTACGGAACGATATTCACACTTTTGCCCAGTTTGACTTCGAAAATTTATATGAGGCCTGGGAAAGATTTAAGGATATGCTCCGTAAATGCCCGCATCGAGAAATTCCACAATGGATGCAGGTTGGGATATTTTGTGATGGGTTGCATGCGACCACACGAGCCAGTAATGATGCAGCAGCATGTGGAGCGATCATGACAAAGAATTTTGATGAGGCTTATCAGTTGCTAGAGACAATGGCAAACAACAATTATCAGTGGCCAAGGACAAGGTCTAATCCTCTGAAAACACTAGGAAAGTTTGAATTAGATGCAGTGACAACGTTGACAGCACATGTGTCAACATTAACTATGAGGATTGAGACATGGGGTCCACCATCAGTACCGCAAGTAGCAATGTTTTGTGAGTTATGTACTGGAAGTCATACTATAGATCAATGTGCCATCAGTGCTGAATCGGCTCAGTTCGTGGGAAGTTATAATAGGCCAGCGCAACAGTATCAAAATTAGAATGCATATAACCCTGGGTGGAGAAATCATTCAGCATTTTCTCCGAGTTATAATCAAGCTCAAGCTCCTAGATTGCAAAACTCACCCGACTTTCAAAATCTGACTCAACAATCAGAGAGGAAAACAAATCTGGAAGATGCTTTGGCCAAATTTATTGTAGCTACCGATAGGAGGATGAGCGAGCAAGTCAAGCTATTGAGTCAGGTAGATATGAACGTGAAAAGTCAAGCTGTTTCGATCAAGAATTTGGAAAATCAGATGGGTCAGATAGCACATGTGTTGAATAGCCGTCCACAAGGAACACTCCCCAGTGATATAGAGATAAATCCAGGTAGAGATGAACATTGCAAGGCTGTGACCTTACGAAGTGGAAAGGTTCTACAAGAGACACTCAAGGACAAGGAAAAGATGGACACAAAAACTTTGGGAAAAGAGGAAGTCTCAGAAAATGGAAACCGACATGATGAGGAGTTAGAGAAGAAAACCCCTGAACAAAGTCTTACAGTGCCTCCCATACCATATCCATAGAGGTTTCAGAAATCAAAGTTAGATAAGAAGTTTTCAAGATTTTTGGATATTTTCAAAAAGCTGCATATCAACATACCCTTTGCAGAAGCCTTGGAATAAATGCCGAGTTACGCCAAGTTCATGAAAGAGGTTTTGTCGAAGAAACTAAAATTGGGTGAGTTTGAAACAGTGGCGTTAACCGAAGAGTGCATAGCAATTATCCAGAATAAATTACCACTGAAGTTAAAAGATCCAAGTAGTTTTACTATTCCATACGAGATTGGTAATCAGTTTTCAGGAAGAGCGTTGTGTGATTTGGGGGCCAGTATAAACCTGATGCCGCTATCCGTTTACAACCAGTTTAGACTTAAGGCACCAAAATCGAAGAATATCAGTTTGTAGTTGGCGGACCGATCAGTTACATATCCAAGAGGTATTGTGGAAGACGTTTTAGTAAAAGTTGATAAATTTATCTTCCCAACAGATTTTGTTATCTTGGATTATGAAGTAGACAGGGAAATTCCCATCATTCTCGGGCGACCATTCTTAACCATGGGGAGAACTTTGATAGACGTACAAAAAGGTGAACTAACAATGAGAGTTAAAGACCAAAAAGTAACCTTTAATGTATTCAAGTCAATGAGATTTCCGAAAGACGAAGGTGAATGTCTGCAAGTAGATGTCATGAAAGAAATAATGAATCACAAACTTAGCGGTAATTATTCTGACGATCCATTAGAATCTGTTTTGATCGGGATGGACGACTACGATATTAAGGACAAAATAGGGTATGTCAAATGGTTAGATGCAGTACCAGCTTCTAGGATGTTCAAACCACCATTCGACACCCTTGATCGAACCAAAGTGGGAGAGAAAAAGTGTAAGCCATCGATAGAAGAGCCACCAGTGTTGGATTTAAAACCTCTACCATCTCATCTGCAGTATGCCTATTTGGGAAAATCTGAAACACTACCAGTTATTGTATCGACGGATCTGAATGACACTCAAAAAGAGAAACTATTAAGGGTCTTGCGAGAGATCAAAATAGCAATTGGATGGACTATAGCTGATATTTGGGGAATTAGTCCGACATTTTGCATGCACAAGATTTTATTGGACGAAGGAGCAAAACCAACAGTTGAGCAACAAAGAAGGCTAAATCCCATTATGAAGCAGGTGGTGAAAAAAGAGATCATAAATGGTTGGATGTAGGTATTATCTATCCAATCTCAAATAGTTCATGGGTAAGCAATGTACAATGTGTACCAAAGAAAGCGGGAATGACGGTAGTGAAAAATGATTTAAATGAACTCATTCCCACTAGAACAGTTACAGGCTGGAGAGTATGTATGGATTACCGTAAACTAAATAAAGCCGCACACAAGGTTCTCTTTCCCTTACCGTTCATTGATTAGATGTTGGATAGGTTGGTGGGACATTAGTTTTGTTGTCTATTGGATGGATATTTCGGATATAATCAAATTGCGATAGCGCCGGAAGATCAAGAAAAAACCACGTTCACATGCCCTTATGGGATGTTTGCATTCCGACGTATGTCTTTTGGTTTATACAATGAACCAGCAACTTTTCAACAGTGCATGATGGCCATCTTTTCGGATATGGTAGAACATACCTTGGAAGTGTTCATGGATGACTTCTCCGTATTTGGTGATAGTTTTGACTTATGCTTGAAGAATTTTGTTTTAGTGTTAAAGCGATGTGTGGAGACGAATCTAGTCCTTAACTAGGAAAAGTGTCACTTCATTGTGCAAGAGGGGATAATTTTGGGGCATAAGGTATTCGTAGCAGGGCTAGAGGTTGATAAAGCCAAAATTGAGACGATTGAGAAAATACCTCCTCCAACATCTGTGAAGGGAATACGAAGCTTCATGGGACATGCGGGTTTCTATAGACGCCTTATTAAAGATTTTTCCAAAATTTCGAAACCCTTATGTTCCCTCTTGGAGAAAGATGTGCCATTTAAGATGGATCAGTTGTGCATCAATGCTTTCGAAATATTGAAGAAGAAATTGGTCTCAGATCTAATCATAGTGGCACCCGACTGGACTTTACCATTTGAGTTGATGTGCGACGCCAGTGGCTACGCAGTTGGAGCAGTATTGGGACAACGTCGAGATAAAAATTTTCACACCATATACTACTCCAGCAAGACGTTGACGGATGCTTAGTTGAATTACACTACAACGGAAAAAGAATTACTTGTAGTCGTGTTTGCCTTCGACAATTTCAGAGCATATCTAATAGGGACCAAGGTAATCATCTACACTGATCATTCAGCTATTAAGTATTTGATTGAGAAGAAGGATGCCAAGCCGCAGTTAATACGGTGGATGCTTTTGCTACAAGAATTTGACTTAGAGATCCGAGATAGAAAAGGCATCGAGAAGCCGGTGGCAGATCATCTTTTGCGATTAGAAAATGTAGAGGTTTAGCAAAAAGACGAAGTCGTGATCAATGAGATGTTTCCCGATGAACAACTTCTTCAAGTAACAACGACAGTGCCATGGTATGCAGATTACATGAATTATCTGGTTAGTAATGTGTTACCTCCATATTTGACCTCACAACAACAGAAAACGTTCCTCCACGATGTCCGACAATACTTTTCGGAACGACCATTTCTATTTAAGACTTGTGCAGATCAAATGATTAGACGATGTGTGCCAAAGAGGAGATGGATAGCATATTAGGTCATTGTTACTCATCGGATTACGGAGGTCACTACGCGGGTGATAGGACAGCAGCCAAAGTGTTGCAGTCAGGATTTTTCTGGCCTTCCCTGTTTAAAGACGCGTATCTATGCGTGTTAAAGTGTGATCTGTGTCAACGAGTAGGAAATATCTCCAAACGGAATGAAATGTCGCTGAACACCATTTTGGAGGTTGAGTTATTTGATGTGTGGGGAATCGACTTCATGGGACCTTTCCCATGATCCTTCAATAATTAGTACATTCTTTTGGTAGTCGACTATGTTTCAAAATGGCTAGAAGCTGTAGCTTTACCAACTAATGATGCCAAGGTGGTACTACGGTTCTTGAAGAAAAATATTTTCACACGATTTGGTATGCCAAGAGCGATAATTAGTGACGAGGGAACTCATTTCTGTAATAAATAGTTCACTAAATTGCTTATAAAGTATGGGGTCCGTCATAAGATTGCAGCCATGTATCATCCCCAAACTAATGGCCAAGTGGAAGTCTCGAATCGGGAAGTTAAGCGAATCATGGAGAAGGTGGTCAATCCGTCACGAAAAGATTGGGCCATGCGATTAGATGATGCCTTATGGGCATATCGAATAGATTATAAGAACCCTATCGGCATGTGACCTTATTGGATGGTCTATGGAAAGGTATGTCATCTCCCGGAAGAGTTAGAACATAATGCATACTGGGCAATTCGTAAGCTAAATTTTGACGTACAAGCAGTTGGGGAGAAATGGTTACTATAGCTAAATGAGATGGATGAATTCCAGCATAATGCTTATGAGAATGCCAAACTATACAAAGAGAAAGTCAAAACATGGCACGATAAGAAAATCATTGATTGAAAGTTCAAACCGGGACAATAAGTATTGCTTTTCAACTCTAGACTGCGTTTATTTCCTAGGAAATAGGAATCTCGCTGGTCAGGGCCGTTCGTGGTTGTATTTGTCGCTCCACACGGGAATGTTGAAGTCGAGGAACCTAATTCGAAGTGAACCTTTAAGGTTAACGGTCAACAACTTAAGCATTATTGGAGTGGACCTATCGATCGTCAACCAATAGCAATGCACCTTTCTAATCCAGTGCGAAATTGAGCAACACAGCAGAGTCGGGCTGACGACTATAAACAAAGCGATATGGGGAGGCAACCCCAAGAGTTTTTAATTTATTTTTAATTTAATTCCTTTCATTCTATTTTATTCTCTATTTTTTGCAATTTTTCGATGTAGGAATATAATATTTTAATATACTAATAATATCGAATTCTGGGTTGTTTTCAGCTACATTTACATTTTACTCAAGATGCAAGACAACTAGTCAACTAGACAAGGGAAGGCCAGAGCCCCGACGCTTTAAATCTAAAGTGGAGCAGCACCCCGATGCAGTACAACAGTAACTCAAGCCTGCCTATAGTGCCCTGGTGCTCAAACTGTATAAGAACTCAGCGCCCCGGTGCTGAGATGGCCCCAAGACACTGTCCACTAGCGCCCTAGCACTTAATTTATGCCACACCCAAGTGCCCCGGCGCTAGGGGTCCTTGCCAGATACTTCTTTGTAGCGCCACAACGCCCTGTTCCATATAAACCCCAGCACCCCGACACTGGGAAGTAAGTTTTAAAACATTAATAATCTAAGCAGTTGTTCCCTTTCCCTAACTCCCTCCACTATACCACATTTTCTAACTGCTCTCGCACAGTTCCCCCCCTATTCGGCACCTTACAACTTCTCCATCTCACATAACTTTAAATAGGGACAAAATCTCCTTGATTCATTAGACATTAATTCTCTCTCTCTCTAGGTGATTTTACTCTGCTAATTTCTAGAGCAAGGTACGTCCATTATTTATATGCAAATCTGATGCTACTTTACTCTCCTCTAGGTTGGTTGTGATTTGCATGAGTATTATGCATTGAGTGTTTGTTATAGCTTTGCATCCTACACAAGGTTTTGGGATATGCCCACTAGATGCTCGATAAATTGCTTAGGTGAATTGTCATTACAAATTTAGCCCCCATCCATGCATACGTATGACTCTAGTTACACACGTGTCAATCCATTCTCACATGCATGCTTAGAACAGTATATCAAGGGATTTTGGGGCTGATGCCCTGAATCCACACACCTTTATGGCTAGTATTCTAGCGAATCTACACATGCACTGACTAGTTAGTTTTGAATGAATGAAGGTTTAGCATCCATGTGTTCAAAAAGGGATATCTTGCTTGAATCTTCTGCAATATCTATGTAGGTAATGCATATTAGGTGCTTAACATAAAGACTGATGATCCTATAATTTGGATGGTAATACCCTTATTCTTTATTAAACAAGGCTGCTATTTGACCATATTCTGGACAACTTAGGCTTATTGGTTTATATTTTCTTATTTCATGTTACTATGTGACTATCCATACCCCCAAACCCTTTTATACAATGCTTTCCTACTTCGAAGTTTGGGGGTCGTGCTATGGTTATGTATTTCTGTATCAGATTTGTGCCCGATTCTAATACGTGTGTATGTATTTTCCATTGCAAAATATTCTAGATGGCCTCAAAGCGTCAACACCGAGAAAGTTTTGGGTCCGCGCGTCGGTTCCCCCAAAATTTGACAGACGTCAGTTCGTGAGTGTCGTAACCCAAGAACGCTACAACCGTATGGCCACACGATCTCTAGTCCTAGAACGCGGTTTAAGGCCCGATCAATCCAAGGATGGGGACATAGCTGTCATGATTGCTAAGAGAAATTGGTTCACACTCACCAAACAACCTAACCCGGCAGTGATTACAGTCGTTAAAAAGTTTTACGCCAACGTTTCAGAGCACTCCCACTATGGAGTGTATGTGAGAGGCAAGACAGTTGAATTCAGCGAAGAGGACATCAACGGTTGCTACCAACTACCTTCAGAGGGTCAACACAATGAATATGCTAGCTTTATGGGCCAAGGACTAGACTATGAAGTGATCATCCGTGAATTATGTCAACCGGGAACAACTTGGATAATGCATGAACATGGCAGTATGACCTTTCCCAATTCACACCTCAGTCTTTATGAGAAGGCTTGGTATGCCTTCATATGTGCCAAATTAATGTCATGCACACATGTTAGCCATGTCACCAAGGAAAGGGCCTTGTTGTTGTATTTGATAATACATGACTTGAAGATGGATATGGGCCTCATTATTTAGCAATCAATTTTAAAGGCTGCACAAGGAGGTACCACGGGAGGATTACCAGACCCTTCTCTTATTTGCGCACTATGTTCTAAGTTTGGGGTCAAATGGAAGTTCGATGAAATGATTCAGCCCACAATGCCAGTGTTGGACCATAAAATGATAAGCAGATATCGGGTATGGACTGGTGGTGCAAATCACCCACGTGGATTGGGCTTTCTAATTCCTCAAGCTAAAGCTCCATAAGCTCCTGTTCCACTTACTTATGGTCCCTCCTCTGCAGCTCACCATGGTGTTGTTCCCGATGCGGTTCAGCGCAAAATTAACGGTTGGTTCTACAATCTCGAAGCCCAAAATGTCCGTCTATCTGAACACCAAGATGTGATTTATAAGTTTATAGTCAACTACTTCAAAGCCCAAACTGCTATGTATGCTTGGCTGTACCCTAGAGTTAATCTTAGCCATTTCCCTACTGCTCCTGTTCTGCCTGTGATTCCCCCTACTGATCAAGAGATGAGCGAGGATGATGATGATGCGCTCGTGGAATAAGCTCGTCAAGGAAGTCCTCTGTTTTAAATTGCTATATTTGTCGCATTAGGACATTTCTCATTATAAGTTTGGGGGTAGCTTAGTTTTATTTGCATTTATAGGTGGCATGTTTATATTAGCTTATGCAAATTAGGTTGTGATTATATTTTAGTTTGTTTATTAAACTTGATGTTAAATTTTTAGTTAAGTGTTGCATTTAGGATTTCACATAATTTCACATAATTCCAGCTGTTAAATGGTTTAAGTATATTCGGGGCCAATGATGAAACTAAAATTATATAAACAAGTCTAGCAAGGATTGTTAAGCCTGTGATGTGATTTCTTGACATGATTTAAATCTTTATCTATTTGAAACTGGTATTATCATGATAGCACATGTTAAGAAATGACTACGTTGGCTGATTGAGTCTAAATGGATAGATAATGGATTTCTAAAGGATAACGATAGTTGAATGAAAGAATAACATGAATAGGTAGTAATGGCTAAAGTTATACTCTAATTTAAGTTTGGGGGTAATATTTGGGGTATATAAGCTTTAAAAAAAAAAAAAAAAACGTGACTAGTCTTGTTTCAGGGCCTTTGTTACTAGAGTAAGTAAGCCTGAGGGAGTGTCTCAATACCTAGTGCCCTAAGATCTTATATGGTATGGGAGTCGTTGGTTGAAAGCTCGCTAAGGGGTAGCACTATTAGCGTAATGGAAAGAGACATTGCACAGTCATGGGAAATAGAAAAAAAAATAATGAATAAAACGGGAAAAAGTACAAAAAGCCCCCGTTAGAAAAAAATAATAATAAATAAAAATAAAGCATGAGTATCCCATCTTGACCCCTAGACTTTGGTAATTGTTTGATTTTAGCCGGATCTACTTTGTTTTTGGAGTTCTTGAGTTTATACTGTATAATGCCTTCCAAGAAATCTATTATGTTTCTCATTATGCTTTTCATCAGTTAGCATGGTTGTTAAGCACACATGCACGATATCAATAATAACAAGGTTAGATTTGATGATTGTTGGGATATTATTGATCTGTCTTGATATGATGTACTAGCATGTTATTATGATTTTTTGAGGCCTAATGATTATACCTTGTTCTGTTTAACTGCGAGAATCGTAAGCATGTAGTTAGTATATTTGCATTTGCATGGTATATTTAATTTTCTTTTATTGCATTATGTTTTGTTGATCGAGTACAAGTAACGGTTTAAGTTTGGGGGTATTTGATGAATGGGTAATATACCCATGAATTGGATACGTTCAGGCTTAAATTATTGTTGCTCTCGAGTCTTTTAGAAGAGTTTTTATTGTGTTTCGTGGTTATTTTACAGATTAAGATGGAGCAGGGACGAATTGGGAAATTCTAGCATGATAATGGCATAACAGTAAATAAATCAAAGATCAGCGGCTGGGCGCTCTAACTGGACTAAAGCTCAGCGTCAGGGCGCTGAGGCTCATGTTGATTGACCAAGGCGCGTGCGTGGAAAGCAGAAGTTGACTTGTATTAGGATTGAGGCAAGATGAAAAAGTAGTATTTAAAGAATAATTAGCTAAAAATTATGAAACGAACCATCATAGCTGGAGAATCAAGATTTCATCAGAGGATTGCAAAGGAAGAATTCCAATTGAAGATTGAAGCTTGGGAGATTTTCTTTTAGAGTTTCTTCTTCTTATTATTTTTAATTGTGTAATTCTTTCAAGACGATTTTCATGAGATTGTTGGATTTATTTATCGTTATGAACTAATTCTTTAATCAAGACTACAAATTGAACCTTTTATGTCTATAAATTAATTATTCAATGTATTCCAATTATTTATGTCCAAGTGAATTGTTTATCATGTTTGTTCTTATTGATTAATTATTTGGCCAATAATTACTATGTTACTCTAAAAGGATTCGGAAGATGAAAGTTAGGGTTGGAACTGAACATGATAACATGCATGCTTAATTATTTACATGAGTTGAATAATTAGGGTTGTGAATTGAATAGGAATATTTGTTCATTGCATGTAATAATTGGGAATTAAAATTTAATGGGTTTGATTTAATTATTTTGTATAGAAATATCACAGGATTAATTGAATTGAATAAAAGTTATCTGTTCACTTGGGAACGGGTTTTTAACAACTAGAATTCCTGTTAACAATTCAGGTGGCGTAATAATCGGGTTAATTGGATAATTGGTTTACAGTACATAATTGGGGATATTGTAGTCTTAACCTTTATTTATTTGAATTAATTTCTAAAGAAATCTAGCTTAATTAGTCGATTTAGTTTTCTTAATTTTTTTAAAAAAAATCATAAATTACAATTGTTTAAATAAAATTGAATTGATATAGTACTAGTAGTTGGAGTTTATTGATTTGAATTCCCTATGGGTTCGACACTTAATTTACCACTTTATTACTTGTTGACTGTGTATACTTGCACAAATAATTAATTGTGAAATCAGCCAACAGTCCAACATGTATATGTCGACGATTTGACTGTAAGAGTCGCCAGTTAGTATTTTTAAATGGTTGCACCAACTCAATCGAAAAATAGTTTGCACATAGACCTAGTGATGTGACACTATTTAACTAGTATGCAAAATCGAAATTCATTAGGGTCTCGGGGCTTGATTATGTGAAGGGAAGGTGTTAGGTACCCCCCGACATCCGTGATAGCACAGTTACCACCACTTTTTAATTTAACTTTTATCCAAATGTGTGTGTGTGTGGGTCTATGTGTAGTCGTCTGGAAGTAGTGCTATGCCTCGTTTGCACCTATATACAAAGAGTTTGACTTTTGTATAAAAGTTCAATTTTAACGAGATATGGCAATGATGTTTGGTAAAACAGGTTTTTCAAACCCTTGTGCTTAATAGTAATTGAGTCCTTTGATACTTCAAATTTATTATGTGTTTGGCTTGATTGCTTTTATTATTTTCGAGATGCGAAGCATCTTCGAGAAAATAAGATACATAACAGTGCCGAACTCCTTGTGGCCATGAGAGCCATCTAAGGAAATTCAGACACCATGAATAATTTACAAGCTGGCTGCAGCTGAAAATGTCTATCATGGGAACATAATCTAAATTCAGGAACTGAATCTATGATCACATGATTCGTAGGCTCACATGATAAAGCAATAGGTACAAAAGCTAGAAAATAAACAAGATTTGAGGAAATCTGAGCTTTCCAGCTTCAACGGTTCTAGTTTAGTCACCATGAACCGGTTAAAGTGAGAAATAGCCAGATTTAGGCAAATCTAACCCGCAGGCTGATAAATAGTATATATATATATATATATATATATATATATATATATATATATATATATATACAAAAGTGGTAAGCGCACCGGATGTAAATCCAGGCTCAATCAAACAGAGTGTTATAGGAAGAAATATATATATAAGTATTTATATATATATAAGCAGTAAACACAACAGATGTAAATCTAAGCTCAATCAAACAAAGTTTGATGAAGAGAGATAAATATATATAAGTATTTATATATATATAAGTAGTAAACGCTCCGAATTTTATATTCGGGATAAATCGAAGCATAGTTCGATATATATATATATATATATATATATATATATATATATATATATATATATATATATATATATATATATATAAAGCAATAAAAGCCACGGATCGACGATCTGGGCATACACACATAACACGATTCTTAACGTGAATAAGTATGTGTGGATGGAAGTGAGAAAAGGCTTAAAAATATGAGTCGTCTTACAGTGGGCTGACAAGAAGAATTCAGATAGCTTTTAATGAATGAATACTTGGTTTCCACCGATTAAATGTAGCAAAACACGAGCTCACAAGTGATTGAAAAAAGAAAACACTCAATTTAGAGGGTGTACAGAGTAAAATGGACAGGGCTTTCTCGCCTTTTCTCTCTTTAAAATGGCCACCCCAAGCCCTCTATTTATAGAAGGGGGAGTCGCAGGTCCACCTGCGACAGTCACAGGTCTACCTACGGCTATTTGGGGTGCCCCGGGCTCTACGAGTCCTGTCGTCTTGAAGTACGTGCACTCGTGCAACGCGTTGTCTGCTTGAACCTTCATAACTTTTAATTTGGGCATCCGATTGAGGCGTGTAATACCTTTTCGAAATGCTGTTGTTGAGAGCTACACAATGACATGTGATAAGAGGTTGTACGAAGCCAGGAAGATGGGTTTATGACCAGATCTTTAAGTATTCAAATTCTATCTGGTGTATTGTCTTGCGTAGTAGTCACTCGGGATTTAAGTTATGGTTCTTGTGGGACATTCATGTGTAGAATGTGGGCTAAAATAATGTTGAGAAGGCATAAATGTAGTATCGAGGTGGTAAAATGATGATTTTTCCCCTCACCAAGGTTGTCTCTGGCTTTGGGGTGATGTAGCAGTTATTGCTCAGGGTTATCTCTAAGATTGGGCTACTGTGAGTCCTGAATGTCCTCAAGGTTGTCTCTGAGGTGTGCTTGACCTCCCGGGGTTATCTCTGGGGTTGGAATTGAGTGCCTCGGGGTTATCTTCGAGGGTAGAACTGACTTCTCTAGGGTTATCACCGGAACTGGAACTGCATCCCTCGGGGTTATCTCTGATGTTGGAACTGAATCTCCGGGGGTTATCTCTAGGACTAAGGTTGAGTATCTCGGGGTTATCTCTGAGATTGAAAATTGAATATCCCAGGGTTGTCTCAGGGATTGAGTTGATTTAACTTCTAGGGTTATCTTTGGAATACGATCCTGCCCTCCTGTAAGGTTAGTAACAGGAATACAAAAATTTTGAGTGTCTATAGATGCCCATCTTTATCATATTCATGTAGTGTAATGGCATGCATAGGATAAAGAATACTAGACACTTAAAATGTGACAAGATAATCATGATGTGATGTAATGCATCATGATGCAATTGTATAATGAACGTGGTTTATTGGACCTTTTTCCAATGGAATGTGACAACTATCTGCTCCCGCAACTTTTGTTAGGGAATGAAGCTATCACTGATGATCTTGATGAACTACTTGGATGTCTACTCCAAAGTTCCTAGGAACATACATTGGAGTTATCACCAAAGTCCTTAATCCTGAATATAGACTTCCCACTAAGGATGTACTTCTCATGTACTAGATACTCTGAGGAAATTATGATTTGTCTGATAAAGACTTGTATAACAGATTCCATCATCGGTCCTCCCAGATGAGGATGGTTTTCCTTGGTTTGTATCGCCAGGTTTTCCCAATGTTCTGTCAGAGTTACTGCTAACAGTTTGTGTTGTCAAGGCTGACTGACCCTCATTGAAATGCCCTTCAATAGCTACCATCATCGAACCATCTCCGATGCTTCGCTGGGTTTAATTTCCAACGTCAAGGTTGCTTGACCTTCGTTGAAATGTACTTCAACGGTTGATATCACCGGACCACTTCCGAGTGCTTCGCTAAGTTTAATTGCCAATGACTGAAATAACGTCAAGGTTGCTTGACCTTCGTTGAAATGTGATTTAATAGATGAGTATCATCGGACCACCTCCGATGCTTCGCTAGATTTACTTGCCAACGGCTGAAATAACGTCAAGGTTGCTTGACATTCATTGAAATGTGCTTCAACGGATGAGTATCATTGGACCACCTCTGATGCTTTCCTGGATTTACTTGTCAACGACTGAATAACGTGAAGGTTGCTTTACCTTCATTGAAATGTGCTTCAACGACTGAAGTTTTATGAAGTCTCCGCTGGGGAGAGGTTTTTTATGAAAGGTATGGTTGCAAGTAGACTCACAACCCTAAGTTTATGGCATCAGACCTTTGTGAGGTATTTCCAAATGTAGTTTACAACAGCTGTGATCATCGGCTTTGTGAACCATGTGTTTGGGTGAAGATATAAAGACCCGCAGTTTAGTCTCTGAAAATCAGGATTTCAGGCTTTTTCGCTTAATCGCGTAGCGTCTTTTTTCCTAATTTGACTTTTTAGCTTGTGGGACCTCCTTTGTAACTCAAATTAGATCGAGCCGGAGGGGTGGGACCCACTTAGGATAGCCGCATGTAGACCTAGAACAGCCGCAGATACACCTGCGGCCATCCGTAGGTGTATTTGAGCTGGCCTTTCCCTTTCACAAGTTATTTTCAAGTCGCACCACACTGAGAATCTGAGAGTTCTTCTTCAGATCTACTGAGTTCAGGCTATTTTCTGTAAAATTCGACACCGTACAAGTGTTCTGCATTATCCTGGTAATGTATGCATGTCTCCTTTTCCAGTTTTTGTCCGTTGGAAAAAGAGTTATCACATGAAATGCTTATAAACAGATAGTAGTGATTATGTATGCTCATATGACTTGATAAAAAATATTCAACATAGTAAATGTTAGTATTTAACCACGATGAACATATTGATGTGAAAAATTTTGACTTTTGAAATAGTCAAATTGGTACCTTTTTTCTACTATTTCTTATCTTAGTTGATGACAAACGAGCAAAGGTTGCAAAGAAAATTAATCCCGGTAATTAGGCTACCCTTATGGATTATGAATTTGATATTTTCATGCATATAGGATGTTTATGACTTTGGGTTGGTGTGCTACTGAATGGCCACCTAATCATGCCTATGTTCATGTGGATAGTGCTTTTTACAAAGGAGACACTGGCAAAATTTTTCCACGAGTCTAGGAATTGAATAGACATGCATTTTTAACTCTACTATAGGCGTATGTTAAAGCAAGGCATGCATGCATATAGACATAAAATGAAAAAAAGCTCCAGGTTAGAATGTACCACACCATTTTTGAGGTGATTTGGAGACTTTCGTCTAGATACATGGATCCAGACCATCTGAGTAGTCTTCAGTTTGGGCTGATAAAGCAGACGTTGCTCAGGGTTATCTCTGAGATTGGACTGTTGCAAGTGTTGAAGGTCCTCAGTGTCATCTCTGAGGTGTGCCTGTCTTCCTGGTGTTATTGCCAGGTCTTGTACTGAGTGCCTCAGTGTAAGCATCGAGGTTAAAGCTGATTGCATGCATTTGAAACAAGCATTTCTAGGGTTACCTCCAAAATTGCAACTGCCTTCCATGGGGTTATCTCCTAGGTTGGAATCTGCTACTCCCAGTGTTGGGACTGAGACTGAATATCTCGGGGTTATCTCCGGAATGAATCGGTCTTCTCCGATGGAATTTTTGGTATTGAAACTACATGCCTCGGGGTTATCGCTGAGGTTGGAACTGTTACTCCCGGTGTGTGTTCCGGGGTTGAGACTGAACTTCTAGTAATATCTGGACTGGATGTGAGCTGTCTTCCAGGGTTATCTCTGAAAGACGAATCTGCCCTCCTGCAATGTCAGTAACAGGTATGCAGAAAATTTTGAGTGTCTACAGATGCCCCTCTTTATCATATTCATGCAATGCAATGGCATGGATAGGATAAAGAATCCTAGACACTTGAAATGCAACAAGACAAACATGATGCTATGTGAAGCGACATGATGCAATTATATGATGCATATGGATGATGCATATGGATTGATTTCCCATATGCTGGGGATGATTGTCGTCTCCATGTTGCTTCTACCGATGATGGTAATGACGGTAAGCTTGGATGTGTGATCCAAACTTATTAGGATGTTAACGTTGTGGCTATCACCAAAGTGTTTAATCCTGGATACAGACTTTACTCTAAAGATGTGCCTCTCGTGTGCAAGAGATCTGTGGGGATAAAACTTCGTCTGTTTGTGGATGTGTATAACATATTCCATCATCGATCTTTCCCGATGATGTTGATCCTCCCTAGTTTGTATCGCCAGGACATATCAATGTTCTATTGGATTTACTGCTAACAGTGTGTGTTGTCAGGGCTGCCCGACCTTCATTGACGTGTAAATCAACGGTTGACCACGCATTGTAGCCCCCGCCGAGGATCCATTTGATCCTCTGCTGACGTCTATATCAATGGATGAACTCCCTACTGGAGATGAATGCCAAGGCTGCTTGACCTTTGTTAATGTGTGTATCAACTGATGAACTGTGACGCCCCCAAATCCGGGTACTTGAAACCCGAACTCGGTGCTTCATGATACCATTTCTATGAGCGAAATTCTACGAATAATAATAACAATAATATGAATAACAACTTAATTTACATAATTATCAGAGTTTATCTCCCAGGTACGAGACCTTAAAGTACATTCCATACAATACATGATTATATATATATATATATATATATATATATATATATATATATCATTGTCTTAATAATATAAACTATTATAGCAACTACCATAAATCTTATTTAGTTAGCTTTCCTTTTCCTTTGTTTCTGCACGAGCTTTCTGGTTCTTCAAACTTAACTGAAAACATTTAAATTAAGCAATAATGAGCATTTGAGTGCCCATCAAGTAATAACAATAATATATATTAGCTGATAGAATTAAATGTTTTCTTTGAAAGACACTTCTACAACGAATCAACAGTTCTGAAGTAAGCTGTACCAAGAATAATAATAACATAACAACTCTCTTTCACATTTTTGAAACTACGTATTGACTATAAGTAGGGTTAAGTGACATATCATGAACATTGTTTTCTTTTTCGAAAAGTTTAAACAGAAATTCATCTGCAAACCGTCATAACTTACGGACACGGGGGTGATCAGCCCGTTGTGTCCTGCATTGATCAATACTACATTTTAAGAACTCTCTCCGCCTTGGGCGCATAAAAGTTTTCCCTATGTAAGGGATGTTCATACTTGTCTAGGTTCTAAAGCAAAGGTTTTATCTTGTTCAACAATAATCTATAATTCAACCTATATATATATATAAGGGTAATTGACAAAGGTATATCAACATGTGATTAAATACAATGATTATCCAAGTGGGGACACTTATATAACCATTTTATAGAAATTGACGAACATAATATATTTTTGAATTACCATATACTAACATGTTGATAAACAATGAGCGAATATAGAATATGTCGCAGTAGAGTTGATAATATAACATAATAATAATTTAATTCTGAAACTTCTTACTTATGTCCATTGCATAAAGGAAATGCAAAGGTAGGATACTTGCCTGATACGCTGCTTACAGAATGCAACTTAGTTTTATCTTTTATATCACAACCTATCATTAATCAGATCATTCGTTCGATTAGAACAATATACTATAACACATAGTACTGCATTTCGCAGTCAGCACATAATCTAATCACATTATCACACATATCCAACAATCATTGAATCATAAATAATCATTAATACAGTCAAAATATATAAGTTCAGATCAATTTCTGAAACATGTCGATGTGCCGACAGCTTTATCGGGTAATTATCGAGTCTAAGACTCTATTCTGTATCTCAACATCTGTAAATATCAGTCATATTATTTTTAAATGACTTAAAATAATTTTTAAACACTTATTATAATTTATCATGAATTTTCAAATATCGGAATGATTTAAACATCAAGCAATTCTATTATCATTAATATTTAATTACTATTAAACTATTAATAAAACAATTGCCAAAATATTAAAGTTATTTATAATAACTTCAAATATTTTTAAAATATTAATATTACCCTTAAATGATTTTTAAAATATTTAAAATCATTTTTAAATAATTACCATTAATATTTAAGTATTAATGTACTATTTATCCAAATATTAAAAGTCATTAATTATAACTTAAAATATTTTTAATTCATTTATATCCTTTTTAAATGATTTTTAAATTAAATAAACCATTTTTAAACTATTTATTTAATATAATTATTAAATAAACTTAATATCAATAATATTAAATTATTAATGAAATTATCCTTTAAACATTAAAAGTTATATTTTATATCTTAAAATATCTTTAAATACTTTATTTTTATTTAAAATGATTTTTATAATATTAAAATCATTTTTAAACTAATTTATTTAATATAATTATTAAATAGCTTTAATATCATTAATAATAATTAATTAATAAAATTTACCTTTAAATATTGAAAGTTATATTTTATAACTTAAAATATTATTTAATACCTTATTAACATTTAAAATGATTTTTAATATAAGAAAATTATTTTTAATTAATTTATTTAGTACATTTATTAAATAAATTAAATACCAATAATATTCAAAAAAATATTAATATTTATGAAAAATATGTCAAATTATTTAAAGTTAATTTTTATAACTTAAAATAATTTTTAAAATAATTTTTGTAATTTTCAGAATTTATTTACTATTTTTTAAATTGATTTTTAGAAATTAAATTAATTAATTTTGGAAAGTCTGTCGCTAAAGCCCTTTGGCGACAGTAAGTGTCGCCATAGGTGTTCTTGAGAAACCCAGGCCTTCAAAGTCAGTGATCGAGCTTGCTTGTTTGACCACCAATTAATCCTTGTGTAATGTGTTTCTGGTCTAGTTAATGGTTAGCTAATATAGTACTGATGTAATACTACACAATCTATCAATAAACATGGTCAAAACATACATAATCTGCAAGATCTAAGCTCAAGAACAAGCTGTCAGAGCTGTTCTTGACGTTTCTGGGCTGCCCAGAAATTTAGGGTCATGGCCGGTCAACGCTTTTCAAGGTTCCATTCCAGTCAACCGGTTCATGTTATGGGTGTTCTACACGTCGGGCTGTGTATAGTATCTACTAGAGTACATGAATCAAGCATGTATCAAGTTTAACAATCATAAATATAAAAGATCTTGGCCTCAGAAAAACGTGTCAGACTCTGTTCTTCATTTCTGGGTTTTTCCAGAATGAAGAACAGAACGAGTATGCAACTTTAAATCCTTATATCTCGGGTTTGGAGTTTGATCTATGTGTTATATTGATTCCAGGTTGTAGTTAACATGTAATACTATAGATATAATATACATATAAAAACAACAAATCAAGCAGATAGAAGCCGGTCAAAGGCTGTCAGAGATCTATGTTCATCTATTTTCTGGGTTACCCAGAAACAGAAAACATGATCATCTTACCTACTTTGACCAGCCACTACGTTAAATCCATTTGATTTTTAGGAGATTTTAAGACATAATCATGAAGTCCATATAACATACAACAACTCTATTACAACAGATAGAATAATATAAGAAACAACTGACAGATCTAAAGCTATGAACATGTTGTCAGGTTGTTCTGGGTACATTATGCGTTTTCCAGATTTTCAAAGTCATGGTCGGTCAACGACCTTTGACCATGATTATCTGACATTATAAGTATGATTTAGTCATGATACAAGTTCTAGATTACAGACCACATAGCATACTACATGTTCCAACATTAAAAACACAAACATCATTAACAGTCAAAGATCTACATCGCCTGACATTCACTGTCAGACCACTAAAATAAAATTTCCAGATTTTGCAAAAACTCAAATCCAAGCCTCTAGATGTTATGAATTCAACATCTAGCAACCCAGATCACTTAAACATACTACAAACAACATATTTTAACAATCAATCATAACATCTAACATCAATTCACATAATTTTTAAGTTAAGGTTTTTTTACCTTTTCTAAGCTTTGATTCTGATTTCTATGCTCCTGATTTGATGTTTGTGTTCGTGGGGCTTGATTATAGACTGATCAAGTAAGGGAATTTCGTGGGTTTGAGCTTGGGAGAATATAGCTAAGTGTTTGTTGCATAATTTAGGCTAAAATGAGGATTCTCTCTCTCTTAAATATAGCAAATCATGTATGCAATGTTGTGTGATGGCTGAATTATTTGTGGGTAATGTTATAGTGTCATGGTAGATTCTAGAATAAAGTTAGAGGGCCAGATTTTGCAAGATTGCTAGCAATAATACACTAATAATTCATTAATGGGACAAAAAGGGTAAAATAGTAATTTCACTTGTAATTTCAAGGGCATTCTTGTCCAAGGTGATTAAATCTAGGGTTTAATCACTAGATTGTAAATCTTAAAATTATCCAAATAATTCCTAGGGTTTGACAATTTAAAATAATTGTACAATAACATTTTAATTAAACACAATAAATTAAAATTAGGGTTTTTAATTAGAAAAATAGGGTTTCTTAATATTAACAATTAGGGTTTCCTAATTAACCATTAGGGGTTTCTAATTGTCTGTATATTTTACTAACACATTAATTACGATTTCTAATTTCAACCAATTAGGGTTATTTAAATAATAATTAGGGTTTCTCCTAATTATAGAAATTCTAATATACACAATAAAATTCATATAACGCAATTTCTACTCAGTCTTAAACTCACAACTGAGTTTAACAATTAAGGCTTAAAAATACGATATAAGGGTCATGATATAAATTTACCATAATTAACCAATCATTATCTGTCCACACATATACAGTACATACATATAGCACTGAAAATTCAAAATATATATAATATTATATTATTATTCTCACCTCTTGATAAAAATCCAATTTAGGGTTTGGATTCCATAACTGACTTATCCATCATATACAACATCAATAATCAAGTTAAAATAATTAACTTAAATATTCTGAACATATTCATATAATAAAATATTTATTATCATAATTCTAATTGTCTCTTCATATATTATTTAAATAATATCCAATCATGTTTTCATGGAAAATAATTAATAAAAATATTTCTACTTACAGAAATTAATTACCATAAGAATATAATTTGTAGTAATTAATAATTCTAAAATTATTTCTAATTTTTCAAGTAATAAATATATTCTCATTTAACATCACAATACTTGACACTTATTCTCATTGTAAAAAAATTTATATGAAAAATTTCTTATCTATTTATATAAAAAAAATATCGGGTTATTACATTCACCCTCCCTTATAAGGATTTCGTCCCCGGAATCACCGTTTTAAAACTCATATATACAAGGGTACATAGCATATATAATCATTGCAAGTAGACCTCGATCATAATTGATCAAACTGATCTTTTACTATTCAGCATAACGCTTGTCTACCTGATTAAACAGAAGTTTGATTTCTAAAAGGACTCAAATTCTTCATTCAAAATTTCTTTATAAATTAATTTACTATATATATAAGAAAATCATATAAGATATATAAGTTATTCGAATAACACCTGGAGTTCCATTTTCAGCTGCCACAGTATCCTGGACCGTCATGTTGAAGACCCTCGGAGTTGCTTTTGTTGGGTTATTGGTTGAGGTCGGTCCTGTGATTGCTAAAGTCCCACTGTCTTTTCCCGTGGTTACATTTCCTGCCTCCATTCTCCTCTTTGGACAATCCTTCACCTTATGTTCAGTTGATCCACATATAAAACACCCACTGTTCATCCTTGGGTTGGGGCAGTTGGGAGAGATATGACCCTCCTGCCCGCACTTGTAACATACAAACTTACCCTTCAGGCACTCACCAGAGTGATTCTTCCCGCAATTCTTGCACTACACTACCTGCTTCTTCACACCTTCCTGTTTCACCTGAACATTCCCAAAAAAATTCCCCTTTCTTTTCTCACCCCTATTTCCACTATTTCCTTCCACCTTCAAAGATCTTTTTGCCTTGCTTCTGTTCTTCTTCTCCTTGTTGTAGAGGCTCATGGCCTCACTCCCCTCCTCAGCTATGATAGCCTTCTCCATGAGTGCTGCAAAAGTATTGATTTGCAATACTGCCACCTTATTATAGAGCCAGGGTTTTAAGCCCAGCTCAAACCTCCTTGCCTTTCTAGCCTCCGTATCAACTTGATGTGGAGCAAACCAAGCTAACTCATTAAACTTTGCGACATACTCCACAACAGTCATGTTCTCCTGCTTTAACTCCAGAAATTTCACCTCCATCCTAGCTTGCATACTAGCTGAGAGATAGTTTTCAAAAAATAAAGTCTTAAACCTATCCCAAGTAACTACTCCTTCTCCTGCCCTAGTTTTATTTGCCTCCCACCAAAAGTTGGCTTCCCCTTTCATCATATAAGTGGCAAAAGCAGTCTTTTGCCCCTCATCTACCCTAACAATTACGAACGCCTTTTCTATTTCATTAACCCATGTCTGGGCTTCTATAGGGTCAGCTGATCCTCTGAATTCTGGTGGTCCTACTGCTTTGAAGTCTTTAAATTTTGCCAAGCGATTATCTGGCTGGTTTCCTGCGGCTGGTATTCCCTGCTGCATAGCCTGAGCTACCATGTTTGCAAAGTTTTGCATCGGGTCTTGTTGTTGTTCCTCAGTACTGTTGAGAGATTCTTCTACCCTTTGGTTTCGAGTTTGACGTCTTGGCGGCATTATCTGGTTAAGTAAAACCATAAATTATACTTTATTAACTTACATTCTAAACCTTATTGCATAAGATTAATATGCTAAACTTGTTTCATTTCTCAAACTTAGATTCATATTCATTCATCGAATATTTTACATAGCATTGCACATACTACTTTACACACTAGCTATCCCTTTGTGACTACAAAAGTCGGGATTTACAACATTGACCAACACAAAGTTGAAAATATTTTAATATTACACAAACATACTTATCACACCTATTACCTTAAACATACCTACACAACAGAACCTATACCACCTATTTACTAAGCCTCACTCTCGAACAATCTTTTGATCGATGACCTTCCATCCCACAAACAAAACGTACGCCTAGATTAAAGTCGGGACAATGATGAGAGGTATGTCCCTCATGTCTGCAATTGTAACACATCTTTTTCCCTTTCTTCTTATCAGGTTTTCCTAAATCATGGTCTTCTATCTTTCTTTTTCCCTTATCTCTCGGAGCTGCACACGATGTGTTGCTTGAGGCTCCTATCTGATCAATTTAGATTTTAAGCTTATCCTGCTCTTGCATTGTTTTTATTAACGCCTGACGCCATTGAATATTCAACAGCTTTTCTATTTCCCACAACTTTTTCAGAGAAGAAACCTTGTTCCTCAAATCCTGCACCTCCGTTGATGCTTGATCAGCTTCAACTTTAGTGTCCGTATCACTATCTGTCAGTTCCACCATTTTCGGATCTGGTACTACATTTTCCACAATAACTACCTCGTCCGAGTTGGTTTCATTGTGAGCCTTTATTTCAGCTATTGGCTTCGATATTAGCTCGGGTGTATGGATCTGATTCTTCTTCAAGTTATAAGCCAATAACAATCCTTTTCCACCAGACATCTACACACATAAATTATCCTAATTAGCATATAGTATATACACACAG
The DNA here is from genome assembly GCA_016801055.1 of Panax notoginseng. NCBI lineage: Eukaryota > Viridiplantae > Streptophyta > Magnoliopsida > Apiales > Araliaceae > Panax > Panax notoginseng. The sequence continues at coordinate 238,164,623 of CM029013.1, read as the reverse complement.
CAAACAATAGTTTTATAAGAGTTCTCTTTTATTTTATTCAATGATGAATTTATTCAATTCATCTCCTTTTAAAACTCTATATGAGTTATTTGTATTTTCAACGTTTTCCCCTGTCCTAAGGTTATAGCCTAAGGTCGATCCCACCTAAGGTTTCTAACCCTAAAGCTCTGATACCAACCTGTGACGCCCCCAACTCCGGGTACTTGAAACCCGAACTCGGTGCTTCACGATACCATTTCTATGAGCGGAATTCTACAAATAATAATAACAATAATATGAATAACAACTTAATTTACATAATTATCAGAGTTTATCTCCCAGGTACGAGACCTTAAAGTACATTCCATACAATACATGATATTATTTATATATATATATATATATATATATATATATATATATATATATATATATATATATATATCATTATCTTAATAATATAAACTATTACAACAACTACCACAAATCTTATTCAGTTAGCTTTCCTTTTCCTTTGTTTCTGCACGAGCTTTATGGTTCTTCAAACTTAACTGAAAACATTTAAATTAAGCAAGAATGAGCATTTGAGTGCCCAACAAGTAATAACAATAATATATATTAGCTGAAAGAATTAAATGTTTTCTTTGAAAGACACTTCTATAACGAATCAACAGTTCTGAAGTAAGCTGTACCAAGAATAATAATAACATAATAACTCTCTTTCACATTTTTGAAACTACGTATTGACTATAAGTAGGGTTAAGTGACATATCATGAACGTTGTTTTCTTTTTCGAAAAGGTTAAACAGAAATTCATCTGCAAACCGTCATAACTTACGGACACGGGGGTGATCAGCCCGTTGTGTCCTGCATTGATCAATACTACATTTTAAGAACTCTCTCCGCCTTGGGCGCATAAAAGTTTTCCCTATGTAAGGGATGTTCATACTTGTCTAGGTTCTAAAGCAAAGGTTTTATCTTGTTCAACAATAATCTATAATTCAACCTATATATACATATATATATAAGGGTAATTGACAAAGGTATATCAACATGTGATTAAATACAATGATTATCCAAGTGGGGACACTTATATAACCATTTTATAGAAATTGACGAACATAATATATTTTTGAATTACCATATACTAACATGTTGATAAACAATGAGCGAATATAGAATATGTCGCAGTAGAGTTGATAATATAACATAATAATAATTTAATTCTAAAACTTCTTACTCATGTCCATTGCATAAAGGAAATGCAAAGGTAGGATACTTGTCTGATACGCTGCTTACAGAATGTAACTTAGTTTTATCTTTTATATCACAACCTATCATTAATCACATCATTCGTTCGATTAGAACAATATACTATAACACATAGTACTGCATTTCGCAGTCAGCACATAACCTAATCACATTATCACACATATCCAACAATCATTGAATCTTAAATAATCATTAATATAGTCAAAATATATAAGTTCAGATCAATTTCTGAAACATGTCCGTGTACCGACAGCTTTATCGGGTAATTATCGAGTCTAAGACTCTATTCTGTATCTCAACATCTGTAAATATCAGTCATATTATTTTTAAATGACTTAAAATAATTTTTAAACACTTATTATAATTTATCATGAATTTTCAAATATCGGAATGATTTAAACATCAAACAATTCTATTATCATTAATATTTAGTTACTATTAAACTATTAATGAAACAATTACCAAAATATTAAAGTTATTTATAATAACTTTAAATATTTTTAAAATATTAATATTACCCTTAAATGATTTTTAAAATATTTAAAATCATTTTTAAATAATTACCATTAATATTTAAGTATTAATGTACTATTTATCCAAATATTAAAAGTCATTAATTATAACTTAAAATATTTTTAATTCATTTATATCCTTTTTAAATGATTTTTAAATTAAATAAACCATTTTTAAACTATTTATTTAATATAATTATTAAATAAACTTAATATCATTAATATTAAATTATTAATGAAATTATCCTTTAAACATTAAAAGTTATATTTTATAACTTAAAATATCTTTAAATACTTTATTTTTATTTAAAATGATTTTTATAATATTAAAATCATTTTTAAACTAATTTATTTAATATAATTATTAAATAGCTTTAATATCATTAATAATAATTAATTAATAAAATTTACCTTTAAATATTGAAAGTTATATTTTATAACTTAAAATATTATTTAATACCTTATTAACATTTAAAATAATTTTTAATATAAGAAAATTATTTTTAATTAATTTATTTAGTGCATTTATTAAATAAATTAAATACCAATAATATTCAAAAAAATATTAATATTTATGAAAAATATGTCAAATTATTAAAAGTTAATTTTTATAACTTAAAATAATTTTTAAAATAATTTTTGTAATTTTCAGAATTTATTTACTATTTTTTAAATTAATTTTTAGAAATTAAATTAATTAATTTTGGAAAGTCTGTCGCTAAAGCCCTTTGGCGACAGTAAGTGTCGCCATAGGTGTTCTTGAGAAACCCAGGCCTTCAAAGTCAGTGATCGAGCTTGCTTGTTTGACCACCAATTAATCCTTGTGTAATGTGTTTCTGGTCTAGTTAATGGTTAGCTAATATAGTACTGATGTAATACTACACAATCTATCAATAAACATGGTCAAAACATACATAATCTGCAAGATCTAAGCTCAAGAACAAGCTGTCAGAGCTGTTCTTGACGTTTCTGGGCTGCCCAGAAATTTAGGGTCATGGCCGGTCAACGCTTTTCAAGGCTCCATTCCAGTCAACCGGTTCATGTTATGGGTGTTCTACACGTCGGGCTGTGTATAGTATCTACTAGAGTACATGAATCATGCATGTATCAAGTTTAACAATCATAAATATAAAAGATCTGGGCCTCAGAAAAACGTGTCAGACTCTGTTCTTCATTTCTGGGTTTTTCCAGAATGAAGAACAGAACGAGTATGCAACTTTAAATCCTTATATCTCGGGTTTGGAGTTTGATCTATGTGTTATATTGATTCCAGGTTGTAGTTAACATGTAATACTATAGATATAATATATAAAATACATATAAAAACAACAAATCAAGCAGATAGAAGCCGGTCAAAGGCTGTCAGAGATCTATGTTCATCTGTTTTCTGGGTTACCCAGAAACAGAAAACATGATCATCTTACCTACTTTGACCAGCCACTACGTTAAATCCATTTGATTTTTAGGAGATTTTAAGACATAATCATGAAGTCCATATAACATACAACAACTCTATTACAACAGATAGAATAATACAATAAACAACTGACAGATCTAAAGCTATGAACATGTTGTCAGGTTGTTCTGGGTACATTATGCGTTTTCCAGATTTTCAAAGTCATGGTTGGTCAACGACCTTTGACCACGATTATATGACATTATAAGTATGATTTAGTCATGATACAAGTTCTAGATTACAGACCACATAGCATACTACATGTTCTAACATTAAAAACACAAACATCATTAACAGTCAAAGATCTACATCGCCTGACATTCACTGTCAGACCACTAAAATAAAATTTCCAGATTTTGCAAAAACTCAAATCCAAGCCTCTAGATGTTATGAATTCAAAATCTAGCAACCCAGATCACTTAAACATACTACAAACAACATATTTTAACAATCAATCATAACATCTAACATCAATTCAAATAATTTTTAAGTTAAGGTTTTTGTACCTTTTCTAAGCTTTGATTCTGATTTCTATGCCCCTGATTTGATGTTTGTGTTCGTGGGGCTTGATTATAGACTGATCAAGTAAGGGAATTTCGTGGGTTTGAGCTTGGGAGAATATAGCTAAGTGTTTGTTGCATAATTTAGGCTAAAATGAGGATTCTCTCTCTCTTAAATATAGCAAATCATGTATGCAATGTTGTGTGATGGCTGAATTATTTGTGGGTAATGTTATAGTGTCATGGTAGACTCTAGAATAAAGTTAGAGGGCCAGATTTTGCAAGATTGCTAGCAATAATACACTAATAATTAATTAATGGGACAAAAAGGGTAAAATAGTAATTTCACTTGTAATTTCAAGGACATTCTTGTCCAAGGTGATTAAATCTAGGGTTTAATAACTAGATTGTAAATCTTAAAATTATCCAAATAATTCCTAGGGTTTGACAATTTAAAATAATTGTACAATAACATTTTAATTAAACACAATAAATTAAAATTAGGGTTTTTAATTAGAAAAATAGGGTTTCTTAATATTAACAATTAGGGTTTCCTAATTAACCATTAGGGGTTCCTAATTGTCTGTATATTTTACTAACACATTAATTACGATTTCTAATTTCAACCAATTAGGGTTATTTAAATAATAATTAGGGTTTCTCCTAATTACAAAAATTCTAATATACACAATAAAATTCTTATAACGCAATTTCTACTCAGTATTGAACTCACAACTGAGTTTAACAATTAAGGCTTAAAAATACGATATAAGGGTCATGATATAAATTTACCATAATTAACCAATCATTATCTGTCCACACATATACAGTACATATATATAGCACTGAAAATTCAAAAAATATATAATATTATATTATTATTCTCACCTCTTGATAAAAATCCAATTTAGGGTTTGGATTCCATAACTGACTTATCCATCATATACAACATCAATAATCAAGTTAAAATAATTAACTTAAATATTCTGAACAGATTCATATAATAAAATATTTATTATCATAATTCTAATTGTCTCTTCATATATTATTTAAATAATATCCAATCATGTTTTCATGGAAAATAATTAATAAAAACATTTCTACTTACAGAAATTAATCACCATAAGAATATAATTTGTAGTAATTAATAATTCTAAAATTATTTCTAATTTTTCAAGTAATAAATATATTCTCATTTAACATCACAATACTTGACACTTATTCTCATTGTAAAAAAATTTATATGCAAAATTTCTTATCTATTTATATAAAAAAAATATCGGGTTATTACATTAACTCATCGGATGGTTTTCGATGTGACATTGGGTTTACTTGCCAACGGCTGAACTGACGTCAAGGTTGCTTGACCTTCGTTGACATGTGCATCAACGGAAAATATGCTTTGTAGCCCCCGTCGGGGATCTCTTGGATCAACTGATGTGTGTATCATCGGAACATGCATTATAACCCTTGCTGGGGATCTCTTGGATCATCTCTGATGTGTGGGTCAGCAGAACATGCGTTGTAACTCCCGCCGGGGATCTCTTGAATCATCGCTGATTTGTGTATTAGCGGAACATGCATTGTAACCCCTGTCGGGGATATGCGTTGGAACATCGTTGATATGTGGGTCAACGGATAATATACATTGTAGCCCCTGTTGGGGATCTATTTGTGGATAGATGACCATGCATTGTAACCCCCGCCTAGGATCTGTTGGAAGGATTAGGGTGACGACCCTGAATTGACGGCAATGGACCTCTGTGTGGTATTGCCGAATGGAATCTACAACGACTTGGATCATCGGTATAGTATACCCTGTGTTCGGGCGAATACCAATAAATGATATGAAAGCCACAGTCGGACCCAAAAAAACTAGGATTTCAGGCTATTCCGCTCAATCGCGTAGCGTTTTTATCCCTATTTTGGCTTTTTCAGCTTGTGAGAATTCCTTTGCAACTCAAATAGGACCAAGCCGAAGGGGTGGGACCCACGTAGGGGTGCCGCAGGTACACCTACTGCGGCCGCAGATGGACCTGCGGCCAACCGTGGATATTAAAATCCCACAGGTTGCTTTCATAAGTCATTTTCAAGTTCTGCTGCGAAGGAAATCTGAGAGCTCTTCTTCAGATCTACTGAGATCGGACGTCTTTCTATAAATTCTATCACCATACAAGTGTTCTACACTGTCCTGGTAACGTATGCAAGTACTCTTTTCTAGTTTTTATCCGTTGGAAAATTACCCTTCTGAGGTGATTTGGAGACTTGTTGTACAGATATTATGGATCCGGATCAGCCGAGTAGTTTCCGTAGGACCACTTCTGGTGTACGAATGAGGGCTTCTGAAGTGCCTCTACCCCGTTCTATTAGACAGCCCCATCAATTGGTGGAGGTGGTGATACGTCTAGTCCGGGTTGATGTACCGGACGTCAAGGATGAGGAGGAGGATGTTCAGGTTGTGGACCCCGCTCCTGCTACATATGTTCCTCGTAGGTACCTCCTAAGTATTTAGGTAGTAAACCCAAAGCTTCTGGGTGATCTAAGTAGACAACTCTCGATGTATTTACACGCCAACGAGGTATAAAATTTAGATCTTAATCTTCCATTTTTCCTATTGATGAGGAGTAAAGGATTCTGATGTCGATCTGCATTTTGCTGGTTCCAGGCTTTACACAGCCTCGAGGGATCTAGTTCAACATTCACTCCATGTACCAGGCTCTGCATCTTGACTATAGAGCGATTGTGCATGACTGAGGATTTGGAGCATTCTTTTCCATCCTTCCCCGCCGTTGTCCCTGGGTTACCTCAGGGCATTGTCTGAGCGCTGGTTTCACCAGACTCAGTCTCTCTATTTACTGGACTGTGAGGTGATGATGAAGCTGATGGATTGGCGATTTATCACAGGTATGGAGTTTGGAGGGACGATAGTGCCTTACACGGTGGATATTACCCTGACTACCGTCAGATCCTTGTTAGGAGTTCTAGCGGAGGCGCTCATGGGCAGGACTGTCCGTACGGGTCCTTTTAGCATAGATGCTATGAATGGGCTATTGAGTGAGCCCATGCCAGCTGATGTTAGAGTCAGGGATTGCATTCTTCGGCGATTGTTCCTAATGATCATTAGGGGCTGCGTCATAGCAGATAACTCTTCTACGGTGTCGTTTGCTTTGATCAGCGCCACGCGACATGTGGACCGTATAGGAGAGTATAATTGGGGCTCCTACACCTTTGCCTATTTCCTCAGGGGCATGCGTATACGCTCGTAGGGATTGACCGAGGCTTGGTTAGGATTTCACCCATTTTTGCTGGTAAGTATTTCTCTTATCATTTACCATGTATAGGTTAAGAGTATTAACTGACATTAGATGTTTGCCTTTATGTTAGCAATTTTGGGCCTATGAGAGGCTCTCATGTTTACGTCCAGTGAGTGTATTAGGGTTGGATACCTACCCACGAGGACGGAGATGGCATCATTCCATACTGGCGGAGGTCCCCATAGCTGAGGGTTTTACTCATTGTAGCCTATAATTGGAGTTGTTTACAGCAGATGTCATCACATGGATTCCGTATTCTGGGGAGCATTTGGCCACTAAATTTGAGGATGGGTACCCGACTGGTCTCGAGTACATGATTTCCACCCGTAGGGTTTCTCTCTTCACAGATGGAGGATGAGAGCTCTATTTAGGATAGCGTGCTATTAGGAGCACCACATGGGAGATTCATATACCGATCTTGCCTCCTGCCAGACATTATTGGCTTGTGTCACAGCCACCCATCATTGATATCCCATTGTTGGGTGTTGACAGTTTTACATTGTCAGAGGGTCCCTGCACTCAAGATGTATTCCAGCATTGGTGGATCCCTCGCACCATTGGAGCCCAGACTCGCGCCACTCAGTTCATGGGGGATATGGTTCCAGGATCCATGATGATGACAGATTGGCTAGCTTGTGTCCGAAATTCGACTCATGTGACACAGATTGATAATTTGACCCAACGACTGTACCGGGTACATTTCGTTATCTGATATTTGGGCAGAGATTCGGCAGAGGCAGATTCGTTTGATCCTTCCAGCGTAGGAACTGGCCCTTCAGATGACCCATTTGGTTTTGCCAGCGCAGATCCTCCTTTGAATAGGCCTGATATCCCTGTTGGTAGAGATCCAGTTACTCAGGAGGAGTTACATCAGGTGGACATGATTGATGATGTAGATATTAACACCATTGTCTTCTTCTGATGTGTATTATCATTATCTCTTTTGATAGGCCTCTGTTAGTAGTAGGGCGTCTGTGCCCCATTCTCGCTATATCTTTTGATAGGCCTTTTTTAGTAGTAGGGCGTATGTGCCCCATTTCCCTGTATTTTTAGCTGTACAGAGATGATGTATATAGATGATGATATACTTAGGAATGTATGTATAGTTTTTCCATTCCCTATATCATATTGCCATCTATTATCTGTTATGCATGTATCATGTTATGCATATGTATGTATGTCCAGAGATATTTATCATTGACCCCTGGATGGTTTTATGATACGGCCCACACAGATGTCTTCTTCGACAGTCAGCCGCATAGATCACACCCAGCCATTATTGATAGCATCATGTCTGAGATATTGGTATAATAGTATGTCACCCCCAGATAGGGTGACCGTAGATCAGCTATTGCAGCATACCATGACCCTTTTGATGTTTCAAGTTCTAACATGATTTGTGGAGGGGATGCTAGAATACTGGGTACCGGAGATGTAGGTTTTCCAGTTTGGGACCCAGGAGTTGACTCTGACTTTGGAGGAGTATGCACGTTTGATGATGCTACCACTTGACAGACCTTGCATGCATATGGCCATTGGTGACATGAGCCGACAGTTTATAACTCTCACCGGGCTGAGGCGGAGAGTTATACAGGATGAGATCACATCTGGCCATGTGATATCCCAGTATTTTCTGATTGACAGATTTGGCTATGAGGACAGAACTTCAGACATAGTACTGTTTCATGGTGTCCGAGTTGATTAGTTGTGGAAATTCATTGCCGTCCATTTCCTGCAATCTGAGAGCACCTCCTGTCAATACCTCCTTGACAATAAGCAGGCCTTCCCAGTTAGGAGCAAATTTTTCCTTAGACTGATCTTGGTTGTCGATGATTTTCTTCAAAACCAAATCATGTTGTTTAAATTTCCGTTGCCGGACTTTTCTGCTATAGGATCTGGCGATCCTTTGTTGATATAACTGACCATGGAAGATAGCCGCAGTTCGTTTTTCATCTATTAGAGACAATTGGTGATACATATCTTGTACCCATTAATCTTCATCTAGCTGAGCGTCTATCAACACTCTGAGGGATTCGATTTCTACTTCTATGGGGAGTACTGCTTCCATCCCATAGGTTAATGCGTAGGGGGTTGCCCCAGTTGAAGTACGTATTGATGTTCTGTAGGCTAACAGAGTAAGAGGTAATAGGTCAGGCCATCCCTTGTGGTTGGCAGACATCTTTTGCATGATCTTCTTGATGTTTTTGTTAGCCGCTTCAACAACACCGTTCATCTTTGGATGGTAGATGACGGAGTTAAGGTGTTTGATGTGGAATTTACTACATAACTCCTCCATCATTTTGTTGTTAAGGTTCTTAGCATTGTCTGATACAATTACCTCTGGTTGTCCATATCGACAAATAACATTGTTTCTGATGAAAGCAATAATGACTTCTTTGGTAACCCTGGGGAAGGAGGCTACTTCTACCCACTTGGTAAAGTAGTCGATCATGGTAAAGATAAAGCGATGCCCATTACTGGCTTTAGGCTCAATGGGCCCGATCACATCCATTTCCCACATTGAGAAGGGCCAAGGTGAACTCATATTGTGGAGCTCTCGTGGAGGGGCGTGGATAGCATTCCCATGAATTTGGCACTTATAACATCTCTTGATGTGGTCATTGCAGTCAGCCTTGAGAGAAAGCTAATAATGTCATGTTTTGAGGATCTTCTTTACAAGTAAAGCGTCGCTCATGTGTGGGCCACATACTCCACCATGGATCTCATCTATGAGTCTCTGAGCTTGATCCTTGTCCAGGCATCTAAGGAGACCTAGTCCTGCATCTCTCTTATAGAATGCATCTCTACTTAGGTAGAATTTCATAGCTAATCGATGAATCCGCCTTTGTTCAGTCCGGCCCGCCTCAGCGGGTGTAGATCCATCTCGTAAGTACTCCTTTATATGCTGATACCAAGGTTGTTGGATGGGAGGTAGCTCATCCGATACTTCTCCCACATAGTTCCCACAGGTGGGTGCCTTTTGTAGGGTTAATGTGACGCTTGGCATGTGTTCCTTGTCAGGTATATGAATCAAGGAGGCTAAAGTTGCTAATGCATCTGCGAAGTCATTCCTATTACGAGGAATGTGTAGAAAGGAGATCTCTTCGAACTCCGAAGCCATCTATAAAACTTGCCGATGGTAAGGCAGCAAATGTAGCTCTTTAGTTTGATAGATTCCCGTGGATTATTTGATTACCAACTCTGAATCTCCAAAGACAGTTAACCGCCTAATGCCCATTGAACGGACAAGTTTTATCCCCATGATACAACCTTCATACTCAGCTGTGTTGTTGGTGCTAACAAACTACAATTTGACGGCGACGAGATACTGCTCCCCTCTACCGGATACTAGAACTGCTCCAGCTCCAGAACCTTCCATATTAATAGCTCCATCAAAATACATGTTCCATGTTTGACGTGTATCGTACTGATGGTGTTGCTAAATTGTCATTACCCCTTCATCGAGGAAGTATGTTTCCAAGGGTTTGAAATCCCCTGAAGGTGCAGCGGCCTGTTGATCCGCGATTCCTTGACCTTTAATGGACTTTTGCGTCACATAAACGATGTCAAATTGTTGCAGAATCAACTGCCATCTAGACATTCGACAATTCAGTATGGGCTTACTAAACACATACTTGAGAGGATCCAAGCGGGATATGAGATGGGTTGTGTGTCCATGGAGGTAATGTTGTAACCTCATGGCAGCCCATGCTAAAGCACAACAAGTCTTCTCAATCAGAGTATACTTATGTTCACTGATGCTAAATCTTTTGATGAGGTAATAGATAGCTCGTTCTCGGCCTCTATCGTCTTTCTGACCCAACATACAGCTCATGACATTGTCACTTATGGATAAGTACATGAACAGGAGAACATCATCCCTGGGTGGTACCAAAATAGGAGCTTTAACTAGCTACTCTTGATTGTAAGGAAAGCCTTTTGGCACTCATTATTCCATTTCATGGAGGAGTTCTTCCTTAACAACTTTAAGATAGGCTCACAGATTGCTGTGAGTTGAGAAATGAACCTACTAATGAAGTTGACTCTTCCCAAAAAACCCCATATTTCCTTCTCTGTCTGAGGAATGGGCATTTCCGTAATAGCCTGGATTTTGGTGGGATCCAGGTCAATCCCTTTATTGCTGACTAGGAATCCTAGCAACTTACCTGATTTAACTCCAAAGGTGCACTTGGCTAGATTCAACTTCAAGTTGTACTTACGCAACCTATTGAAAAGCTTTTTGGGATGGTCTAGGTGGTCTTCCTCCTTTCGGGACTTGACAATGATGTCATCCACGTAGATCTCTATCTCTTTGTGCATTAAGTTGTGGAAAAGAGCCATCATAGCTCTCTGATAGGTAGCTCCGGCATTGATGAAGCCGAAAGATAACCGTCTATAGCAAAAGGTTCCCCAAGGCGTGATGAAAGCAGTTTTATCACGATCCTCCTCAGCAACCATGATCTGATGGTATCCCACAAAGCAATCAGCGAAGGAGTACATGCCGTATTGAGCAGTATTGTCAATGAAAATGTGGTTAAATGGCATGGGAAAGTTATCTTTAAAGTAAGCTTTATTCAGATCCTGATAACCCACGCAAACTCGCACCTTTCCTCCAGGCTTAGGCACGGGAACGATGTAGGATATCCATTCAGGATATGTGGACACCATGATAATACCAGCTTGAAATTGTTTCATAATTTCTTCTTTCACCGTTAAGCTCCACTCAAGTTTCAATCCCCCGAGTTTCTGCTTGACTGGATTGAATCCCTCTTTGATGGGAAGGCGATGAAGGACAATGTCAGTGGACAAACCCACTATGTCCTCATGAGACCATGCAAACACATCTTGCAATTGGGTTAGTAGCGTAACCATGTCATTCCTCTAGTTTGGGGTAAGGTCTGAACCAATCTAGATTAACTTAGGGTTTTCTAAGGTTCCGAGATTAAAAGAGGTGGTTTGATCAAGGTTGGGTTTAGGTTTATCTTCGACCCATTCTTTGATCTCCGGAGGCACGTCAATGTTCTCTTGTATTTCCATCAAGTCGGAGTTCAACTTTTCATCAAAGTTACAATCCTTGTGGAGAAGAGGCATATTATCAGCAAATACATGCACATCTAAGTTCAGAGTCCTGAAACAAAACATGCTTTCACTTAATATATATGAAACTGTTTAATTATACAAAATGTTAGCATGTACGGACAAAACAACTACTAATACTGTACAGAAAAGTAAGCAGTTATAATATCTACAGGGCAGAAAGAAATCCTGCCCATTTTACCCTTGTTGACTAATGCAAGGAGTGTTGCTCCAATTGGCAAGGGCAAAGTTCTAGTGGACCGCAGTAATGGAGGGGCTATCATCGTCCTCCTTCACCCGAATGATGACCATCATGTATAGGCAATCATCGTCTAGGGTGTATCTGTTTATATGTTCATCATGGACAATGATGCGCATGCCTGACATCATTCTGACGATGTCCTGCTTGATTCTCCGTTCCTCTTCTTCCACCTTAGGATCTGGAACAAAGACTTCCTTCTCCTTTACCGGTATCAGTTTAGGAAATAATATAGTCATTACATTGGCCGGCACCTTTATCGGAGATTGTGCGGACTCTGTATTTATAGGTGGAGATAATAGTCGTGTGACTGACATTTAAGGAATCTGCTTATGCTTATATGGATTCCTGTACCTGAAACTGGCAGAAAAGCCTAGTCCAGCTGTCCCAGCTTGATTGGACACTTGAATCGGGTGCTTAATACCCTGATGATTTTTACCCAGCCCTTGTCCCGGCTGTGACGCCCCCAAAATAGGTATACAACACCCATTCTGAGTCGTCAAAATATATGGTACATAAACAACTACAACTTTATTAGAACAACATAAAAACTGTGAGTTTAAATACAAATATTGTCATCTAGACAATATCCACACTCAAATAAGTCCTCACTACAGTTATTGATACATTAAAAATGGTGAGGACTACTAAAACGACTTTCTAGAACCTTCATTCCATACCCCGACTAGTACTCGCTACATTCTCGCCTCCTAAGAAGAAAAATGGAACAACAAGGAAAAATGTGAGCTCAACTAACCCAGTAAAGAATATTATGACTAAGATAATATAGAACAAATTATCGTTAGTCCTCAACAGGGAAAAATTTAATAGAATACAATATACAACAAATTTTAAATCAATATTCGCAGCGGAAATAATAATTCATTAGAAGAGTAAAGTAAAGAATAAAATCTACTATCTTCTATATATGAATTTAAAAGTTCATCGTCATTATTTTATCCCTGTAACATCAATCAATATATATATCTTGAATCAAATATTCATCTTTGCACTACAAGCCAAAGATATTCATTAGTTGGTCATGTTCACCTCAACACCTGTTCGTCTTTGCACTACAAGCCAAAAAAATTCATCATAAAATCATTAATCTTTGCACTATAGGCCAAAGATATTCAGTTATATCATCATTTAGGACTGAGGATGATGAAAAATATTTTAAAGAAAACAAATCCAGTGAAACAAAAGAATAATTATTAAGGAATCATACTTTAAACAATCCAAGTTCAAAAATACTTCGTAAATAATCATAGTGGAGAAAAATTCAAGAATGATCAAAACATGAAAATAATCAAAGCTAGTATCCATAATAGATATCTTGGACAAAAAGAAGAAAATTTTATTTTTTGATGAATAGTGCCGTATTCGTGAATAGTGCCGTATTCGTGAATAGTGCCGTATATGTGAATAGTGTCGTATACGTGAATAGTAACCCCGACACAAAAAGTTCCAAATTTAATAAAAAGTTCAGACCAATATAATTATATTAAAAGAAATAATATCATTTACGAAAAAATAACATCCCTTACCTTGTAAAGAAAGTACTTCTAGTTGAAACACCAGATATAGGCTATGACTTGAACTTGTACCGTATAGCAATACTCAATGTATTAAAATACTCACAAGAATATGCTCAATATATCGAGAGAGAAAGAGAGAGAAAACTTCAGTTTTTGGTGTGATTTTCAATTCTAACCTAAGCACCCTATTTATAGGAAATTACTTATAACACCAAAGCAGAAAATTGAATATAGTATAAATATATATATATATATACAAATTTCCTACGTACACCTTTGACAACTGAATTCAGCCCCTAGCACATGTTAATGATGCCCTCAAAATATGAAAAACGTTTTTATTAATAAAAATAATTAAAACTTTCAAAAATCAATTATTTCGGAACTTTAGAACTTCAATAATTCATAATAAATAGCCCTTTTGTCAGAAAAATTCAAACAAAATGTCTTTTCCATTGAAAATTTCATTATCTACAATTTTGCAGAAGAAAGTTTTTTCAAATTCCAAACAAAAATTGACCGAAATCCACAAACGGCCGATTTTGTAGGCTATAATCAAATTTCAGTCAAGAAATGGGCCCACAGACATGTTTAACATGTTTTAAATAACTTTTGCAACAGAAATACTCTTCCTCCTTATATACTCATATATCCCATATTTATTGTAAAAATATCATCATTATTATATTATAATAATATAATAAAATACTATTTTATCATAAAAGCTAAAATATCAATTTTCAACAATTGTCACTTTAAAAAATTTTCTTCATCTATATCCACATAAAATGAATATTTTTCTCATCATATAAATCAATAATTAATTATTCATAAATAATATTACAGAATCACAATACTGACAACCAGACAGTTCCCAGGAAAGAGGGGGCTTTCCAATAAGGATTTATCCTTACTGGCGCGTAATTAGGTGACCAAACCTCTCATTAGACATAACTTTATAGATATTTCCAATAACGTTGTCTAATAATATTATTCAGATAATATGAATTATTGCTTTGATAATAAAAAAATACTGTGTAATGACAATTATTGAAACAATAGTAATATAAAATATCAACGCAACAATTATTGAATCAATAAAATAAAATACTGAATAGTAATTACTGTAATAATTATTGAGTAGTGCCTTCTTACGTAAGAATCAATAATTGGTGCAATACCGTGTGCTACTGTGCAACAACGCGTATTATTGTGTTTTAACCACCGGGTATTCCAACAGTATTAACGGTAACAACTATGTCGTTATTTATAAACAACTTATACTTGTCATTTTCTTCATCCAATCACTTTTCGTTATGGGGCTCACACAAGGCTGCGCCGTCGTACGAATATTCCCCGATAGTAAGAATATTCCACGACCAAACGAATATTCCCTGACAACAATAAATATTTTATAACCACTTGCTTAATTAAAATATTTGCGCATTTTACCCATAACAAACCTCATTAATCAATTCAACCCTTACTATTTCAAAATGATAAATAGAGGAATTTAAATTTTATTTATTAATAATTTGGGGTCTTACACCGGCTGGTGTCCCAATGATATCATTTCTTGAGTAGTTGCTATTACTTCGGCAGAAATCTTGGGTACGGGAAATGGCGTCCCAATAGAATGGTATTGAGTGTTGCTTACTTCCAAATCATGAAAACTGACCGACTCAACATCTGAATTGACATTGTTGAGTGAAAGTTCACCATGTTGACAATATTCTGCTTCAGCGTTGACTGTGACTAGGCTATTGTTGAAAATGTATTTAAGTTACTGATGAAGAGTAGAGGGGACTGCCCCAGCCATATGAATCAACGGTCTCCCTAGAAGCAGGTTGTATCTTGTATCTATTTTGAACACGTGAAAAGATACACAAAATGTATGGGGACCAATCTCAATTGGCAGCTCAATCTTTTTGACTGAATTTCGACAGGATCCATCAAAAGCATTGATGATTGTATGGCTACTCCGGATCCGCTTGAGATTGACATTCATCTTCAGTAAGGTAGCATAAGGATAGATATTCAGAGACGAACCTCCATCTATTAAGACTCCAGCTAACATGTATCCGGAGGATAAAACTGTAATGTGTAACGGCTTGCAATGACCGGTCCCTTCAGGCAGTATGTCTTCATTAGTGAAAGAGATCACATTGTTGTTGAAAATATGATCAACCAGATGTAGAAATATTTACACATCCACTGATTTCGTCAAGTAGGCTTCTTCCAAAACCTTTAGTAGAATCTTCCGGTGATCTTTGGAAGTTAAAACCAAGTCTAATATTGAAATTTGATGTGGAGCTTCTCTTAAGCTTAAAATCACCTTGGCTTCATTATGACCCATAGCACGAAGGAATTTTTCAATCTGCTCCATGTGAATTTTCCCCTTTGATTTAATAGCAGGCTTCATCACCCGTTGGGGAAGATACAATAGATTTTCCTTCAACACTACAACACTTGTATGAGATGTGGATCCTTCAGCTTCTCCATAATTCTAGATAACTTTTTGTAAGTTGATAACAGGATATTGTGGTCAAACTGGTAGGTTGATTGGCTTTGGAGCAGCCGCTTTCAAAGGATTGTTAATTCCCTTGAGTTGAATTACGAGTGGTTTAACAGTCCTATCAGCCTCAGTGGATATAACTGCTACCAGTCCTTTCTATTTGGCAGGATAGGTATTTTCACTCTCGAATAGCACGGTATCGTTGTCTGCCAGTTGTAGGACACCACTATCGATTAGATTATGAATAAGGTGGCGGAGTGCACATCATTCTTCCGTGCTGTGACCGCGAGAATGGGAGAGATACTGACATACTCCATCAGGATTGAACCATCCTGAACGGGGGTTAATTGGAGGTAGAAGGGATATGATTCTTCCTTCATTGATTAGCATCTGAAGTATCTCCTCCATTGGTTGGCCCAGGTATGTAAATTCCTTTCAATTGGCAAAATCCCGACGGGCTTTGGCAGTCGCTCTCTTCGTCACTTTGTCCTCCGATGTTTTATATTTTGAATGTGACGAGGGAGTATTCATAACCAAGGGAAGGAGAATAGCATCCTCCTAGCAAATTAATTGTCGTGTGACTTGATGCTGATAGGTCACCAGTTCGGCCAATTGCTCAATTTGCTTACACAAAGCTTTAATCTTCCGTTCAATCGTAAATTGGAACTCTGCATAATCCCACTTGTCAACACCGTCTTTGATGATCTGAGATGCTTCACAGTTGAAATTGGAACTCTGCCCATTGCTCCAATTAATCATGTTGACCTCTTCCTCTTTGTGTGGAGGAAGAGGGCTGCCTCGCACGTGAGGTTGATTTGGTTTGGTAACCACTATATCACCGTCGTCTATCAAATCTTGGATCTTGTGTTTCAAGGCCCAACAATCTTGAGTATCATGTCCAGGTGCCCCAGCATGATAAGAACATTTCCGAGCAGTATTGAAACCCCTCCCATTAGGGCTGGTTGGTGGAAGAAGATGCGTGATTTTCTTCTGAGTTGTCAGAATAGTAAGAATGTTCTCGAGTGAATCCCCTAGGGGTGTGAACACTCGAGGGTGTTTGACTTCTCCACCTTTTGGCATTAGAGGGTTTGAAGACTGTGCTTAAAAAGGAGTGTAATTTCTCCATTAGATAGGCATATTCTGATTGCCTTTCTGACCTTAGAGTATCAAGGAAACATCCTCCTCTTTCTTTTTATGGACCCTTCGGGGGTTGTTTCTATAATTTTTGGATTGGATGTGCTCAGCAACAGCTTTAAGAGCGGCTAGGTCTTGAATCTTCCTTACTTCAATACCATCTTAGCCATTTTTCCACGTTTGATCATTTCAGAAAATGGTTTACCAATGCCAGCTAAGACTCTTTCATAGAAAGGAGCTTCTTGTATGTCGATAAAGGTCATGACCATCTCTGACTCTGTCATAGAAGGAATCACCTGAGTAGCAAGGCGCCTCCACCTTTGAGCATATTCTCTTAAAGACTCATTAGACTGTTTCTTAACCTTGGTAATTTGGTACCTGTCAGGAGCCATCTGAGACTAGGAACTGTATTGTGTAAGGAAGGCATGAGGTAGCTCTTCCCAGCTATGGATCTTTGAGTTGTCTAATCTGGTATACCATGAACGGGCTTCTCCAGTCAGACTCTTTTGGAATAGTTGTATTATGAGCTTCTCGTCCTCTGCATAAGATCCAAGTTCTCCGATGAACACCTTCAAATGGGTGTAAGGGTTTCCTAGCCCATCATACTTTTCGAAGTCAGGAGTTTTGAACTTATCTGAATAATGAACACCAGGGAATATACAAAGATCGGCATAGGAGACACTCCCGTGTGCTCCAATTACTTTGATAAAACGAAGGGTTTCTTCCATTTGAAGAACTTTCTTTCTGATGTCATCGGTGTCTGGATCTCATGTGAAATGGGCGACATTATGGCTTTTGTTAGTCGTACCCAACTATAGTTCAGGTACTATAATGGCTTTATCAGAACCTTGGGTTCCTCCTTGTGTAGAGGATTCAGCATGTACGGGTATCTTCGTACCATGAGTAGATTGATGTAGTTCTTTAAGCAGAACAACCAAATAAATAATTTGTTTACTTAATCCATCAAATTCTTCGCGAGAAACTGGATTAGACTGGTCAGATGAAGACATAATTGGTTGTAGGCCTGCGGCCTTTTTGGACTTTAACCGTGTAATAGGTCCGAATGCTTCCTTGCGATAAAACTTGCATAGTTTAGTTTTAGGGATTGTGTAAATGTTTACATGTTATGTGATATGTCCGTTTTAGGATTATGATCTTGCAAAACGGATGCTAGCTGTTTGTAATACAAGATAGCATGTTAATTTAAATATGTATATACACATATTTCTCATTACGTGGAGATGAATATGGACTGTAAATTACAAGTAATTTACTTTACGAGTAATTTGAAATGAGAAAGCTTGAAGAGACTTTCCTCCGCGTTTGGTTTATCAGAGGCTGACCTATCTTAGGTTTACCTCACGGTTTTTTGGCATTAAGGTTCCCAAATCATCGCAATTTACTCAACATGAAGTTAATCCGGTCTTTCAACTAGAGCGAATTTGGGTGGTGCCTTTCCTGAGCCTCATTGGAATTAGTCTTCCTACGAGTCCAGTAATTAAACACTAACAGGATAGCCTCCTGGTGGAGGAACCACACAACATACATTCACATACAACGTGTCTCACCCTTTATGAAAATTATGACATGTGCGAAGCACTAATATCACATATAGATATATTGCAGTGCAGTAAAAAAATGCATTCGTACACATTCATCATAAATGTAAATGCAACATTCACACACAAGCATATAACTGTTTTTAAAAGCTTGTAATAGAGGCTTAAGTCCTCTTATTGGTGTCCCCAGTAGAGTCTCCACCTATCGACATCGGGATTTTTATTTGTCCCTTTTCGTTACCTGTTTTTAGTGTTTTCATGTTATATGAGATTTGTTTGAAAAAACAAGTGAAAAAGGTCTGACGTGTGTAATGTCGACGATGGACTGTTAAGAGTCGCCGGTTGGGTTTTTAACTGGTTATACGAACACAACCAAGAAAAGGTTTGCACATTGACCCAGTGATGTGACAATGTTAAACGGGTCTATGAAACTGAGATTCATTAGGGTCCGGGGACTTACTTATGCGGAGGGAAGGTGTTAGGCACCCCCCCGACATCCGTGTTGTCACAGTGACCGCCACTTTTCAAGAAACTGTTATATGAATGTGTGTGTGTGTGTATGTGTGTGTGTGTCAATGTGTTGTTATTTAGAAGTAGTGCAAGGCCTCATTCGTACCTAAATACACAGGGTTTGCATTTATGTAAAAATTCAGTTTTAAACAAGATATAGAAGTGATGTTTTGTAAAAGAGTTTTTTCAAACTCTTATGCTCAATAGTAATTGAGACCTTTTATACTTCCATTTTATTATTAAATGTTCGGCTTGATTGCTTTTATTTTCAAGATGCGAAGCATCTTTCAAGAAAATAATATACAAAGCAGTGTCGAATTCCTCATAGGTATGAAAACCATCAGAGGACATCCGAACACCGTGAATAAATTTACAAGCTGCTTACAGCTGAAAAAGGTCCATCACGGGAACCGAATCTAGATTCAGTGGACTGAACCTGTGATCACATGATTCCTAGGCTCACATGATGCCGTAATTGATATAAAAGAAATAAGCAGATATATATATACAAAAGATATAAATATATATATATAGACATGATCGACCACCACGAAGCACCTCCATGGGGGATCAAAAATATAAATAAAGCTATCAAAGAGATCAACCGCCACGGAGGAAACTCCAGGCGGGATGAAATGTACAGAAAGCTGTAAAAACGGTCAACCGCCACGAAGTAAACTCCAAGCGAGACGAAATATAAATATATATATATATATATATATATATATATATATATATATATATATATATATATATATATATATATATAAGTGTGTAAACGCACCGAATATAAAATCCAGGCTCATAGAACAAAGTTCGACAACAGTTCATATATATATATATATATATATATATATATATATATATATATATATATATATATATATATATATATTAAAGCAGTAAACGCACCAAATGTAAAATCCAGGCTCATCGAACAAAGTCCGACAACAGTTCATATATATAATATATATATATATATATATATATATATATATATATATATATATATTAAAGCAGTTAAACGCACCAGACGTAATTCTAGGCTCATCGAACAGAGTTCGACACACAATTCATATATATAAGTATATATATACGAAAGCATTTCAACGCTCCAAACATAAGTTTAGGCTCAATCGAGGCATAACTCGATAATGTTAGTCCATATA
Organism: Panax notoginseng; assembly: GCA_016801055.1. Classification (NCBI taxonomy): domain Eukaryota; kingdom Viridiplantae; phylum Streptophyta; class Magnoliopsida; order Apiales; family Araliaceae; genus Panax; species Panax notoginseng. Next base: position 238,143,830 of record CM029013.1, on the reverse strand, counting down.
TATATAAATATATATATATATATATATATATATATATATATATATATATATATATATAAGTATATATATAAAAACTGAAATAAAACCACGGACCGAAGTTCGAGCCTACACACGCAACACGACTCTCAACGTGAAGAATAGTGTGTGTAAAGATGAAGAGAAAGGCTTTAAAGAGTGTAAGAAGGCTTACAATGGGCTACCAAAGAAGACTTCAATAACTTAAAATGGATGAACACTCAGCTCCCGCCGATAAAAAGTAGCAATATATGAGCTTACAAGTGTTTAAAATGAGAAAGCACTCAGTTTGGGTTGTGTACAAAGCAAATTGGACAGGGCTTCCTCGCCTTTTCTCTTTTCAAAATGGCCACCCCAAGCCCTCTATTTATAGAGGGGGCAGCCGCAGGTGTACTTGCGGCTGCTCGGGGAGCCTCGGGCTTCGCAGGTCCCGTCGTGTCGAAGTACGTGCACTCATGCAACATGATGTCTGCTCAAACTTTCAGAATTGCAATTCGGGCATCCAACTGAGGTATGTAAGACCTATTTCGGACCGCCGTTGTCGAGAGTTACACAATGACATGGGATTAGAGGTTGTACGAAGTCAGGAAAATGGGACGATGCCCTCCGATTTTCAAGCTTCAAATTCTATCCGTTACCCTGCGTAATAGTCACTCGGGATTTGTTTTCCTTGTCTCTTGTGGGACATTGCTGTGTATAAATGTATGTCTAAAATGTTGAGACGGCGTGATGTGGCGTCAAGGTGGCAAGATGATGACTTTGCCCCTCAACGGGATTATCTCTAGTTTGGGCTGATAAAGTAGATGTTGCTCAGAGTTATCTCTGAGATTGGACTGCTGCAAGTGTTGAAGGTCCTCAGTGTCATCTCTGAGGTGTGCCTGTCTTCCTGGTGTTATTACCAGGTCTTGTACTGAGTGCCTTGATGTAAGCGCCGAGGCTGAAGCTGATTGCATGCATTTGAAACAAGCATTTCTGGGATTACCTCCGGAACTGCAACTGCCTTCCTTGGGGTTATCTCCAAGATTGGAATCTGCTACTCCCAGTGTTGGGATTGAGACTGAATATCTCGGGGTTATCTCCGGGATGAATCGGTCTTCTCTAGTGGAATTTTCGGTATTGAAACTGCAGGCGTCGGGGTTATCGCTGAGGTTGGAACTGTTACTCCCGGTGTGTGTTCTGGGGTTGAGACTGAACTTTTGGTAGTATCCGGACTGGACGTGAGCTGTCTTCTAGGGTTATCTCTGAAAGACGAATCTTCCCTCTTGCAATGTCAGTAACATGTGTGCAGAAAATTTCGAGTGTCTACATTCTCATCCTTAACTTTTAGTTCATGATGCTTCTAGGGACCATGGACACTGTCATACTTGAACATGTATGTCTGAAACAAACAATAAAAATTAGTTAATCTAAAGTACCAAACAAGCAGCAAACTAAGATTGAAATAAACTAACCTAGCCAATGATCAACACTAATTGGCTTTATACCCACTCATAATTTTAAAACTGTACTAAATCGACTAGGATATTGCCAGAGCTTATTCTCTTATACTACCTCTAATCCCAAATTTATAGTTCCCATTAAACACCACACTATTAAATATTAAAGTGTGGGACATGATCAAATCTAGAATGTACCCCATATAGCTCAGCAGAGTATATAAACGACTCATTGAAATTGGTTGTACATATCTTTCATGTATAATCTATCAATACCAAATTCTCTATGGATGCAACCTAAGTTAAAATCCTAAAATCTTGAGAGAAAAAAAGCCATAAAAGTTAAATTAGCCAGCTAGAACTTCCAGGTCAGTAAGATCTATTAAAAATTCAAATAAATTCATTCAAACAGAACCGTGACATACAAGCAATTGGAATGAAAAGTTGAATGCATACCATGTAATCAGTTGTAATGAAGGAATCGTTAACAGCAATGAGCTCAATATCGTCTCTTTGGAAAGCCACTCTAGCCACCAATCGACCAATTCTTCCAAATCCTTTACATCATATTTCCATTATCAAAACAAAAACCTAAGTAAAATAAGTAAATTCCAGTAAAAAATGAATAAATAATGATAGGAGACTAGATCTAATACCGTTGATTCTGATCTTGATCTTGGCTGAACCCATATAGAAAACAAAAAACACATACAAAGTAGATGATTACAAGGAGAAAAACATATGAAAACTTTCATAATAAAAGAACGAAAGTAACAGTAAGATCATACCCATGGTTTTGAAGATAATACTGAAAGACTGTAGAGATAGAAAAGCAGTATAGAGAGACGGAGAAAAGTAGATAGAAAAGTAGATGGACGAAGATGGTGGAAGAGAGGCCACGACGCCAGCGATATCTTTGCTGGCGACGGCGAGGAAGAAAGTAAGAAAATCGAGATTTCAGATCTGGCCTGGAGACTGGGAGCGGGCTAGGGCAAAATGGGAGAAAAATACTGATAAGAGTGATAGTTATTATTTAAGTTTTCACTTAGGCTAGATTTTTTTAAGCTCCGTGTTTTTTTAGATAGATAGCGTTTTTAAAAAAAATGTTATCTAATTAAAACTAAAAAATATCTTTTTAAATAGATAACATTTTTTAATATATATCTACAATGTTTTGTAAAAAAACGTTGTGAAAAAAAATACCACAACGTTTTTTATAAAAATGTTATGGTTTAAGTGTTGTCTATTTATTACTTTGTACTACTGCCATGACTCACCTATGGGGTCCCACACGGGTTTCCCCATGGGTTTTTCTCACCCGGTTACCCATCGATTTGATCCACGGGTTCAGTTATGGGTTCAGGCTTAAGTTTAATTACTTTGGACCTAACGTTGGGCTTTCATTTCTTATCTTTGGGCCTTGACAAGTTTGTACTTGGGCTTGCCCAATTGCTACACAAATCCTACAAGTCCATTATAATTGGCTTAATGCTTATAACGTATAATCCTCGTATTCTTTACATATACTAGTTTTGTAGAATAATTCGTTATACACACTATACTATCTTTCATATATACTAGTAAGATACTTCGTATCATACTCGTATTCATTGCTTCGTATAATACTTTCTTATTATACGATCATCATTTATTTAATCTTTACTTTCCTTAACATTCTCAAACTTAATACGCAGGCAAAAAACTACGTTTGTCATAATTGAATTATTATTACATAACCCATGTGACATCCCCAAATCTAGGTACTTAATTTTTACAAGATTTGGTGCTCACTATCCATGCATTCGTACTATCTACCCAAATAAAATAATATTTAAACCATAATCCTCCCTTTAAATAAGGTTACAACATTAAATCAAAAATATCCCAGGTTATCTAACCTTTAAACATCATTCAATTGCAGAATTTAATTATTACATTGCATCATTGTTGAAAAGTCTATGATCATAACAGTAAACAAAAGTACAAATCAGCATCACTTGTACATTTTTCCCTTTCCTTTGCTAGTTGAATGCTCATCTACCTTCTCAACTTGTGCTGCAATTAGTGTATAAATATACAAGAGTAAGCATAACAATTGCTCGCTAGATATAACAATGAATCAACAGGAAAAATAATAATAACAATTGCCAATGAATAGGCTCATCAAGTTTGAATAATACTCCAACAATGATAATCACAAACTGTAATCCAAAATCTGGAATATATATAACTGAGGGTCATAAGACCATGAACTATGTCCACAGTTGTGAGTAATCTTTCAACTCCAACTTTAACAGGAATAAGACTATAAGAACTTCTCGTACTTAGGGGGATCAGCCCTTCGTACAATGTATTGTTCACAAACACTTTAACGCTACGCGTAAATTATCCCATAATAATAATAAGGTTGTTCATCCCAGTATTTAGAGTACAAGTCCGCACCAAAGAAAGTTTGGTTTGGATAAGCTTTTAAGGGAAATTAAAGTTTAACGAACATCAACTAGAGGACTAGTTGAATCAATAGTGTTTGATAATCACAACAGATTTTTAATAACAGCATTACATAGGACAATTGAGAATCATAAATAAACTGATTATACATATTAAACTCATGCTTGAATTAACTATAGAGCATAAGTATTCAACAAAATGAATAAAATGGTAACCCTTTACTTGAACAATAAATAAGCTAAGGTTAGAGTATTATAACATTAGAAATGAAATTACTTAGCGTACATTAACTGATAGCAAGTTGGAAACTAAAAACTTGCCCAACATGGTATTAGCTCATGCAAAGAATTAAAACAGTTCAATAATAGAGACGAGAGTTCAAAGACTACGTTCATTATACAATAATAGAACTTAAGAAACTTGCTTAACTATAAACAAGTTAAAATGAATTAATCAAATGAGAATTTCATATAACACTAGAGTTAAAGTTTGCTCGAATGAATTTCAGGAACAATTGACTTATTCAATAACAGTTAAGATAAAAAGCTTGCTCAATCAAACGAATAAAGTTACACAATGTAATAATAGAACTAGCTCAATGAAAGTGTAGAGTTAGAAAACTTTCTCAATGTAAAAGATAGGGTTTAAAAACTTGCCTTGAGCGTAAGCTATAAAATTAAACTCACGATCACCTACACATAATTTTAGAACCACAATACCTATTAGATATGCTAACATACCATAACATGTTTATTACCATTTACATTTCAGAAACTCTAAGTGTTTTACTTCGCAACACTTGCCTAACATTCATTGTGTACACTAAGTTATCACATAATGCGTTCAAAATTTACTAATCATTTTTACCACTTTGAATTCACTAACCCCATAACACAACTCTGTTTTAGCCTTGTTGTTACATGTTGGACACAATACCATAATCCTTAGTTAAGCTACAAGATCGACCAAAGTCTGCAGAAATAGCAGACTTCAGTGTCTGGAAATGGGCACTCGCGCGGCCGCGCGACGCACAAAACTCAGTTTTTGCAGACAAAACTTCGGCACTTTTCTTAGCCCAACTAACACAAAATTTACCCACCAAATAGTGATAATAACACGTAAGATAAATATAACAGTATCGTAAACATGTTTGCTAATATGTTAAGCCACTTAGCACAATTTAACAATCACTAAAACTGTTTTAATTTCTCAAAACTCATGTTTCTCATAAAAACTCAATTTTCTTGATATTCATTCTAAAAATCATCACTGTGAATTCAATACATGCTCAAATCATCTCACTCAAATTACGTTATGTTCGTATCTCATTGAACTAACATATACAAGTGTCAATTTATAGTTTCACATACTAATTGGCCACAAAAATTGATACTTACATAGCCACACATGAAAACATATATATACTAACATTATTTCTATTACTGTCGACCGAATTTAGCATGCAACTATTGTTTATACATAATCTCTATCATCATATACTCACATAATCACAAATAATCCCATTGTATAGCAATAATCCAACAAATTTGAAATTCACATATTATATAAAAGTTTGCCGTAATACTCATATATATATATATATATAATATCCAAGTTGTAGAACATACCTTCAATTATCGACACAATTGCTGCCAATTACTGAAATTGTTATGCAAATTCTTAAGATTCTCTCTTTCTCTCTCAATTCTCTCTGAAGCTATTACAAAGTCGGTACTCTCAAACTTGGAAAATAGAATGCGTAATAATAAGGAAATCAACTTATATTCAAGTGCAAGAATAAAACTGATACTTAATAACACTACTAATTGCAAAATCGGTTACTAACGTATATAATATAAATATTATATTTATTATTTTAATTTATTTTACTTATTTTATTTAATTTAAATAAACTAAAAATTCCAAAAGCCATAAGGCTTGTTTGGCAAAAACTCTTTAAATATATTAAAGAATCAATATATTAAGCCTTGTTTGTTAAATATTAAATTAACTACTTTAATTTATTTTAATAACTCCATATAATATAGTTATTTGTCACACTATATTTAATCAAGCTTTCATATTTTTTTAATTAATTCAAATCACAATTAATTAAATAAATCCTTTAATCACATAACTAAATACAAATAATTAACCATTAAATTGAAATATCAATAGAATAATTATTTCCTTAATTCATCAATTATTAAATAATTAACTAAACAAAAATTAAATCAATTGAAGGAATATTTATTCAACGATAATCACATCCATTAAATATTTATATAAATCAATAAATATTTAATATTACATTTAAAATTTTGGAGTGTTATATCATTCTCTCCTTAAAAGGATTATGTCATCAGAATAACAATTCAAACAATCAAATCGTCACACTCTTCTCTACTTACAAAGATTCTGTCCTCGGAATCGATGAAATAGATTAAACAAATAACTCAGGGTAATTTTTCATCATTTCAGCTTCGAGTTCTCACGTTGCCTCTTCGACATTACGGTTTCTCCATATCACCTTCACAGAAGGTATCACTTTATTTCTGAGCACTTGTTCTTTCCTGTCGACTATCTGGATAGAAATCTCTTCATAAGACAAATCTTTCTCGAACTGCAACGGTTCGTACTCGATCACGTGCTTGTAATTGGGCTTATAAGACCGTAACACCGAAATGTGAAAAATATTGTGAATGTTTTCTAACTCTGGAGGTAGAGCTACCTCGTAAGCCACCTCTCCAACTCTTCGCAGCACTTCGAAGGGTCCAATAAACCTCGAGCTTAGCTTTCCCTTCTTACCAAAACTAATTTTCCCCTTCCAAGGAAAAACTTTCAGGAACACAAAACTTCCTGCTTCAAATTAACGATTCTGCCTGTGTTGATTATCATACTTTTTTTGTCGATCTTGAGCAGCTGTCAATCTTGCTTTGATGAGTTTGACAACTTCAGCAGTTTGTTGTACCAGTTCTGGTCCTAACAGTTGGCGGTCACCGACTTCATCCCAGCACAGTGGAGTTCTGCACTTTTTGTCGTATAATGCCTCGTAAGGTGGCATGCCGATGCTCGCGTGGTAACTGTTGTTGTAGGCAAATTATACCAACGGTAAATGATCATCCCAGTTTCCTTTGAAATCCATGATGCACGCTCTAAGCATATCTTCAAGCGTCTGGATCATTCTTTCGCTTTACCCATTGGTTTGCGGATGATATGTTGTACTCATTTTCAGTTGCATTCCCATGCATTCTTGTAGTCTCTTCTAGAAATTTGATGTGAACCTTGGATCTCTGTCTGATACAATTGACATTGGAACTCCATGTCTTGAGACGATCTCCTTAACGTATAACTTCGCCAGCTGATCAAGATTAAATTTAATCTTTATTGGCAAAAAGTGTGCAGATTTCGTTAATCTGTCCACTATCACCCATACGCATCGTATCCTTTATAGGTCGTTGAAAGACCTACCACAAAATCCATTGTGATGTGCTCCCATTTCTATTTCGATATTTCCAACAGTGGAAGTAACCCACTTGGTCATTGATGCTCGGCTTTCACCTTCTGACACGTCAAACATTTTGCAGCGCATTCTGTAACGTCTCTTTTCATATTCGGCCACCAAAAATTTTGGCGCAAATCTTGATACATCTTTGTACTTCCTGGATGAATCGAATATCTTGTGTTGTGTGCTTCAGTCAAGATTTCGTCTTTAATATCTGGTACTGCTGGAACCCAGATTCTTTCCTCGCATCGTAGTAGTCCTTCAGTATCGATCTTGTATTTTTCATCACTACCGTCAATCACTTTCTATTTGATTGTTTCGCATTCTTTATCTTGTAATTGAGCACTCTTCACTTTGTCCACTAAAGTTGGACTGGCATCTATCTGAAATAGTCGTTTATCGGATTATTTTAGAAATTTGATTTCCAACTCTAGCTTTGCCATTGCTGAAATAAGCTCCTCCTGAGTGGTTATCAGCATCAACTTCTCCGACCTTTCCTGCTCAAAGCATCTGCAACCACATTCACTTTGCACGGGTGATAAAAGATCTCACAATCGTAATCCTTTATCAATTCCATCCATCTTCTTTAACGCATATTCAGGTCTTTCTGTGTGAAAATATACTTCAGACTTTTATGATCTGTATAGATTTCATATTTCTCTCCATAGAGATAGTGTCTCCATATATTAAGAGCAAATACTACTGCAGCCAATTCCAAATCATGAGTCGGATAACATTTCTCATATTCTTTCAGTTGCCTTGATGCGTACGCAATGACTTTTCCATTTTGCATAAGGACGCAACCCAATCCTTTGTGTGAAGCATCACTATACACCACAAAGTTTCTTGTATTATCTAGCAACGACAACACAGGTGCCACACTTATCTTCTTTTTTAGTTCTTAAAAACTTTCCTCACACTTTTCCATCCAAACAAATTTTGCAGATTTTCTAGTTAAATTTGTTAACGGAGTAGCAATCTTGGAAAAATCTTGAATAAATTGTCTGTAATATCCTGCCAATCCCAAAAAACTTCTTACCTCTGATGGAGTTCTTGGTTGTTCCCAATTTATCACTGCTTCGACTTTTGATGGATCTACGGAAATCCCATCCTTATCATGCCTAAGAAATTGTACACGTTCCAGCCAAAATTCACATTTAGAGAATTTTGTGTACAACCTTTCTTTTCTTAGCGTCTCCATCATCAGACGTAAGTGCTCCACGTGTTCCTCTTGAGTTTTAGAGTACACTAAAATATCATCGATAAATACCACTACAAACTTGTCTAGAAATGATTTAAACACCCTGTTCATCAAATCCATGAACGCTGCAGTGGCGTTTGTCAAACTAAATGACATCACTAAAAAATTTTAATGTCCATAGCGAGTTCGGAATGCCATCTTTGGTACATCCTCCTTCATCACTTTCAATTGGTGATATCCACTTCTCAAATCTATTTTTGAGAAATATTTAGCACCCTTCAATTGATCAAACAAGTCATCTATTCTTGGCAATGGGTATTTATTTTTAATAGTGACTTTGTTTAATTCTCTATAATCAATGCAAAGACTCATTGACCCATCCTTCTTCTTCAAGAATAATACCGGTACTCCCCATGGTGATACAATCGGTTGAATTTACTTCTTATCTAGCAGTTCTTGAAGTTGCACCATTAGTTCCTTCATTTCCACCGGAGCCATTCTGTACAGGGCCTTCAATATCAGAGCGGTTCCTGGCGCTAAGTCGATCACGAACTCAATTTCTCTGTCAGGCAGAAGTCCTGGCAAATCCCCTAGAAAAACGTTCACAAATTCCCTAACCACTGGTATTTCCTCCAATTTCACACCCTTCTCCTTTTGAGTATCGACTATGTAAGCTAAATACCCTACATAGCCCTAACTCAACAACTTCTTGAACTGCATCATCGTCAGACATCTTATTTGTCTAGGCTATTTGCTACCATGAAAAACTACCTTTGACGGAGTCATAAGGTTTACATACTTCTTTTGGCAGTCAATTATCGCTCCATAATTGAATAGCCAATCCATTCCCAATATCACATCAAACTCTCTGAGTTTTATCGAGTAAAATCTACTTTCATAACATTCCCCTTAATTTTTACCCTACAGTTCTTGTATACAAACCTAATAGGAATCACTTCCCTAATCGCAATTTCTATGTTTACAAGAAAATTCAACTCTTCACTAGGTACTTCTAATCTCTTAGCAAATTCATCATATATAAACGAGCAAGTAGCACCCGAATCAAATAATACGTATGCATTTATATCAATGATTTGGATAATACCTAACACGACATCTTTTGATTGCACTACATCCTGTACCATTATGTTAAAGGTTCTTGTTGTGGGCTTATTTGTTGACGTCGGTCCAGCAATAGTCAGTGCACCTCCACTAGCATTTCCTTTGTTTCCAGCTGTCTCACCCAACTTCTTCTTTGGACACTCGCATACAAAGTGATCCTTTGACCAGCAGGTGTAGCAAACATTCTTCTTGGCTTGATTGTAATTTGGGGCGATGTGACCCTCCTGACCACAATTGAAGCATACTCGTTTCGCCATAAAGCATACACCCTTGTGAAACTTTCTGCATATAGCACATGCTTCGAACTTCTTCTTTTGCTGGCTTCCTTGCTGATTTCCAGCTCCCCCATTCGCATTCCACTTCATCTTCAAATTGTTGATGCCATTTCCACCATTATTACCTCCACCATTCTTAACTTCACCTTCACTCTTCTTCCTCTGCTCTTGGTTATGTTTTGTTACAGCCTCGCCTCCACTCTCAACGAGAATTGCCTTTTCCATCACCTGTAAGACCCCAGCTTATTAATGAATAAAATCAAATTTTCTCTAAATATTATTGTGAATAATAAGGGGTTAATTTGATATAATACTTTGGTTGTGGGTGAAATGTGCAAATTTTACAAAATAAGCAAGTGGTTATAAAATATTCATTTTGTCGGGGAATATTCGTTTGGTCGTGGAATATTCTTGCTGTCGGGGAATATTTGTACGACGGCGCATCCTTGTGTGGGCCCCATAACGAAAAGCGATTGGATGAAGAAAATGACAAGTATAAGTTGTTTATAAATAACGGCGTAGTTGTTACCGTTAATACTGTTGGAATACCCGGTGGTTAAAATACAGTAGCACACGGTATTGCACCAATTATTGATTCTTACGTAAGAAGGCACTACTTAATAATTGTTACAGTAGTTATTATTCAATATTTTATTTTATTGATTCAATAATTACTGCGTTGATATTTTATATTATTGTTGTTTCAATAATTGTTGCTGCACAGTATTTTCCATTATCAGATCAATAATTCATATTATTTGAATAATATTATTAGATAACATTATTGGTAATGTCTAGAAAGTTCTGTCTAAGGAGGGGTTTGGTCATCTAATTGCGCGCCAGTAAGGAGAAATCCTTATTGGAAAGCCCCCTCTTTCTTGGGAACGGCCTGGTTGTCATAAATGTGATTCTGTAATATTATTTAAAAATAATTAATTATTGATTCATATGATAAGGAAATATTTATTTTATGTGGATATAAATGAGGGATATATTTTTGTGGTTAAAAATGAAGGAGTTAATGTTGAGGTTTTTATCAGTATTTTTGTCGGAATGGAGGTATTAAAAATCAGGGTTTTAAAGATATTTTGCGGGGGTTATAATATTTAATCCGACCGTTGGATCGTGGTAATTTTTGGATATGTTATACATATATAATTTGAGTATATGTCCCGAAATTTTGAACCGTTAAAAAGGAACGTATGATTTATTATGAATTTTACGAGATGACTGGTTCAGAAATTGTTGAATTTTTAGAGTTAATCATTTTGGTGAAAAATTCTAGAATTGGTGGGCCCCACTCTTGGTTGGTGAAGAAATGTGTTGAGATTTTTATTCAAATGTGGTGGGTGGGAATAGTAGCAGGTAAAGCCATCAGGTTGCAGGTTAAGTCTGCTTCGGCGTGCTAACATTTTCCTATAAATAGATGGCTAAGTTAGAATTGAAAATCACATCAGAAACAAGTTTTCTCTCTTTCTCTCTCTAGATTATTGAGTGTATTTTGTGAGTATTTAGATACTTTGTGAGTTTCTATTCATCAGAGCAAGTTTTTTTCAGCCTTATACCGGTATTCCGACCAGAAGTACTGATATTTTGAGGTAAGGGATATTATTTTCTTCTTAAATGATATTATTTTCTTCAATATCATTATGCTAAAATATTGATATGAACTTTTTACCAAATTTGGAACTTTTAGTGTCGGGGTTACTATTCACGTATACGGCACTATTCACGTATACGGAACTATTCACGAATACGGCACTATTCACCGAAAAATAAAATTTTCCCTTTTTGTCCAAGATGTCTATTATGGTTACTATCTTTGATTGTATCCGTGTTTTGATATTTATTTTTGAATTCTGCTTCACAATTGATTATTATGAAGTATTATTGATCTTGGATAAACTATTATACGAATCCCTAATATTTGTCTTTCTGTCTCACTGGATTCGTTTTCTTTAAAATATTTTTCATCATCCTCAGTCCTAAATGATGATACTACTGAATATCTTTGGCCTGTAGTGCAAAGATGTGTGATTACTTGATGAATATCTTTGGCCTGTAGTGCAAAGATGAACAGGTGTTGAGATGAACATGACTGACAGGTGATACAAATAAATATCTTTGGCCTGTAGTGCAAAGATGAATATTTGGATAAAGATGGTTATTAATTGATGTTACAGGGATAAAATATTGATGATGGACTTTTAAATCTTAGAAGATAGTAGAATTCTTTCTCTACTTGACTCTTCTAATGGTTTATTGTTTCCGCTGTAGTTGTTGATCTAAAATTTGTTGTCGAATATATTCTATCAGATTTTTCCCTGTTGAAGACTAACGATAATTTATTGTATATTATCTTAGTCATAATATTCTTTACTGGGCTAGTTGAGCTCACCCTTTTCCTTTTTGTTCTATTTTTCTTCTCAGGAGGTGAGAACATAGCAGGATCTAGTCGGGGTATGGAGTGATGGTTCTAGAAAGATGTTTTAGCAGTCCTCACTATTTCTGTAAAATAGTGTTTGAATAATTGTAATGAGGATTTATTTGAGTGTGGATATTGTCCAGAAGACAATATTTGTATTTAAACTCACAGTATGTGTTGTCGTATTTTGCACGACAATTGTATAATTGAAGTTGTAGTTTGCTTTCTGTTCCATGTATTTGGCGATTCAGAATAAGTGTTGTATACCTATTTTGGGGGCATCACAGTTGGTATTAGAGCTTAGGGATATGATCCCTGGCTGAGATGTGAGACAAGAACTAGGAGGGGAGAGACGGGAAATTCCTTCGCTAGTATGACCTGACTAAGTTTATTTGGTGTTTATTTGGTCGGTCAGAGTATAGGGATAATATATGACATGACTATTAACCCTTATTTTATGGCTGTATTTAAGAATGGCAGCTGAGAACGTTAATAATGGAGTAAGTCAGACCGTGGAGACACCTTTGATCACCACCCAGGGGAACGTGCAACAGGAAGGCAATATTCCTCCTGTAAACAACGTTACCGGCCAAACGATGAATGATGGAATGTTTAGGAGCTTTTTGCAGTTCATGCAAAATCAAACGAGGGAGACTCGTGTGCAGAATACGGGTGGAAATGATAACAACGCGCGGTTTGTCACAGCTAAGCAGTTCAAAGAATTGGGACCACCAGAATTTAAGGGAAAGCCGGATCCGATCATGGCGGAAACGTGGGTCAAGCAAATTACCAAGATATTCGATGTCTTGGGATGCACGGAGGAACAGAAGGTTCCATTCGCCACCTTTATGTTCCGCGGTGAGGCAGACTACTGGTGGGAGTCTGTGAAGCGTACCCAGCCTGACGCACTCAACATGTCCTGGGAAACATTTCAAAAACTGTTCAATGACAAGTACTTTCCTGAAAGTATTCGTCATATGAAGGAGGTGGAGTTTATCAGACTGGAACAAAACAACTTGACGGTGTCCCAGTATGAGGCGAAGTTTGCAGAGTTATCCAGGTTTGCACCTCATTTGGTCGAAAATGAGGAATGAATGACAAGGATGTTTCTGAGAGGTCTGAAACCCGAGATTCGACAATATCTTATCTCTCATAAATTTTCTCTCTATTCAGATGTTGTCAACAGGGCTCAATTATTAGAGCGAGATAACGAGTACGGTCAACTGAGGGACCACAACCAGGATCATATCGGTGACAACAGTCATCGAAGCAATGAAAACTAGTAGGGAGGAAAATATTCGGACAAAAGCGGTAACCACTCTGGTGGTAATCGTGGTCATGATAATAGAAGGAGCGAGTCGGGAGGAGATTTCAAGAAGAGAAGGTACAACAATGATAACGTGAAGATGTCAGCATAAACATCAACTGTTTCTAGGGGAGGGGAACGACCACCGGTCGTATATTACAAATGTGGGAAAGAGGGACATATCAGCTCGAACTGCCCAGAATAATCCAAGGTATGTTATAACTGTGGAAAGGAGGGTCATATAGCTCGAGAGTGTTCTGTAGAAAAACCAAGTTCAGCGGGGATGGTGATTCCAAAAGTTGTCCCGGATAAGTCGAAATCAGCGGTTCCTGGAAGGGCGTTTGTCGTGACTGGCCAAAACGCGAGAAACCCGAACGAGGTGATCACGGGTAAGCTAATCTTGAATTCTTGCGAAGTTTATACTTTACTAGATATCGGTTCTACCCATTCTTTTATCTCTCCTGCTTGTGCTCAACGTTTAAACTTGACTCCGGAGAAATTGGACTTTGACTTATCTGTTGAAACTCCGTTGGGTGAAACCTTCGTTACATCTACAGTTTATAAATCTTGCATGATCCAAGTTGGCACTATCACATTACCTGTTGACCTTATCTCTTTAAAGATACTTGCTTTTGATGTGATTTTAGGGATTGATTGGTTAACTACTCATCATGCCAAAATTGATTATTTTCGTAAGGTTGTTAGTTTTCATATTCCTAACCAACCTGTTGTACGAATTCAAGCAACTAAGCCATTAAAATTAATCACTGTTATATCAAGCCATAAAGCCATTCGTTTATTAAAAAATGGATGTCAAGCTTTCTTAGCCCATGTCATGGACTTGAACAAAAAATACGTCAGATTTGAATGATATTTCTGTTGTTAGTGAATTTCCTGACGTATTTCCTGAAGAATTTCCTGGCCTAACCCAGAGCGTGATATTGAATTTTTGTATTGATCTTCAACCCGATACAAAACCCATTTCTAAAATCTCATATTGAATAGCTCCTATTGAACTTCAGGAGTTAAAAACCCAACTATAGAAGTTGGTACCCGAGCCTCTATCTGGTGACTTCCTTTGTGGAATGCACAAAAGCCAGACTCTCCGTAAGGGACTCTATATTTGTGTGGTGGTAAAACGATAGGTGCCAATGTGACGTGCTATCCAAGATTGGGATATGAATCACAATTGAGAGCAACCGAAGTCGATGACCAAAGTACGTAGCTTTCTGGGCTTAACTGGTTACTATCAGAGATTTGTGGAAGGATTTTCTCGAATCGCTACTCCGTTAACTCAGCTGACTCGGAAAGATACAAAATTCATATGGAGTGAGGAATGCGAGAAGAGTTTCCAAGAACTCAAGAGGAGACTCATATGGGTTAGGATGTGTTCTCATGCAACATGGGAAAGTCATATGGGTTAGGATGTGTTCTCATGCAACATGGGAAAGTCATAGCCTATGCTTCGCGATAACTCAAAGAATATGAGAGGAATTATCCTACTCATGATTTGGAGTTGGCAGCAGTCGTTTTTGCGTTGAAGATTTGGAGACACTACCTATATGGGAAGAAAGTGGAGATCTATACGGATCATAAAAGCCTCAAATATTTCTTCACCCAAAAGGAACTCAACATGTGGCAGTGACGTTGGCTCGAGCTGTTGAAAGATTACGATCATACCATCCAATACCATCCTGGAAAAGCAAACATGGTAGCTGACGCGTTGAGTAGAAGATCAAATGCAGCAACGAGTGCGATGATGTCAAGTATACGCATAGAACCAACTTTAATTGATAAAGTTAAAGTTTCTCAAACCACAGACCCGGAGCTGATGCATATGAAGAAGAAAGTGCAAGAAGGTGTTATTCTAGAAGCAAGAATCGATGAAGAAGGAATACTTTGAGTCCACTCCAGACTTTATGTTCCTAACGATTCTGATTTGAAGTACAAGATCATGATGGAAGCACACAACACACCGTTTGCAATCCATCCTGGGAGTACCAAAATGTATCACGATCTTCGACACACATTTTGGTGGAGCAATATGAAAAGAGAGATCGCGAAGTTTATCTCGAGATGTTTAACTTGTCAACATGTAAAAGCGAAGCATCAAGTACCAAAGGGTCCATTGCAACCACTTGAGATCCCAAAATGGAAGTGGGAACACATTATCATGGATTTCGTTACAGGTCTTCCCAAGGTTTCTCAAGGCATATATGCGATTTGGGTTATTGTGGATAGATTAACCAAGTCTGCTCATTTCTTGCCTATACGTGAGACTTATTCCCTTAAACGTCTTGCTCGTATATACGTAGATGAGATTGTGAGACTGCATGGCATGCCAGTATCCATAGTTTCGGATCGTGACCCAAGATTCACTTCACGATTTTGGGTTAGCTTGCAGAAAGCTATGGGCACGGATTTACGATTCAGTTCGGCATACCATCCTCAAACGGACGGACAATCAGAGAGGACTATTCAAACTCTTGAAGATCTATTAAGACTTTGTGTCCTAGATCTCAAAGGGAGTTGGGATAAGTACCTACTATTGGTGGAATTCTCCTACAACAATAGTTATCAGGCGAGCATAGGTGTGGCTCCATTCGAGGCGTTGTATGGAAGAAAATATCGTTCTCCAGTATGCTGGGACGAGGTGGGTGAAGCAACATTGTTGGGACCAGAGTTGGTACGCATTACTACAGAGAAGATCCAAACGATTCGACAACGTATACAAACGGCACAGGATCGACAAAAGAGTTATGCGGATCTTCATCGGAAGGACGTGGAATTTAATATTGGGGATCATGTATTGTTACGTGTTGCACCATAGAAGGGAGTTACAAGATTTGGGAAGAGAGGAAAGCTCAATCCAAGATTTGTTGGTCCATTTGAGATTCTTGAGCGAATAGGAAATGTGGCATATAGACTCGCATTACCTCCAAACATGTCTCGTGTTCATAATGTTTTTCACATATCTATGCTTCGTAAATATGTTAAAGACCCGAACCACATTATCGAGTTAGAACCAGACGAGATAGCTGAAGATTTAACGTACGAGGAGGTACCTGTTAAGATCTTGGATAGGAAAGAGCATGTCCTACGCACAAAGGTTATACCACAAGTTAAGGTTTTGTGGAGAAACCATGCTATTGAAGAAATGACCTGGGAGTTGGAATCATAAATAAAAGCGAGGTATCCTCACCTTTTCGAAATATCAGGTACGTACGCCAATTTCGAGGACAAAATTTCATAAGGAGGGGAGGTTGTAAGACCCCAGCTTATTAATGAATAAAATCAAATTTTCTCTAAATATTATTGTGAATAATAAGGGGTTAATTTGATATAATACTTTGGTTATGGGTGAAATGTGCAAATTTTATAAAATAAGCAAGTGGTTATAAAATATTCATTTTGTCGGGGAATATTCGTTTGGTCGTGGAATATTCTTGCAGTCGTGGAATATTTGTACGACGGCACAGCCTTGTGTGGGCCCCATAACGGAAAGCGATTGGATGAAGAAAACGACAAGTATAAGTTGTTTATAAATAACGGCGTAGTTGTTACCGTTAATACTTTTGGAATACCCGGTGGTTAAAATACTGTAGCACACGGTATTGCACCAATTATTGATTCTTACGTAAAAAGGCACTACTCAATAATTGTTACAGTAGTTATTATTCAATATTTTATTTTATTGATTCAATAATTACTGCGTTGATATTTTATATTATTGTTGTTTCAATAATTGTTGCTATACAGTATTTTTTATTATCAGATCAATAATTCATATTATTTGAATAATATTATTAGATAACATTATTGGCAATGTCTAGAAAGTTCTGTCTAAGGAGAGGTTTGGTCATCTAATTGCGCGCCAGTAAGGAAAAATCCTTATTGGAAAGCCCCCGCTTTCCTGGGAACGGCCTGGTTGTCATAAATATGGTTCTGTAATATTATTTAAAAATAATTAATTATTGATTCATATGATAAGGAAATATTTATTTTATGTGGATATTAATGAGGGATATATTTTTGTAGTTAAAAATGAAGGAGTTAATGTTGAGGTTTTTATCAGTATTTTTGTCGGAATGGAGGTATTAAAAATCAGGGTTTTTGAGATATTTTGCGGGGGTTATAATTTTTAATCCGACTGTTGGATCGTGATAATTTTTGGATATGTTATACATATATAAGTTGAGTATATGTCCCCAAATTTTGAACCGTTAAAAATGAACGTATGATTTATTATGAATTTTACGATATGACTGGTTCAGAAATTATTGAATTTTCGGAGTTAATCATTTTGGTGGAAAATTCTAGAATTGGTGGGCCCCACTCTTAGTTGGTGAAGAAATGTGCTGAGATTTTTATTCAAATGTGGTGGGTGGGAATAGTAGCAGGTAAAGCCATCAGGTTGCAGGTTAAGTCTGCTTCGGCGTGCTAACATTTTCCTATAAATAGAGGGCTAAGCTAGAATTGAAAATCACACCAGAAACAAGTTTTCTCTCTTTCTCTCTCTAGATTATTGAGTGTATTTTTTGAGTATTTAGATACTTTGAGAGTTTCTATTCATCAGAGCAAGTTTTTTTCAGCCTTATACCGGTATTCCGACCAGAAGTACTGATATTTTGAGGTAAGGGATATTATTTTCTTCAATATCATTATGCTGAAATATTGATATGAACTTTTTATCAAATTTGGAACTTTTAGTGTCGGGGTTACAATTCACGTATACGGTACTATTCACGAATACGACACTATTCACCGAAAAATAAAATTTTTCCTTTTTGTCCAAGATGTCTATTATGGTTACTATCCTTTATTGTATCCGTGTTTTGATATTTATTTTTGAATTCTGCTTCACAATTGATTATTATGAAGTATTATTGATCTTGGATAAACTATTATACGAATCCCTAATATTTGTCTTTCTGTCTCACTGGATTCGTTTTCTTTAAAATATTTTTCATCATCCTCAGTCCTAAATGATGATACTACTGAATATCTTTGGCCTATAGTGCAAAGATGTGTGATTACTTGATGAATATCTTTGGCCTGTAGTGCAAAGATGAACAGGTGTTGAGATGAACATGACTGACAGGTGATACAAATGAATATCTTTGGCCTGTAGTGCAAAGATGAATATTTGGATAAAGATGGTTATTAATTGATGTTACAGGGATAAAATGTTGATGATGGACTTTTAAATCTTAGAAGATAGTAGAATTCTTTCTCTACTTGACTCTTCTAATGGTTTGATGTTTCCGCTGCAGTTGTTGATCTAAAACTTGTTGTCGATTATATTCTATCAGATTTTTCCCTGTTGAAGACTAACGATAATTTGTTGTATATTATCTTAGTCATAATATTCTTTACTGGGCTAGTTGAGCTCACCCTTTTCCTTTTTGTTCTATTTTTCTTCTCAGGAGGTGAGAACATAGCAGGATCTAGTCGGGGTATGGAGTGATGGTTCTAGAAAGATGTTTTAGCAGTCCTCACTATTTCTGTAAAATAGTGTTTGAATAATTGTAATGAGGATTTATTTGAGTCTGGATATTGTCCAGAAGACAATATTTGTATTTAAACTCACAGTATGTGTTGTCGTATTTTGCACGACAATTGTATTATTGAAGTTGTAGTTTGCTTTCTGTTCCATGTATTTGGCGACTCAGAATGGGTGTTGTATACCTATTTTGGGGGCGTCACATCACCGCTGTAAATGTTTTCAACTGGAACAAGGAGACCCTACTGTATAACCAAGGCTTGAATCCTTGTTCAAATCTCTTCGCCTTGCGCTCATCTGTGCTAACTTGATATGGCGCAAACCTCACCAACTCGTTGAATTTAGCGGCATACTCAGACACCGTCATCGTTCCCTGCTTCAGTTCCAAAAACTGCACTTCTAACTGACTCTTCCAACTCTCTGGGAAATAGGTCTCGAAAAACAATTCCTTAAACCTATCCCAGGTCATCACCACTGGCCCTTCACGAGTTTTATTAGCCTGCCACCAATAACTAGCCTCTGCTTTCAACATGAATGTTGCGAAAGCAGTCTTCTGATCATCCCCTACCCTAGCGACATCGAACACCTTTTCTATCTCCATAATCCAGGTTTGTGCATCCACTGGACTCATGGACCCACGGAATTCAGGTGGTCCAACCGCCTTGAAATCCTTAAACGTTGTACCTTAGTTCTGAGGTTGATTCTGCAAAGCACCATTCAGTAATGTCAGTAGCTGCTGAACTGGGTTATCTCCCACATTGTTGTTATTATTTTCCTCAGTGGTTCTCGGTCGTGGTGGTTGACGTCTTGGAGGCATTTTCTGCTAAAATACATCCATTTGATTCTATTTAATCTTTTTAAGTATTATATATTTAAATTGCACATCATAAAAGATTATCACGTAACACATAACACTTTGAATAAAATAATAACTTTTATTCATTCATAATCTTTTTGAAAACATCATAACAATAGCATCACTGCTATTTACATTACTTCCCTGAACTATAACAGTTGCAGGACAACATTATCAACATCTATCCCATTGGTTATATCATACCCGGGATTTACATATTATTTAACATTTTATTAGTCTCATCACAGGCACACTCTCTACGATGTCCTACTAAGATAGTCTGTAGCCTTTTGACGTTCTTCTTCCATAATCTGGAACATTGTTTGACGATCTAACACGTACGATGGAAGATTCTCGAATTGAATAGGATAACCCATGACCCGATCTTGAGCTCGATTAATCACTGTGTTGAATACGTTATTCATCTCCTCCATTTTCATCATCTTTGCTTGCGCGTCTCTTACTGCTATCTCGGCTCGTTGAAAAGCTTCTTCGTACGCATCTTCGGCTCTTGCCCTCTTCGTTGACTCCTCCCTCAACATGTTCTTCAGTTCTACAATATTCGTTGTCATTCGTTCGTTCTCTCCTTCTGTGTGTTCTAACTTTTCCTCGACATTAGTCAGTCGTTCCTCGATCTAGGATCTCATCGTCTTTCTGTGTCATTGTAGTCTGTTGTTCAGCTACTACTTCTTGCAACTCCTCGACAGTATCCTGAAGTTCCACGTTGCGATCATAGACTTCATCGTACATACGAGCATCTATCGAGTTCAATGGAATCTCCTCCTCCTCCTCCTCCTCATCCCCTGACTGTGGCAGCTCAACAGGGTCCTCCTCATCCATCTTTATCTCATCCTCCTCATCAGGTACTCTTTCCTGCTCAACTATTGTGACCGACGGAACTGTTTCCCGTGGAAGTAGTTGTTCGCAAACAACCTGAATATCTCGAGGCTCCTCTTCTCTAGCCTGACTGGATCCTTCTATATTAGCCATCTTGTCAACCAAATTTTAAGTTTTAATTACTAATCATTACTACTCGACACTCACGAGCACAAAAATTATAATCACATAAGCACATAAGTAATTTATTACTTCTTCCCTAACAACTCGATAAGAGTTTATCATCACTATCTTTTCAAATGTTACTTCCTAAGGCTTTTTCCCACCTAAGGTTCATAACCTAAAGCTTTGATACCAACTTGTGACACCCCCAAATCTAGGTACTTAATTTTCACAAGATTTGGTGCTCACTATCCATACATTCATACTATCTACCCAAATAAAATAATATTTAAACCATAATCCTCCCTTTAAATAAGGTTACAACATTAAATCAAAAATATCATAGATTATCTAACCTTTAAACATCATTCAATTGCCGAATTTAATTATTACATTACATCATTATTGAAAAGTCTATGATCATAACAGTAAACAAAAGTACAAATCAGCATCACTTGTACATTTTTCCTTTTCCTTTGCTAGTCGAAGGCTCATCTACCTTCTCAACTTTAGCTGCAATGATGTATAAATATGCAAGAGTGAGCAAAACAATTGCTCACTAGATATAACAATGAATCAACAGGAAAAATAATAATAACAATTGCCAACGAATAGGCTCATCAAGTCTGAATAATACTCCAATAATGATAATCACAAACTGGAATCCAAAATCTGGAATATATATAACTGAGGGTCATAAGACCATGAACTATGTCCACAGTTATAAGTAATCTTTCAACTCCAATTTTAATAGTCATAAGACTATAAGAACTCCTCGTACTTAGGGGGGATCAGCCCTTCGTACAATGTATTATGCACAAATATTTTCACGCTACGCGTAAATTATCCCATAATAATAATAGGGTTGCTCATCCCAGTATTTAGACAAGTCCGCACCAAATAAAGTTTGGTTTGGATAAGCTTTCAAGGGAAATTGAAGTTTAATGAACATCAACTAAAGGACTAGTTGAATCAATAGTGTTTGATAATCACAACAGATGTTTAATAACAACATAACATAGGCCAATTGAGAATCATAAATGAACTGATTATACATAATAAACTTATGCTTGAATTAACTATAGAGCATAAGTATTCAACAAAATGAATAAAATGGTAACCCTTTGCTTGAACAATAAATAAGCTAAGGTTAAAGTCTTATAACATTAGTAATGAAATTACTGAGCGTACATTAACTGATAGCAAGTTGGAAATAAAAACTTGCCCAACATGGTATTAACTCATGCAAAGAATTAAAACAGTTCAATAATAGAGACGAGAGTTCAAAGACTACGTTCATTATACAATAATAGAACTTAAGAAACTTGCTTAACTATAAACAAGTTAAAATGAATCAATCAAATGAGAATTTCAGATAACACTAGGGTTAAAGTTTGCTCAAATGAATTTCAGGAACAATTGACTTATTCAATAACAATTAAGATAAAAAGCTTGCTCAATCAAAAGAATAAAGTTACACAATGTAATAATAGAACTAACTCAACAAAATTGTAGAGTTAGAAAACTTTCTCAATGTAAAAGATAGGGTTTAGAAACTTGCCTTGAGCGTAAGCTATAAATTTAAACTCACGATCACCTACCCATAATTTTAGAACCACCATACCTATTGGATATGCTAACATACCATAACATGTTTATTACCATTTACATTTCAGAAAATCTAAGTGTTTTACTTTGCAACACTTGCCTAACATTCATTGTGTACACTAAGTTATCACATAATGCGTTCGAAATTTACTAATCATTTTTACCACTTTGAATTTACTAACCCCATAACACAACTCTATTTTAGCCTTGTTGTTACATGTTGGACATATTACCATAATCCTTAGTAAAGCTACAAGAACGACCAAAGTCTGCAGAAATAGCAGACTTCAGTGTCTGGAAATGGGCACTCGCGCGGCCGCGCGAGTTTTGTACTGGGAGGGCGCGCGTCTGCGCGACGTACAAAACTCAGTTTTTGTAGACAGAGCTTTGGCACTTTTCTTAGCACAACTAACACGAAATTTACCCACCAAGCAGCGATACTAACACGTAAGATAAATATAATAATATCATAAACATGTTGCTAACATATTAAACCACTTAGCACAATTTAACAATTACTAAAACTGTTTTAATTTCTCAAAACTCATGTTTTTCATAAAAACTCAATTTTCTTGATATTCATTCTAAAAATCATCACTGTGAATTCAATACATGCTCAAATCATCTCATTCAAATTACGTTATGTTCGCATCTCATTGAACTATATATACAAGTGTCAATTTACAGTTTCACATACTAATTGGCCACTAAAATTGATACTTACATAGCCACACGTGAAAACATATATATATATATATATATATATATATATATATATATATATATATATATTGACATTATTTCTACTACTGTCGACCGAATTTAGCATGCAATTGTTGTTTATACATAATCTCTATCATCACATACTCACATAATCACAAGTAATCCCATTATATAGCAACAATCCAACAAATTTGAAATTCACATATTATATAAAAGTTTGTCGTAATACTCATAAACATATATATAATATCCAAGTTGTAGAACATACCTTCAATTATCAACACAATTGCTGCCAATTACTGAAATTGTTATGCAAATTCTTAAGATTCTCTCTCTCTCAATTCTCTTTGAAGCTCTCACAAAGTCAGTACTCTCAAACTTGGAAAATAGAATGCGTAATAATAAGGAAATCAACTCATATTCAAGTGCAAGAATAAAATTGATACTTAATAACACTACTAATTGCAAAATCTGTTACTAACGTATATAATATAAATATTATATTTATTATTTTCATTTATTTTACTTATTTTATTTAATTTAAATAAATTAGAAATCCCAAAAGCCATAAGGCTTGTTTGGCAAAAACTCTTTAAATATATTAAAGAATTAATATATTAAGCCTTGTTTGTTAAATACTAAATTAACTACTTTAATTTATTTTAAAAACTCCATATAATATAGTTATTTGTCACACTATATTTAATCAAGCTTTCATATTTATATTAATTAATTCGAATCACAATTAATTAAATAAATCCTTTAATCACATAACTCAATACAAATAATTAACCATTAAATTGAAATATCAATATAATAATCATTTCCTTAATTCATTAATTATTAAATAATTAACTAAACAAAAATTAAATCAATTGAATAAATATTTATTCAACGATAATCGCATCCATTAAATATTTATATAAATCAATAAATATTTAATATTACATTTAAAATTCTGGAGTGTTACAACCCATCCTTCCTTATCATTCTATCATTACGCATTTCTCGGAAGTTCAAAAATAATTCCCGAGTAGAAATGGATGAATAGTGTTTTTCAAAAAATTTTTTGAAAAGCTTTTATTTTCGTCTTGGAAATTCAAACACCTTAATTCTATCACGTAGCCAGGATACTACGATATTACAACACTTTTAGGTTATAGAACAACTTTCATCTTGTTTACTCCATATAATAACATATATTATAATGTTATTCATTATTTAATCAAATAAAAATTATTTTATAATTAATCCAATTTTCTCTGACGTTACATTCTCTCCCCCTTACAAGGATTACATCCCCAAAATCTTGCCATACACTAACCAAATAACTGAGGGTAATTCTTCTTCATCTTTTCTTCAAGTTTCCACGTTGCTTCTTCGGCATCGTGGTTCTTCCATAACACCTTTACCGAAGGTATAACTTTATTCCTCGGAACTTGCACTTTTTTATCAATGATTTGAATCGACATTTCTTCATACGTCAAGTCTTTCTCAATATGAATAGACTCATATTCTATTACGTGCTTATAATCTGGCTTATAAGGACATAACACAGATACATGAAACACATTGTGTATTTGTTCTAGATCTGAAGGTAATGCTACCATGTAAGCTACCTCTCCTACCCTTTTTAATATCTCGAAAGGTCCTATAAACCTTGGACTTCACTTTCCCTTCTTTCCAAAGCGTATCTTTCCTTTCTAAGGAGATACCTTTAGAAATACATACGAGCCTAACTCAAACTCTCTATTCATTTTGATGCAAATCTGCATACTTCTTCTGTGTTTCTTCAGCTGCTACCGGATGCATTCGTATCAGCTTGACTATATCCGCTGTTTGCTGCACAAATTCAGGTCCTAGTATTTGGTGTTCTCCCACTTCATCCCAACAAAATGGTGTTCTGTACTTTCGTCCGTATAAAGCTTCGTAAGGTGGCATGCCTATGCTCGCATGATAATTGTTGTTATACGCAAACTATACTAGTGATAGATGATCATCCCAACTACCCTTGAAATCCATAACGTAAGATCTCAACATATCTTCTAACATCTGAATTATCCTTTCGCTCTGCCCATCAATTTGTGGATGATAAGTCGTACTTAACTTCAACTGTGTCCCCATCTGTTCTTGCAGACTTCTCCAAAATAAACTACAAAATTTTCTGTATCATCGGGTAATGATAACAGAGGTGCTTCACTCAATATTTTCTTCAGTTATTGAAAACTTTCTTCACACTTCTCTGTCCACACGTACTTCACTATCTTCCTTGTCAAGTTAGTCAACGGAGTAGCTATCTTCGAAAAATCTTCGATATTATCCTGCTAACCTTAGGAAACTCCGTACCTCAGTCGGCATTTTTGGCTGTTTCAAATTAATCACTGCTTCCACCTTCGTTGGGTCCACTGAAATTCCATCTCGGTCGATAACATAACCTAAAAACTATACCTTTTCTAGACAAAATTCACACTTAGTGAATTTCGCATATAACTCCTCCTTCCTTAATGTCTCCAACACTAACCTTAGGTGTTCAACGTGATCTTCTGGTGTCTTAGAATAAACTAGAATATCATCGATAAACACTACGATAAACTTGTCCAAATATTATTTGTACACTCTGTTCATGATGTCCATAAATGCAGCTGGTGCATTCGTCAATCCAAATGACATCACTAGAAACTCGTAATGACCGTAACGAGTCTAAATACTGTCCTAGGTACATCCTCCTCTCTATCCTTCAACTGATGAAACCTCATTCGCAAATCTATCTTAGAAAAATATTTTGCCCCTTTCAACTGATCAAATAGATCATCGATCCTAGGCAATGGGTATTTATTCTTTATCGTTAATTTGTTCAACTCTCGATAGTCGATACAAAGTCTCAACGATCCGTCCTTCTTCTTCATAAATAGTACCGGTGCTCCCCTTGGCGAAACACTCAGTTAAATGTATTTTCTATCCAATAGTTCTTGTATTTGAACCATCAACTCCTTCATCTCTACTGGCGCCATACGATACGGTGCCCTTGAAACTGGTGCCGCTCCTGGCACAATATCTATTACAAATTCGATCTCCCTATCTGGTGGAAGACTCGGTAATTTGTTTGGAAATACATCCATAAATTCTTTAACTATAGGCATTTGTTCCATCGTTGCTCCCACTCTCTAGGTATCAACAATATGACACAAATAACTTACACATCTCTTCCTTAACAATTTCCTAGTTTGTGTCATGGTAAGACAACACGAACGTCTCGATGATTTATTACTGTAAAACACTACATGAGGTTGTCTCGACGTTCTAATGTTTACACATTTCTTTTCACAATCTATAATTGCACCATGGTTGAACAACCAATCCATCTCAAGAATTACATCGAATTTTTCCAACTTTATCGTTATCAAATCTACCGATAATTTATAACCCTGTATTTCTACACAACAACTCCTATGAATATCTTCAACATGAATTATTTCTTCATTTGCTACCTTGATATTCAAAGGTACATGCAATCTTTCGGACAGTAATCCTAATCGTGTAGCAAAATCACATGCTATGAAAGAACAAGTAGCACCCGAATCAAACAACACATAAGCACTTATATCGTTGATTGGGATAATACCTGCAACTACATCCCCTAATGCAACTACATCTTAGACCATTATGTTAAAGGTGCGGGCCATCGACCTACTCGTCCGAGTTGTACCACCAATAGCTAACCTCCCACTATTAGTGCCCTTATTCCCATCCACCCCCTTCTTTGGGCACTTCTTCGCCATGTGATCAGTTGATCAACATACGAAGCATCCATGGTTCTTTTTTGAACTTGGACAGTTAGGCGAAATGTGCCCCTCCTGTCCATAGCTGTAACATACTGCTTTTCCCTTGAGACAGACTCCTAAATGAGTCTTCCCATAGTTCTTACAAGCATCCATCCTCTTCTTAGGATCTCCTTGCTTTACTCAGGTATTCCTAGAGTTAAAACCCTTCCTCTTCTGCCCGTTCCCACTACCGCTGGCTCCTTCTTTTTTCACTCCCCCTTCTACCTTATTCTTGTTCTTCTTCGCTCTATGGTATTGGCTTAGAGCCTCGTTACCACCCTCGACAATTATTGCCTTATTTAGAATGGTTCCAAAAGAATTACTTTGGAACACTGATATCTGACTATAGAGCCAGGGTTTCAAGCCATGTTTAAATCTTCTCACCTTCCTCACCTCTGTGTCCACCTGATGTGGAGCAAACCTTGTCAGTTCATTGAACTTGGCAGCATATTGGGGAACAGTCATTTCCCCTTATTTTAGTTCAAAGAACCGCATCGCCATCCTCCCCTGCATACTCGTGGGAAAGTAGTTCTCAAAAAAGTACTCCTTAAACTATGTCCACATTAGGTTTTCTATCTCAGCCCTAGCCTGGTTCGCCTCCCACCGGATGTTGGCCTCTCTCTTCATCATGTAGGTAGCAAAAGAAACCTTTTACCCCTCTTCGATATTTGCAATAACAAATGCCTTCTCTATTTTTTTCACCTAAGTTTGGGCTTGTATAGGGTCCATAGTTCCTTTGAACTCCAGCGGACCTACGTTCTTAAAATCCTTAAACGTAGTAGCCCATACTATCGCATGATTTATAGGTATATTCACCCCATTTCTATTAAAAGCAGTCTTTAATAAGTTAACGAACTCTTGTATTGGATTAACCGATCCCCCTTCTGGTTGATTCACATTAGCTTCTTGATTTTGTTGTCTTCTTCTTGGCGGCATCTTTCTGTTAAGATAAATAACACTTCATTATTACTTTCTTCTTGTTAACTAGTTATTATTCATTATTAAACAATAACTTCAAACACATTGCACAACATGTTCCATAAAAGGCTTATATTGATTTGCTTCTTCCTTGTAGTATAATACTACATCATTCGTCATTACACAACATTAGCTGATTACTTTACTTTCTCGCAATTGCTTTCCAAAAATTGGGATTTACAAAAGACTACCCTTTGATATACAAAAGAGGGTTTTACGTCACTACTTAGATACAACATATTTACATCTCTAACTCTACTTTAACTACTAACTAGGTTACATTTGCCTTATGGCATTCTCATAATCCGCATTGGCAAGACTGGCTATAACATCTCGACTGATAGTATGTTGAGTCTGCCCTGCCTCTATCGGATACTCAGCCACTTGCTGCTAAAAATCCCCGTGAGAACTCTTATGTATATAGGACATTCTACTTATCTTCTGCTTCATGGCCTTTATCTTCTGTCTAAGCTCAAAGGCGTCATGTTTCAGCTCGTGGACCTTGTCCTTCGCCAAAACTCTATCATCGTGCTCCTCTTCTCACATCGTCTCCATGCTTTTCTTGTCCTTCAAGATATAATGGTTTTCCTCCTTCAACTCTCTCACTTCCTTCCCCAACTGAATATTTCTATCCAATATCATTATGAATAATGCCTTCATTGACTCCCCCAGAGTCATCTCTTCTATAGGTGCTACCATATTAAATGACACCACCCCGTCCTCCTTCTCTGACATACCATCAAACAAGGACATGAATTCTAAGTTCTCTGAGTTTTCTGACTCAACCACCACCACTTCTGGCACCTCCGCTATCGGGTTCTGTAAGATCTCTAATTGATTCACCGACTCCTCATTAATGATATGTATATCCCTATACATTACGTTATCTCCTAACATCTTCAACAAAAAAAATCAGTTTTATTAGTACACATCATTAGAATAGTAAAAACACACATCACATTTAATGAATTTTTTGGGTTAATTTCATCTTTTACTTCTTTAACTCTTCTTAAGGTTATAGCTTAAGGTTCTTTCCCCCCCTTAAGTTTTATAACCTACAGCTCTGATACCAATATGTGATGCCCCCAAATTTGGGTTTCTTTCGACCCGACAGATGGTGCTACACGGTGTAACAGTTCACACATACATTCAATTGAAATACATCAAAAGAGTGAATATGTTTTCTATATATTGCAAGCAATATTACTATTCACAGGTTCTTTGTAACCATTACATATGTTCTTTGTCATAATAGCAAATAATTATAACATTCATACTATATTATTACAAAGGCAACTTATTGGTCTGCCTTAGCCTTCCCTTTATCTTTATTAGGTCCTTCAGTCCGTTCGGTCTTAGCAAGAGTGACCATAACTAGCTCAGCAAGTATGACAAGTTCTATACAAATCTCGCGCTGCGGCGCGAGTTAACAGTTTCTACATCTTGGTCTCGGCGTTGTGGTGCCAAGGTACTATACTATGGCCACGCTGTGACGCCCCCAAATCCAAGTTCCTTCAAACCTCGGATTCAGTCTGCCACGATACTACTATTGTCAACTATTTATATTTTTCATTCATAACTTAATGAATATAACTTTACTTATTACAATTTAGAAAATAAATTCATTCCATTTTCAAGATCTACATAATGACCCCCAAACTTTTATAAGTTCTAATCTTGGTCATTTACTAGTCCTATATCACATCACATCACAATCAATATTATAAAAATGTGGAATAATTTAACCTTTTTCAATCTCCTTTGAATAAAATCTTTTATTGATTTCATAACTTTGAACCAATTACAATTCTTGAATCAACTATATAATATGATTTAGTCTATTGGAATTACTGTATAAGATTTTACATCTTGATTCGATATCCTCTATGTATTAACTAATACATCCTTACAATACAACAAGTACTAAACATCGTAAGTATATATCAAGTACACACCTAGAACCTAAACATGGTTCAAGTAATAATCTAAATAGTATCCTTTATTTCAAAACTATCTATATTGTCAACTAAGAAGCACGAAATCTTTACCGTGAGTCATTAACCTGCAAAAGTGGTTATTTGCAAGGGTGAGCTCGACAGCCCAGCAATTCTAACAGTTTTCATGCAGCACATAGCATATAATAGCATATTCAGTTCATGCATTCATAATTAATTAATATTTACTACGCATGTTACTTCACATATAACAGGCATAAAGAGTTATATCACAAACATATCATCAAAGATCAACTTTCACATTTCATACATATCTCATATGCATTTCATATATATACATCAACATTTGTATAGCATAATATAGCTTAACTAACAGTTATCAAATTCATATATCAAATAGGAACTGAAAGACTTGCCTGATTCGTAGTTTATCAATTATGACTTAACTTCTTAAAGCTTATCTGCACTGCGTGTATTCCTACATAGTTATATAATCATGGATTCATAACCGTCAGTAACATATTTCATGTATTCTCAATGTAATAACAATGTTACATTGTTTCCTAACTAGGTTCGTAAAACCTACATTTCACTTTCCCATCACATTCTAGGAATAGCTAGGTCCGTATAGGTATACCTTAACCATTAGGACATGACATCAACATCCGTATATATCTATCACACACTTGACTCGCTACGTGATTGACATATTTAAAACTCGTATAGGTAAGTTCAAACGTACACAAAAACGTCTAACTTAGTCGTAACTTCATACAACATCACCAATACTATATATTCATAGCACAATTCAGTTTGTAAGACATTACAAATACAACAACGTCTTGATTAAAAACATTATTCAACGTATGGAAATTATGATCAACCCTTATCTCTATCACATAGCATGCTTCTTAACACATTACCTAGCATATTGGTCGTGTAAGATAAGTTAAGGTAATCATGTAGGCATGCTTCAAACTTCAGTCCAAAAACATAACCCATATGTGACTGCTGCACAGCGCAGCTGCGCCGTGGCTAAGCCTAGGACAGGCGCAGCAGCGCCGTCCTCTGACTATGCCAGGACTCAGCTGTTGCCTTGTGGTTTCTGTCCCAAACCTTACACATCTAAGTACCAATACTCTTTCATACCTACATTTTAGAGGTGCTCACATAATCACGCATAACCGTTCTTGTTTTTATTTGTATAAGTTCAAACTTACATTTTACATAGCCTTCAAGAAAAACCTTATCAAGCGGTTACCATGACTCATTACTCAGTTATATACCCACATAGAGATTTCAAATTATGTTAATGCATATAGTTGTAGCATTCATATTGCTTGTTCATAGCTATTATTGTTTAAAGCTTGGAATTATGCTTTAAACTCATATTTTTTTTGAAATCCTCATGTTCCATACATATAATCATACCTAGAGATATTATCGACATAACATGGCATCTTATCTCATTTAGCATCTAGATATTCATGTGATGCAACTAGATTTTGCAAATATGTTCAAGTTTACTTTTGAAACCATTATAAACTTGAACCATACCATTCAACACATAAATGACAACTTCAAAGCTCTAAACATATGTTTTCAAGTCATGTTATCATACTCGCAAGGTTAGAGTTTAAATCATGTAGTAGTCATGCATGTTAGTTCACTATGCTAAGCTTTTTCTTGAAAAAACTTTTATAACACAAAGCCTAATAAGGTGGTCATGAACAAAGGAACTATGTACACCATATGTTCATCTATGTGTAAAATCAGTCATGTGTATAAACCACTAAGCTCAAAATTTGCAGAACATGAACTTTAACCAAGTTTGTTTTCAAAACATAAAGTCCTTGCTAAAGATCCTCTACCAAATCATGCTAATCTTAGTAAAACATGCTCACATTAGGTTATTATATTTATACATACATATATATATATATATATATATATATATATATATATATATATATATATATATATATATGTTACATATGCTTGAATGTTGGCTTAAGCCATAACTATTAACTAACACTTAGCAAATTTCACAACAGACAGCCCAACTGATTTTAGGAACCGGCGCAGCTGTGCTGCGCCTCAGTGTTAATTCGGCGCAGCTGCGCTGTGCCTGGTTCGAGCCAGGAATAGTCTGCTTTGGCAACTGTTTAGTCCAAACACAAAAATTACTCACGAAATTGATTCTAAACATTCCTACTATTGTTGAAACATATCTATATGCTCATATAACAACTATATAACCCATACCCATCCTCATTAACATCAAA
This sequence comes from Panax notoginseng, assembly GCA_016801055.1. Classification (NCBI taxonomy): domain Eukaryota; kingdom Viridiplantae; phylum Streptophyta; class Magnoliopsida; order Apiales; family Araliaceae; genus Panax; species Panax notoginseng. The sequence goes on along the minus strand of CM029013.1, from coordinate 238,111,366 downwards.
TTCCACAAAATTAAGCATTAAAATTTAAGAACTCAAAACTCTATTTAACAGAAATTGAACATGGAAAGCAAGGAATGGGATTATACCTCTAAATTATGAAAGGAACTTGCTACTAATTGAACTCTCAAGCTCTTAGAATACTTACATACTCTCAACTCTTACTTAGCAATTCTAAGCAAAATTTCAAGAAACACAAAGAATTAAGGGAAGTGTTCATTTTATAGAAAATCCATTAACCATGCCAAGCCATTGTCCAAGAATTCAACCCAAAGGATGGAAGAAGTGCATGAAGGTTAACAAGGAGTTGTTGGAGGTTAGTTGGATTGCATCATTATGCCCACACCCTCCATGATCATAATCTAGCAAGCTTGGAAGAAAAATGAAGAACACAGGCCTTAGCCTATTGCTCAAACACGTGACTGAGAATGAGGCAAATGGGACACTCATTTTGGGACACTTCCATTAACTCAACTCTCTTGTATACTCCTACACCTTTTCACTCTTAGGTTATATTTTTAATACACATATTCACCACATTTTATAACCTAATATCACTTTATGACTTAACATTTCAAGGCAGCAGGTGTGATGTAATATACATATAATCCATGTACATTTTATGTTAATGTCCACCCACATGCATATTCTCACATACACCTCTTATGATGTGTTCATATCATATAATTTCCATAAATCTCAATGCATGGTTACTATATGTAGTATAGTTACTATATGTAGTATATTCCATATATATATATAATATATTAAGTATCTCCTTTTTACTATAAATCACCCGTTGGTATAAAAAAAATATTTTAATAATACACCTTTATTTACTCCTATACTTTAGAGTACACGCTTAATTGTCTCATCACATAGGATGAGATAACCACACTTATTTAAATCAACCTTGTGATTTAATTACTTATACCATATGATTTTTGTATATCATTGGTTCCGATTAAATGTCACACTTTAATTAGTCTTAAGCCACAAGTATTATATATTACTACTGCTCACATTTTTCCATATTACACATAGTAATATTATTTAATGATTATACCCACATTAATATTTTAATTGGGCTAAATATCATTTAGTTGGGTACTTACAACCCACACAATAATTAATTAATATTAATAATTTCTTTTCGATAATTATTATGCATTCTTCTAATTAATAGAATATAATATTCTATAATATCGCTTAATTAATCAATATTTAATCTGGGTTAATTAATCTAAACCACCTTTATTCAAATCCATCCATGAACAACTTAACCACCATTTAAGATTTTTATTATCCTTATGAGTCCTTAATACCCATTTCTTAAACTTAAAATTCCAAAAACTAATTTTACAGCCCGGCGCAGCTGCGCTGGCCACAGGCTTGGTAATGGCGCAGCTGCACCATACCAAAATCAAAGGCAGACAAGTTCTGCACCAGCAGAAATGAAACCTACGCGTCTAAATACTATACACATCCTCCTTAAGAGTTAACTCGTCTAACATCAGTCCCCTCTTTGATTCCACATCATTGGTTACTATATTCCTTAATAATTTAAGAATTCCACTTCGAGTTTAAAAACTCTATTTCCCTAATAATTTTAATCAACTATACATATCCTTTACGGTTTCGTACCACCAATAACACAACACACGAATATATAACACATACATATATTCCTTTCATTTTCGCTTCTTGTCGTGTATTGAATTACGTAATAATTATTTAACCACCTTAAAGGTATATCGATTTCCTTTTCTCGCCAACAACATACACGCATACAAGTCTAAACCTAGCGCACATCGAGTCTTTAATAGTATTCAATATAGTACACTGAGTGGTTTTTCATAAACAACTAACAAATTAGTTTCCGTCTCGTCTACACTGTTTTCACAGTGAGTTAGATCGGTTACTAATTCGTTTATACCTCCGCTCTCTGAAGGAATCGTTTAGCCCAACTCCTATACATCCACCATTAAAGGGTACAGTTGCACCGTCTTAGACTTGATACGTACTCGTACGAATACTCAAGAAATTGGTGATTATCAAAGATATTTTAACGTTGCCAACTTACTATTATAAAATAATTTCACATAAATTACTTAATATCAATAGGTAAATTTTTTCCATCTTCTTACTAATTTATCTCTATAATTTATAACAAATATATAATAACGATATATATTTATTAAACACAACATCACATATTATATAGCTCATATACCCTATGTAACACAATATCACATACCTCGTAGGACATAAATATATATATATATATATATATATATAAATATATATATATATATATATATATATATATATTCTTATTCGAACCCTTCACATGCCTTAAAAATTTTATTTACTAAATTCTTATTTTATTATTTTCTAAAAAATTCGGGTTCTTACACGCACTACGGTGCCACTTTACAGTGGGTTAGGGTCTCGATCTGGCACTGCGGCACCAAGTTTAGTGCTTTGGGCGGCGTTGCGGCGCCGGCCCTGAGCCTCAGAGAAATTTCTCAGTTTATTTCTACTGCAATATTTTTCAGCCTCATAATTTGCTCATTATAAGTCAGGATTAGCTCGTTCAAAAGCCGTTAGCTCACATATCATGTGTACTACGATTTCATTAGAAAATCTTACATTTTTGAATTCGTTAACAAAGAATTCACCAATTAAGTTCTTTATTGAGCATTCGTTAAACGTTTGTGAACGTTCAAAAGCTCGTTTCTTCGTTATAAGTCAGAATTCTACCATTTTCGAGTTCGCAACTCTAAAATGCAAACTTAGACTATTCTTCATCAAAAACTAATGTTTTTGAGTTAAACGGTGACTTTTGACTTTCATTTCGAGAATTTCACGATTTTGACTATTATCGTCTAATCTCGTAAATTTCGTCATAACTTCGTTACTTGAGATTTTTACACCGTTCGAAATGGATTCATTCCATCATTCTATCATCCGAACCAAACATATTTCATCTAATCCTATAAACGATGGTTTTAAACTTGTCCATCAACAACAATTATGATAATTCTTTAATGTTCTTTATTAGTTCATAACTTCTATGATTATGATTCACTTGTAACATGGCTTATTAAGGTTTAAGTCCTCTAATAGCCATCCTTGTTCCTCCTTATGATACATATTCCCCCAATAATCACTTCTATATCACACTAACAACGAAGAGATGAAGATTAATGGTTTGAAGGTTTATTACCTTTGAAGTTCCAAGCTTTCATTCTTCTTCTTGAGTTAGGAAAATCTAGCTCTTACTTCTCTCAATAGAAGCTAAGATGTTGGTGGAAAATTAACAAGGCAAATGATAATCCAAGCTCTGTTATTTATAGAATTTCCATGTAACAATCCAAGATCATATTTGTAATTTAAAATATTTATTAAATTGTTTGAATGTTTTAATAAATATTTTATTGATATAGTTGTTGCTTGTGGATATTTGTGAATTAAATTTATTAGATAATACTCTAATTTAATATAATAGTTAAAGAGTTGTTAAAGATTACATGAATGGTTATACTGCTATTTTAATTTAATAATAAAAGCGATATGTTAATTTATTAAATAAAATTATAATGAGATTATAATTCTGTGATAATTGGATTAAGTGGGAAATTTATTTAGTGTGTTGTATTTAGTTTATGTAACTAAGATTTGTTATGGAAATCCAAATAAATAATATGTGATTACAAATGATAAACTAAATTATTTATTAAAATAAATTAAAGGAGTTTTAAATAGGTTACCAAACAAGGCTTAAAATATTAAGTCTTTATTTTAATTAGTTTCATCCAAACATAGCCTTATGGCTTTTGAATTTTAAATTTGAATTAAAATAATAAATAAATAAAATAAATTTAATATAAATAATATATATTAAATTTATTAACTGATAACTTATTATTATATTTATTATAACGTCGATTTTAGACGTTTGGGTTTGTACGTTGGTTTGAGTTGATTTTACGTAAAAGGTTTGCCCAAAGAGAAAAGGGAGAGTTTACATAGATACTGAGAGAGTTTGAGAGAGAATTGATAGAGGATTCTTGAGATTTCCAAAGCAATTTATGTGCTTAGCAATGATTGTTCAAGCAATTGAAGGTATTTTTACATAACCTTAATATTATATATATATATATATATATATATATATATATATATATATATATATATGTTTTACGGCATAGATTTCCAAGTCTCTGTGAATTCAATTTTCTTGAATGGTTGTTATACAACTGATTACTTGTGATTGTACGTGTTTGTGATGTTAGAACTAGTGTTTAGACAAGAAGTATTATACTAATTACGTTTAAAAGAAAGAAAAAATTGTTTTCAATGTATGTTTATACATATGGCTTGTGAAAGTACCAAATTTGGTGGTTAATTTGTATACTAATCTGTAAATTGAGTATTGAATATGTTAATTTGGTAAGAAACGAAGAGAACGTAGTTTGAATGAATTAATTTGGTGTAGAATTGTGGTTACTATGTTAATTTTTTGTAAAGGATGTCAAAATGGAGTTTTTGTAAAAAAACATAAAATTTAAGGATTTAAATTAGTTGAAGTTGTTGTTTAATTATTCTAAGTTAGTATATATGTGAGGAGTCATGTATATGTGAGTTCTATAGTATTTGGGTGTGATTAATTTACTGTTTTGTGGATGAAATTCGTGTATGTTGGGCTAAAACAGAGTACTCTTACAGTCTGTATAGTTTCTGTCTGAGCACCAGCAAAGCTGCGCTGGTGTCAAGGCCAAAAACGGCGCAGCTGCGCTGTACGCGGGTCCCATGCTTGTGTATGGCGCAGCTGCGCCATACCCTGTTCAGAGATAGTGAGGTCTACTACTTCTGCAGACTTTGGACACCCATTGTAACTTGATCTAATGTTATGTTAATGTGAGAAACATGTATTGAAAAGGTTAAAACAGATTTGTATCATATAGTTGGTAATTCTAAAGTGTAAAATTAGTAAGTTGTGAAAATGATATGTTATGATTTAAGAAACTTAATGAATAGTGAATATGTGTTGTGAAAGTAACACTTATGATTCTGAAATGTATATGGTAAAGTAGGACTTGTACTAAAATAACAAGTTTAACTAGATGTGAGTGTTATTTTGGAAAGTGGATGTTAGTATATTTAATAGATATTGTTATTCTAATAAAATGTGTAGGTGAACGTGAGTTGTAATTTATAGCTTACGCACGAGGCAAGTTTCTAAATCTTACCTGTTTACATTGAGCAAGTTCCTTACTCTAAACTTTAATTAAGTAAATTCTTTTATCCTTAAACTTTATTTGAGCAAGCTCTAACCTTAACGTTTTTCGAGCAAGTTTTGAATTCTAATCATTGCTGAGCTATTCTAACTTGTTTATAGTTAAGAAAGTTTTCTTAAGTTCTATTCTTTTATGAGAAAATGCAAATTCTTGAACTCAAATCTCTAACCGAGTTGTTCTATTTCATTTACTTAATGCAAATCAAAATATTATTATTATTTTGAGCAAGTTTCATTCTAAACTTGTTATTCCTTAGTACATGTTCATAACTTAATTCTTTTATCTCAAGATCATAGCCTTAGCTTAATATTGTTCAAGCAAGATTTATTTTTTTATTCAATACTTATGCTTTGTAGTTATCTACAAGCATGAGTTTAATATATAGTTGGTTCACCAATGATTATTCATTATTCCATATTATGTTATTATTGATCAACCGTAGTGTTATCAAACTTTGTTGATTCAACTAATCCTTTAGTTGATGATCGTTAAACTCTAAATTACCCTTGAAGCTTATCCAAACCAAACTTTCTTTGGTGTGGACTTGAACTCTAAAACTGAGAAGAACAACCCTATTATAGGGGTACGCGATGCGTTTAGATGTTTATGTACAATACATGGTACGAAGGGCTGATCCCCCTAAGTACGTGAAGTCCCTACAGTATAACTGTTTAGGTTAAAGTTGAAAGATTACTTGTAACCGTGGACATAGTTCGTGGTCTTATGACCCTCAGATATATTTCATATTTTGATTCCAGTTTTTGGTTAACAGCGTATTATTCTGTGGCGCTCCCAAAATAGGTATACATCACCTATTCAGAGTTGCCAAATACACGGTACAGAAACAACTACAACATCATTATTACAATTGTCGTGCAAAATACGACAACACAAATACTGTGAGTTTAAATACAAATATTGTCTTCTAGACAGTATTTAAACTCAAATAAGTCCTCATTATAATTACTGATACACTATTTTACAAAAATAGTGAGGACTGCTAAAACAACTTTATAGAACAATCACTCCATACCCCGGCTAGTTTCTGCAATATTCTCACCTCCTGAGAAGAAAAATGGAACAAAAAGGAAAAGGGTGAGTTCAACTAGCCCAATAAAAAATATTATGACTAAGATAATGAACAACAAATTATCGTTAGCCTTCAACAAATCAGATAAAATATAATGGACAACCAGTTTTAGATCAATATTCGCAGCGAAAATAATAATTCATTAGAAGAGTTAAGTAGAGAATGAAATCTACTATCATCCATGAATTTAAAAGTTCATCATTATTCTTTTATCCCTGTAACATCAATCAATATACATCTTGCATCAAATATTCATCTTTGCAATACGGACCAAAGATATTCATTTGTATCACCAGTTGGTCATGTTCATCTCAACACCTATTCATCTTTGCACTACGGGCCAAAGATATTCATAAGGTAATCATAAATCTTTGCACTACAGGCCAAAGATATACAGTTATACCATCATTTAGGACTAAGGATGATGAATTTTTTTTAAAGAAACGAATCTAGTGAGATAAAAAAACAAAGATTAGGGATTTATACTTTAGATAAACCAAATTCAAAAACGCTCCATAATAAACCATAGTGGAGTAAAATTCAAGAATGATGATCAAACCATGGATACAATCAAAGATAGTAACCATAATAGACATCTTATACAAAGAAGAGAAAAATTTATTTTTCTGTGAATAGTGTTCGTGGATAGTGCCGTATACATGAATAGTAATTTCGACACACAAGAAATAGAAATTCCACAATAAAATTTATATCAATATTTCGGCATAATGATATTGAAGGAAATAATATCATTTACGAAGAAAATAACATCCCTTACCTCAAACGAACAATACTTCCGTTTGAAATATAAGGTATAAGGCTGAAGGAAACTTGTACTAATAGCAACTCTCAAAGTATCTAAATACTCACAAAAATACGCTCGATAATATAGAGAGAGAAAGCTTATGATTCTGGTATGATTTTCAATTCTAACTGAGCACCCTATTTATAGGAAAATACTAGAACGCCAAAGCAGACTAACCTACTACCTAATGGCTTTTTCTGATACTATTCATGCCCACCACTTTTGAAATAAAATTTTAGCACATTTCTCACCAACCAAAAGTGGGGCCCACCCATTCTAGAAATTTTTTAAAATGTTTTAAATTTAAATAATAATCAGCAACTTCAATAATTCATAATAAATAGCCCTTTTTATCAGAAAAATTTGAGTTTCATGTTTATTCCATAGGAAATTTAATTCTCTAAAACTTTGTAGATTTAAGTTTTCCCAAATTCCAAACGAAAAATGACCGAAATCCATATACGGACGATTTTCAACACCTCTATTCCGACAAAATACTGATAAAACACGTCAATATTAATTCCTTCATTTATAATCACATAAAATAAATATTTCCCTATCTTTCACATAAAATAAATATTTCCTTATCATATAAATCAATAATTAATTATTCGCAAATAATATTACAGAATCACAATTGTGACAACCAAGACGTTCCTAAGAAAGAGGGGGCTTTCCGATAGAGATTTCTCCTTATTGGCGCGCAATTAGGTGACCAAACCTCTCCTTAGACAGAACTTCCTTACACATTGACAACAATGCTATCTAATAATATTATTCAAATAATATGAATTATTGATTTGATAATGAAAAATACTGAGCAGTGACAATTATTTAAACAACAATAATATAAAATATCAACGTAGCAATTATTGAATTAATAAAGTAAAATATTGAACAATAATTACTGTAATAATTATTGAGTAGTGACTTCTTACGTAAGGATCAATAATTCAAAAAAATGTTGGGCAATACCGTGTGCTACTGTGTAACCACGCGTATTAATGTATTTTAACCACCTGGTATTCCAACAGTGTTAACGGTAACAACTACGCCGTTATTTATAAAAACTCAAACTTGTCGTTTTCTTCATCCGACCGTTTTCCATTATGGGACCCACAAATAGTTGCATCGTCGTACGAATATTCCCCGATAGCAAGAATATTCCACGACCAAACGAATATTCCCCGAAAATAATGAATATTTTATAACCACTTGCTTATTTTGCAAAATTTGCACATTTCACTCATAACCAAAGTATTATATCAAATTATAACCTTATTATTTCAAGATAATGAATAGAGGAAATTTAATTTTATTTATTAAAAAGTTGGGGTCTTACAACCTCCCCTCCTTATAAAATTTCGTCCTCGAAATTGACGTACATACCTTGTGTAAGGTTTTGTGAAAATCAAAGTAGCAATCAAATTACAAAAATAGCAGAAGCAAAGTAAAATCAGATTTAAAAAATTTTTCCAAACCAATTACCCCGGATCATCCTTTATGCGTATTATTAATTAAAACGAAGAACAAGAAGTTATGGAATCATACCTTCGTAGATACGAGCTTCCACATGTATGAGCTCACCTCCTACTTCTCCGCGATCTCCTTGAATCACCGGGTAAATTCATTCATTTGATCAATGTTAGTCACCCAAGTGTATGGCCTCTAGAGGTGATCCTCCAAGGCAGAACAATTTTTAAGAAGAAGGGTGTATTGGCTCAAACCCGAGTTTTTCCTATCTCAATAGAAAAAGGGGGCGTACTCTCCAACTATTGAAATTACGTATATCTCTGATATCTGATATAAGACTCCTCTTATAAAGATATCAGGTCACCCTATTTAATTAAAATAAGGTATTATTTATTTAAATAAATAGGCTCCCTAATCTTATTAGGGATAATTAATTAAACTCCTTTAACTAATTTTTTCTCATAATTCTATTAGGAATAAATGAGAGTACATATATTAATTTAATTTCTAAACTCTTTTAGAAATACAAAAAATAATAATTGTAATAATATTAATAAGACTCCTCTTATTAATTTATATTTAATATTTCTAAAATATTAAATAATAAATATTAAGTTATTTAATTTATTCTATCACCATAGATTAAATTAAATATACTTAACATATTATTACGATTATGCCATTAACTTCTTAAATATTTATTATTCCTTTTATGGTGTGACCCTTTAGGTTCTTCATATTAAACCGGTTGTGAATAAATCAATTAGAACAATTCTAATCTTATTTAAATAAATAAATTAAACTGTTAATTTATTTAAATAAATAATATTTATTCTACAATAGAGGTAAGCCTCCCTAACGATCAACGACTTTCCAGATAATATAGATTTAAACATTAATCATAAAAGAACCTTTGAGTAAATAGTTACCATACAATTCAATCCTTCCACCATACAATGTCCCAATTAGATATATGACATGAAATTACTGTCAAGTCTTATTTTATTTAATTATATGTATTTTGATTTCTAAATGCACAACTCCTAATGAATGTAAATTTGAAACTACTTTCTAATTTCATTCCACCTTGTGCAAGGATTCATGGGTTATCATTTATCGAATCACATAGGACATGTAGACACTCGAAATTTTCTACACACCTGTTACAGACATTGCAGGAGGGCAGATTCGTCTTTCAGACATGACCTTGAAAGATAACTCATATCCATTTCGGATACTACCGGAAGTTCAGGTTCAACCCTGGAACACACACCAGGAGTAACAGTTCCAACCTCGGCGATAACCCCGGGGCTTGTAGTTCCAATACCGGAAATTCCACCGGAGAAGACCGATTCATCACAGAGATAACCCCGAGATATTCAGTCTCAGTACCAACACTGGGAATAGCAGATTCCAACCTTGGACATAACCCTAAGGAAGGTAGTGGCAGTTCTAGAGATAACCCTAAAAATGCTTATTTCAAATGCATGCAATCAGCTTCAGAACACTCGACGCTTACACCAAGGCACTCAGTACAAGACCTGGCAACAACACCAGGAAGACAGGCATACCTCTTAGGATGACACTGAGGACCTTCAACACTTGCAGCTGTCCAATCTCAGAGATAACCCTAAGCAATGTCTGCTTTATCACACCCATATTGGAGATAACCCCGGTGAGGGGCAAAAGTCGTCATCTTACCACCTTGACGCCACATCACGCCATCTCAACATCTCAGACATACATTTCTACACAACAATGTCCCACAAGAACCAAGAAAAACCAATCCCGAGTGACTATTACACAGGATAACAGATAGAATTTGAAGCTTGAAGACCAGAGGGCATCGTCCCATCTTCCTGACTTCGTACAACCTCTCATCCTATATCATTACGTAACTCTCGACAACGACGGTCCGAAATAGGTCTTACATACCTCAGTCGGATGCCCGGATTGCAATTCTGAAAGTTTGAGCAGACATCACGTTGTATGCATGCACGTACTTCGAGACAGTGGGACCCGCAAAGCCCGGGGCACCCCGGGTAGCTGTAGGTACACCTGCGCCATTTTGGAAGAGAAAAGGCAAGGAAGCCCTGTCCAATTTTCTCAGTACACACTATCAGCTGAGTGCTTTCTCATTTTATACACTTGTAAGCTCATATATAGCTACTTTTTACCGGCGGGAGCCGAGCGTTCATCCACTTAAAGCTATAGAAGTCTTCTTTGGCAGCCCACTGTAAGCCTTCTTACACATTTTAAAGCATTTCTCTTCATCTTTGCACACAATATTCTTCACGTTGAGAGTCGTGTTGCGTGTGTATGCCCGGACTTCGGTCCGTGGTTTCATTTCAGTTTTTATATATATATATATATATATATATATATACACGGGAAGCTTCAAGAGCATAATCCTTAAATAACATAACGCCTTAAGTAGCATAATTTTATCAAAACGACGTAGTTTTGATAAGACGCGGTGGTATTTTTGTAAATACCATGCCACCGCGTATTTACAAAAATGTCACCGCGTCTTATCAAAACTACGTCGTTTTGATAAAATTATGCTACTTAAGGCGTTATGCTATTTAAGGATTATGCTCTTGAAGCTTTCCGTATATATATATATATATATATATATATATATATATATATATATATATATATATATATATATATATATATATATATATATATATATATGGACTAACATTATCGAGTTATGCCTCGATTGAGCCTAGACTTATGTCTGAAGCATTTAATTGCTTTCGTATATATATATATATATATATATATATATATATATATATATATATATATATATATATATATATATATATATATATATATATATATATATACACGAAAGCAATTAAACGCAGCAGACGTAAGTCTAGGCTCATCGAACAGAGTTCAACACACAATTCATATATATATATATATATATATATACTTATATATATGAACTTTGTTTGTATCATGCAAAAGATTTCCGCCAATCACAAAGGATGGCCTGACCTATTGCCTCTTACTCTGTTAGCCTACAGAACATCAATGCCCACTTCAACTGGGGCAACCCCCTACGCATTAACCTATGGGATGGAAGCAGTAATCCCCATAGAGATAGAAATGGAATCCTTCATAGTGTTGATAGATGCTCAGCTGGATGAAGACCAATGGGTACAAGACAGGTATCACCAATTGTCTTTAATAGACAAAAGGCGAACCGCGGCTATCTTCCATGGTTAGTTATATCAATAAAGTATCGCCAGATCCTACAGCGGAAAAGCCCGGCTACGGCAGTTTAAACAACATGATTTAGTTTTGGAGAAGATCATTGACAACCAAGAACAGTCTAAGGGAAAATTCGCTCCTAACTTGGAAGGCCAATTTATTGTCAAAGAGGTATTGACATGAGGTGCTCTCAGATTGCAGGAAATGGACGGCGTTGAATTTCCATAACTCATCAACTCGAACACCTTGAAATGGTACTATGTCTGAAGTTATCATCAAGCAAACATCCTGGTGTTAGATCACCAGATCACCAGTCATTCCGGTTCTTTAGCCCTTCATTACATACAACTTTTCTCCATAACTGCACCCCTCAGGGAAACACACTTTTCAAGCCAGTAGCCTAGTTTTCGGATCATCAGATCCCTTCCTCTTCGCTTGGTTTTTAACCCTTACTCAACTTTGGTTATCCCACTAGGGATTGAATCTCTCGCATTTACAGTTTGTCCCCCTAAACATGGGATCAATCTTTTCACCCTTGTAGTTTATCCTCAACCTAGGATTAAACTTTCTTCCCCACAGTTTGACCTATACATGGGATTAATCTTTCTTCCCAGCAGTTTAACCCTGTACATGGGATCACGCTTTTCAACTCGTCCTGAGGGGTAAACTATGTCGACCTGATCTCCTTGATACACGGGAGTACGTAGGCAACCATATTTTATATGGCCCGGTCGCAATAAAATAAAAACAACAAAAACAACAAAAACACTTCTACACACTTTTCCTTAAAAAAACAAAAACAACAAAAATATTCCTACACCCTTTCTGCCACATACAACAATGAACCTTTTAAACCAGGTTCAAACTACGCATACCTGATCTCCTCTTCAACAGGAGTACGTAGGCAGCCATTCATGGTTTGGTCTAACCCTTTACCAAAACATAAAAACTTGTCAACGGTACTGGGATCAAACTTTAATCCATCACATTTCATTTGGCTTCAAACCAAAGGGATGGAATTACTTGAACTCCTCCTAGATAGGAGATTCGGCGACCATCTAAGCTGTGGTTGTACCTCAAAGAGCAACACCAATCCATAAGAGATGGAATTAACTAGGCTCCTCCTAAATAGGAGTACTAGCGACCATCTGTAGTACGGTCAATCTCAGAGAGGAAAGACATAATCCTTTCCATATTTCTATACAGAAACCAGTCCCAAGACACCAAAGAGGGTAGGGATATACACAGATCCATGATCCATTCTGAGCTATCCAGAGACAACTCAATGTCCATCCGGCAAGGAGGAAGTCAGAATACATCAATATCACAAACCCTGAAGAAGAAGGCAAATATCAAGCAAATATTCAAGCATATCTAAAAGGGAAGTGATCAAAAATATATATTTCCCTACTATATATAATACTATTTGATATACACAATGTAAACTGTATATGACAAAATGGCTAAGCTAGTATGTATAGGAAAATACAAAGCTATCTACAGATCGGCATGCAGGCAAGCTAGCAGATCTAACACAACATTTCTCTCTGAAGAAGGAGGTAACGCTGTGGTCTCCTGTACAAGGATATCCACACGAGCCAGCAAGTTTGAGGCCATCTCTATGGTGACGCTATGCTCATCAATATATGCACTCATCTCGGTAAGCATGCCAGTGGTAAGGGACCTCACTGTAATACTACATGTGACGGCTACATCCCGGGCAGATATGGCATTATCCTGCTAAACTATCACTGTATCTCTGGCTGATCTGGCCTCATCCTGCTCAACAATAGCGGCATCTCTATAAGCTAATGCCTCGTCTCTCTCTAACAGAGTTGCATCTCTCCCATCAAGAGCTATCAACATCAGGGCTCTAGCCTGATCTCTCTCAAAGGTCATTAGATGAAGACTCTGCTCAAAGTACTATGTTGAATGCTGAATCAAGACAGTGCTAGTACTGGGAGAATCTAAGAGAGCTACTGGCAACCCAGTAAATGGTTCCTCCTCGGTCTAAGAATCAATGTCCTCCATGGGCTCTCCACCATCTAAAGCAATGCTCGGCACTATGGATACTACCCCAGCCAACAAAGTCTCTATCTCCATCCATGGTGACTACTTTGCAGAATAACCCGGATGTCTGACAAAAAAAGTAGCTATCACATGCTGATCCCAATAGGCATACACCCTGGATCGGTCCTCTGCTGATAGATGGCAAGAAGCTAAGCGCTGACCTAACGCCCCATCAAAAGGATGAAAGTCCTGGAACTGGTCAAACTACGACATCACGACCAGTGGGTGATAGGTAGTCATACCCTTCAAACTAGTCAGAGGGAGATAATCCATGCCCGGAGCATGAGTAATGAAATTATATGGCGAACTGAGCCCTGAACACGACAAGATAGCAAACAGGTCTACAATATCAGTTAGGAAAACATACCAAGATGCAGGATCTGTACACTCCGTAGGCTGGAAGGAATACGACATAGCTATCTCATGGGTGAAACAATACCCGTGTCGACGGAAGGTCCCAATCGGTCTCATGTGTGACATAAACCACACGTATAGCATGACCGAACTGCCTGTGAATACCCCTGCAGGGTAAGTGCTACAGAATGTGGCCGACCTAAGTATCTCTACCATGATCATTAGAATAATGGTGTGACCCTCCCTGAGAGCTCTCACTGCCATAATAATGCCGATGTCCAACTCATCCATGTATCGTGGCATGTACACATATGATAATGCACACAGTATCAGTGCATCCACTCTGGCTAAATGCCACTGGTCCTCTGGTATGGTGAAATCCCCAAAATACCGAGCATAGTTATCCTCATAGCCAAATCTGTCAATCAAAAAATGCTGGGATATCACATGGCCAGATGTAATCTCATCCTGTACAACTCTCCGCCTCAGCCCAGTGAGAGTCATAAACTGACGACTCATGTCACCAATGGCTATATACATGCAACGTCGTCGAGTGGCAGCATCGTCAAACGTGCATACTCCTCCAAAGTCGGAGTCAACTCCTCACACCCAAATCAGAAAACCTGCCTCTCCGGTACCCAGTGCTCTAACATGCCTTCCACAATTCCTGTTGGAACCTGAAACATCAAAAGTATCATGGTATGCTGTAACAGTTGATCTACGGTCACCCTATCTAAGGGTGACATACTATCATAACAGTATCTCAGACGGGATGCCACCAATAATGGCGGGGTGTGATCTATGCGACTGACTGTCGAAGAAGACATCTATGTGGGCTGTATCATAATACCATCCAGGGGTCAATGCTGAATATCTCCGGACATACATACATATGCATAACATGATACATGCATAACAGATAATAGATGGAAATATGATATAAGGAATAGAAGATAGTACATACATTCCTAAATACATCATCATCTATATACATCATCTTTGTATAACTTAAAATACAGGGAAATGGGGCACAGACGCCTTACTACTAACAGAGGCCTATCAAAAGATATAGCAAGAATGGGGCACAGCCACCCAATAGCTAACAGAGGCCTATCAAATGAGATAACAAGAATACACATTAGAAGAAGACAATGGTGTCAATACCTACATCATCAATGTCCACCTGATTTAACTCCTCCTGAGTCACTAGGTCTCTATCAATAGGGATATCAGGCCAATACAAAGGACGATCTGTGTTGGCAAAGCTAAATGGGTCATTTGAGGGGCCAACTCTTGCGCTGGAAGGATCAAACGAATCTACCTCTGCCAGATCTCTGCCCAAATGCTGGATAAAGAAATGTGCCCGGTCCCTTAGATACAAGCTAGCCAATCTGTCATCATCACGGATCCTGGAACCATATCCCCCATGAACTGAGTGGCGCGGGTCTGGGCTCCAATGGTATGAGGGATCCACCAATGTTGGAATACATCCTGAGTGCAAGGACCCTCTGACAATGCAAAACTGTCAACACCCAACAATGGGATATCAATAACGGGTGAATGTGACACAGTCCAATAACGCCTGGCAGGAGGCAAGATCGGTATACGGATCTCCCATGTGGTGCTCCTAATAGCACATTCTCCTACATAGAGCTCCCATCATCCATCTATGAAGAGAGCAACCCTACGGGTGGAAATCACATACTCGACACCAGTCGGGTACCCATCCTCAAATCCAATGGCCAAATACTCCCTATAATATGGAATCCATGTGATGACATCCACTGTCAACAACTCCAACTGTAGGCGACAATGAGTGAAACCTTCTGCTACGGGGACCTCTGCCAGTATGGAATAATGCCATCACCGTCCTTGTGGGTAGGTATCCAACCCTAATACAGTCACCAGACGTAAACATGGGAGCCTTTCGTAGGACCAAAACTGCCAACACAAAGGCAAACATCTGGTATTAGTTAACACTCTTAACCTGTACATGGTAAATGACAAGAGAAATACTTACCACCAGAAATAGGTAAAATCCTAACCAAGCCTCGGTCAAACCCTACGAGCGCATACGCATGCCCCCTGAGGAAATAGGAAAAGGTGTAGGAGCCCCAATTATACTCTCCAATATGGTCCACATGTCGCGTGGTGCTGATCAAAGCGAACGACACCGTATAAGAGTTATCTGCTATGAAGCAGCCCCTAATGATCATCAGGAACAATCACTAAAGAATGCGATCCCTGACTCTGACATCAGCTGGTATGGGCTCATTCAACAGCCCACTTATAGCATCTACGCTCAAAGCACCCGTACGGACAGTCCTGCCCTTGAGCGCCTCCGTCGAAACTCCTAACAAGGATCTGACGGTAGTCAAGGTAATATCAGTCGTGCAAGGAACTGGCGCCCCTCCAAACTCCATACCTGTGATAAACCGTCAATCCATCGGCGTCATCATCACCTCACAGTCCAGTAAATGGAGTGACTGAGTCTGGTGAAACCAGCGCTCAAAAAATGCCCTAAGGTAACCCAAGGGACAACGACTGGGAAGGATGGAAAATAATGCTCCAAATCCCCGATCATGCACAATCGCTCTATAGTCAGGATGTAGAGCCTGATACATGGAGTGAATGCTGAACAAGTTCCCTCGAGGCTGTGTAAAGCCGATAACCTGTAAAAAGGCATATCGACATCAGAATCTTTTACTCCTCATTAATAGAAAAAAAGGAAGATTAAGATCTAAGCTTTATACCTCGTTAGCGTGCAAATACATCTAGGGATGTCTACTCAAATCACCTTGAAGCTCTGGGTTTGCCACCTGAATACTTGGGAGGTCCCTACGGGGAACATGCACAGCAGGAGCGGGGTCCATAACCGGAACATCCTCCTCCTCATCGTCGACGTCTGGTACATGAACCCGGACTGAAAGTATCACCGCCTCCACCAACCGACGAGGCTATCTAACAGAACGGGGTTGAGGCACTTCAGAAGCCCTCCTCCGTACACCAGAAGTGGTCCTACAAGAACAACTCGGCTGATCCAGATCCATAATATCTGGACAACAAGTCTCCAAATCACCTTAGAAAGGGTGTGGTATTTTCTAACCTGGAGCTTTTCAAAATGCATCTAATGACTACATGCATGCATACATTATTTTAACATACGTCTACAGTAGAGTTAAATATGCATGACTACTCAATGCCTACGTTTTGGAAAATTTTGCCATAGTTTTCGTTATAAATAGGATTATCCACATGTACATAGGCATGACTAGGTGGCCATACAGTAGCACACCTGCCCACAGTCATATACATACTATTTGTATTAAAAAATTAAAGTCATCAAATCCATAAGAGTAGCCTAATTACCAGGATTACTTTATTTTTTAACATTTGCTCATTTGTCCTCAAATAGGATAAGAAATAGCAGAAAAAAAAGGTGCCAATTTGACTGTTTCAAAAGTTAAATTTTTTTACGTCATTATGTTCAGCATGGTTTAATACTAAACATTTACTATGTTGAATATTTTTTATCAAGTCATTTGAGCATACATAATCACTACTATGTGCTTAGATGCATTCCATGTGATAAGTCATTTTCTAACGGATAAAAATTAGAAAAAAGTACATGCATACGTTACCAGGACTCAGTGATAAGTCACTTGTATGGTGATAGAATTTACAGAAAGACATCCGAACTCAGTAGATCTGAAGAAGAGCTCTCAGATTTCCTTCGCGGCACAACTTGAAAATAACTTATGAAAGCAACCTGCAGGCATTTAGTAGCCACAGCTGGCCACAGGTCCACCTACGACTATTGCAGGTGTACCTGCGACACCCCTATGTGGGTCCCACCCCTTCGGCTCGGTCTAGTTCGAGTTGCAAAGGAGTTCTCACAAGTTGAAAAAGCCAAATCAGTGATAAAAACGCTACGTGATTGAGCGGAATAGCCTGAAATCTTAGTTTTTTGGGCCTAACTGTGGCTTTCATATCATTTATTGGTATTCACCCGAACACAGGGTATACTATACCGATGATCCAAGTCATTGTAGATTCCATTCGATAATACCGCACAGAGGTCCAATGCCTTCAATTCATGGTCGTCACCCTAATCTTTCCAACAGATCCCCAGCGGGGGTTACAACGCATATTCCGCTGATACACACATCAGCGATGATCAAGCAGATCCCCAGCGGGGGTTACAATGCATATTCTGTTGATACACACATCAGCAATGATCAAATAGATCCCCGACGAGGGTTACAACACATATTTTGCTGATACACACATCAACGATGATCAAACGAATCCCTAACGGGGGTTACAACGCATATTCTGTTGATACACACATCAGCGATGATCAAGTAGATCCCCGACGAGGGTTACAACACATGTTCCACTGATACATGTAACAACGAGGATTAAATGGATCCTCGACGGGGGTTACAACGCATGGTCATCTGTCCATAAACAGATCACTGACAGGGGTTACAACGTATATTATCCGTTGACACATACATCAACGATGATCTAACGCGTATTTATCGTTAATGCACATTTCAACAAATGTTAAGTAACCTTAATGTCAGTTCAGCCGTTGGGAGGTAAACCCAACGTCGCAACGAAAACCATCCGACGAGTTCATCTGTTAATACACACATCTGCAAAGGTCAAGCAGCCTTGACATTCATCCCCAACAGGGAGTTCATCCGCTGATACACACATCGGCAAGGATCAAATGGATCCCCGGCGGGGGTTACAACGCATATTCTATTGATACACACATCAGCGATGATCAAATGGATCCCTGGTGGGGGGTTACAACGTATATTCTACTGATACACACATCAACGATGATCAAGCAGATCCCCGACGAGGGTTACAATGCATGTTCCGCTGATACACGCATCAGCGAGGATGAAATAGATCCCCAGTGGGGGTTACAATGCATGGTCATCTGTCCACAAACAGATCTTCAACGGGGGTTACAACGCATATTCTGCTGATACACACATCAGCGATGATCAAGCAGATCCCTGACGGAGGTTACAACGCGTGGTCAACCGTTGGTTCACACGTCAACGAAGGACGGGCAGCCTGACAACACATATTGTTGGCAGTAAATCCAACATAACATTTGATATGTCCTAGTGATACAAACAAGGGAGGATCAACATCATCGGAGAGGATCGATGATGGAATATGTTATACACATCCTCAAACAGACAAAGTTTTATCCCCATAGATCTGTTGCACACGAGAGGCACATCTTTGGAGTAAAGTCTGTATCTAGGATTAAAGACTTTAGTGATAGCCCCGAGGTCAATATCCTAATAGTTTGGATCACACCTCCAAGCTTGTCGTCATTACCATCACCGGTAGAAGCAACGGGGAGACGGCAATCATCCCCATCATGTGGAAATTCAATTCATATGTATCATCCATATGCATCATGTTGCTCCACATAGCATCATGTGTAAGACCCCAACTTATTAATGAATAAAATCAAATTTTCTCTAAATATTATTGTGAATAATAAGGGGTTAATTTGATATAATACTTTGGTTATGGGTGAAATGTGCAAACTTTGCAAAATAAGCAAGTGGTTATAAAATATTCATTTTGTCGGGGAATATTCATTTGGTCGTGGAATATTCTTGCTGTCGGGGAATATTCGTACGACGACGCAGCCTTGTGTAGGCTCCATAACGAAAATCGATTGGATGAAAAAAACGACAAGTATAAGTTGTTTATAAATAACGGCGTAGTTGTTACCGTTAATACTGTTGGAATACCCGGTGGTTAAAATACAGTAGCACACGGTATTGCACCAATTATTGATTCTTACGTAAGAATGCACTACTCAATAATTGTTACAGTAGTTATTGTTCAATATTTTATTTTATTGATTCAATAATTGTTGCGTTGATATTTTATATTATTGTTGTTTCAATAATTATTGCTACACAGTATTTTCCTTTATCAGATCAATAATTCATATTATTTGAATAATATTATTAGATAACATTATTGGCAATGTCTAAAAAGTTCTGTCTAAGGAGAGGTTTGGTCATCTAATTGCGCGCCAGTAAGGAGAAATCCTTATTGGAAAGCCCCCTCTTTCCTGGGAACGGCCTGGTTATCATAAATGTGATTCTGTAATATTATTTGTGAATAATTAATTATTGATTCATATGATAAGAAAATATTTATTTTATGTGGATATAAATGAGGGATATATTTTTGTGGTTAAAAATGAAGGAGTTAATGCTGAGGTTTTTATCAGTATTTTTGTCGGAATGGAGGTATTAAAAATCAGGGTTTTTGAGATGTTTTACGGGGGTTATAATTTTTAATCCGACCGTTGGATCGTGGTAATTTTTGGATATGTTATACATATATAAGTTGAGTATATGTCCCCAAATTTTGAACCGTTAAAAATGAACGTATGATTTATTATGAATTTTACGAGATGACTGGTTCAGAAATTGTTGAATTTTCGGAGTTAATCATTTTGGTAGAAAATTCTAGAATTGGTGGGCCCCACTCTTGGTTGGTGAAGAAATGTGCTGAGATTTTTATTCAAACGTGGTGGGTGGTAATAGTAGCAGGTAAAGCTATCAGGTTGCAGGTTAAGTCTGCATCAGCGTGCTAACATTTTTTTATAAATAGAGGGCTAAGTTAGAATTGAAAATCACACCAGAAACAAGTTTTCTCTCTTTCTCTCTCTAGATTATTGAGTGTATTTTGTGAGTATTTAGATACTTTGAGAGTTTCTATTCATCAGAGTAAGTTTTTTTCAGCCTTATACCGGTATTCCGACCAGAAGTACTGATATTTTGAAGTAAGGGATATTATTTTCTTCTTAAATGATATTATTTTCTTCAATATCATTATGCTGAAATATCAACATGAGTTTTTATCAAATTTGGAACTTTTTGTGTCGGGGTAACTATTCACGTATACGTTACTATTCACGTATACGGCACTATTCACGAATACGACACTATTCACCGAAAAATAAAATTTTTCCTTTTTGTCCAAGATGTCTATTATGGTTACTATCTTTGATTGTATCCATATTTTGATCTTTATTTTTAAATTCTGCTTCACAATTGATTATTATGAAGTATTATTGATCTTGGATAAACTGTTATATGAATCCCTACTATTTGTCCTTCTGTCTCACTGGATTCATTTTCTTTAAGATATTTTTCATCATCCTCAGTCCTAAATGATGATATTACTGAATATCTTTGGCCTGTAGTGCAAAGATGTATGATTACTTGATGAATATCTTTGGCCTGTAGTGCAAAGATGAACAGGTGTTGAGATGAACATGACTGACAGGTGATACAAATGAATATCTTTGGCCTGTAGTGCAAAGATGAATATTTGGATAAAGATGGTTATTAATTGATGTTACAGGGATAAAATATTGATGATGGACTTTTAAATCTAAGAAGATAGTAGAATTCTTTCTCTACTTGACTCTTCTAATGGTTTGTTGTTTTCGCTGCAGTTGTTGATCTAAAACTTGTTGTCGATTATATTCTATCAGATTTTTCCCTGTTGAAGACTAACGATAATTTGTTGTATATTATCTTAGTCATAATATTCTTTACTGGGCTAGTTGAGCTCACCCTTTTCCTTTTTGTTCTATTTTTCTTCTCAAGAGGTGAGAACATAGCAGGATCTAGTCGGGGTATGGAGTGATGGTTCTAGAAAGATGTTTTAGCAGTCCTCACTATTTCTATAAAATAGTGTTTGAATAATTGTAATGAGGATTTATTTGAGTGTGGATATTATCCAGAAGACAATATTTGTATTTAAACTCACAGTATGTGTTGTCGTATTTTACACGACAATTGTATTATTGAAGTTGTAGTTTGCTTTCTGTTCCATGTATTTGGCGACTAAGAATGGGTGTTGTATACCTATTTTTGGGGCGTCACAGTTGGTATCAGAGCTTAGGGATATGATCCCTGGCTGAGATGTGAGACAAGAACTAGGAGGGGAGAGACGGGGAATTCCTTCGCTAGTATGACCTGACTAAGTTTATTTGGTGTTTATTTGGTCGGTCAGAGTATAGGGATAATATATGACATGACTATTAACCCTTGTTTTATGGCAGTATTTAAGAATGGCAGCTGAGAACGTTAATAATGGAGTAAGTCAGACCGTGGAGACACCTTTGATCACCACCCAGGGGAACGTGCAACAGGAAGGCAATATTCCTCCTGTAAACAACATTACCGAGCAAACGATGAATGATGGAATGTTTAGGAGCTTTTTGCAGTTCAGCAAAATCAGACGAGGGAGACTCGTGTGCAGAATACGGGTGGAAATGATAACAACGCGCGGTTTGTCACAGCTAAGCAGTTCAAAGAATTGTGACCACCAGAATTTAAGAGAAAGCCGGATCCGATCATGGCAGAAACGCGGGTCAAGCAAATTACCAAGATATTCGATGTCTTGGGATGCACGGAGGAACAGAAGGTTCCATTCGCCACCTTTATGTTCCGCGGTGAGGCAGACTACTGGTGGGAGTCTGTGAAGCGTACCCAGCCTGACGCACTCAACATGTCCTGGGAAACATTTCAAAAACTGTTCAATGACAAGTACTTTCCTGAAAGTATTCGTCATATGAAGGAGGTGGAGTTTATCAGACTGGAACAAAACAACATGACGGTGTCCCAGTACGAGGCGAAGTTTGCAGAGTTATCCAGGTTTGCACCTCATTTGGTCGAAAATGAGGAACGAATGACAAGGATGTTTCTGAGAGGTCTAAAACCCGAGATTCGACAATATCTTATCTCTCATAAATTTTCTTTATATTCAGATATTGTAAACAGGGCTCAATTATTAGAGTGAGATAACGAGTACGATCAACTGAGGGACCACAACCAGGATCATATCGGTGATAGCAGTCATCGAAGCAATGAAAACCAGTAGGGAGGAAAACATTCGGACAAAAGCGGTAACCACTGTGGTGGTAATCGTGGTCGTGATAATAGAAGGAGTGAGTCGGGAGGAGATTTCAAGAAGAGAAGGTACAACAATTATAACGTGAAGACGTTAGCACAAACATCAACTGTTTCTAGGGGAGGAGAACGACCACCGGTCGTATGTTACAAATGTGGGAAAGAGGGACATATCAGCCCGAACTGCCCACAACAATCCAAGGTATGTTATAACTGTGGAAAGGAGGGTCATATAGTTCGAGAGTGTTCTATAGCAAAACCAAGTTCAGCGGGGATGGTGATTCCAAAAGTTATCCCGGATAAGTCGAAATCAGCGGTTCCTGGAAGGGCGTTTGTCGTGACTGGGCAAAACACGAGAAACCCGAACGAGGTGATTATGGGTAAGCTAATCTTGAATTCTTGCGAAGTTTATACTTTACTAGATATCGGTTCTACCCATTCTTTTATCTCTCCTGCTTGTGCTCAACGTTTAAACTTGACTCCGGAGAAATTGGACTTTGACTTATCTGTTGAAACTCCGTTGGGTGAAACCTTCGTTACATCTACAGTTTATAAATCTTGCATGATCCAAGTTGGCACTATCACATTACCTGTTGACCTTATCTCTTTAAAGATACTTGCTTTTGATGTGATTTTAGGGATTGATTGGTTAACTACTCATCATGGCAAAATTGATTGTTTTCGTAAGGTTATTAGTTTTCATATTCCTAACCAACCTGTTGTACGAATTCAAGCAACTATGCCATTAAAATCAATCACTGTTATATCAAGCCATAAAGCCATTCGTTTATTAAAAAATGGATGTCAAGCTTTCTTAGCCCATGTCATGGACTTGAACAAAAAATACGTCAGATTTGAATGATATTTCTGTTGTTAGTGAATTTCTTGACGTATTTCTTAAAGAATTTCCTGGCCTAACCCAGAGCGTGATATTGAATTTTTGTATTGATCTTCAACCCGATACAAAACCCATTTTTAAAATCTCATATTGAATAGCTCCTATTGAACTTCAGGAGTTAAAAACCCAACTATAGAAGTTGGTACCCGAGCCTCTATCTGGTGACTTCCTTTGTGGAATGCACCAAAGCCAGACTCTCCGTAAGGGACTCTATATTTGTGTGGTGGTGAAACGATAGGTGCCAATGTGACGTGCTATCCAAGATTGGGATATGAATCACAATTGAGAGCAACCAAAGTCGGTGACCAAAGTACGTAGCTTTCTAGGCTTAACTGGTTACTATCGGAGATTTGTGGAAGGATTTTCTTGAATCGCTAGTCCGTTAACTCAGCTGACTCGGAAAGATATAAAATTCGTATGGAGTGAGGAATGCGAGAAGAGTTTCCAAGAACTCAAGAGGAGACTCATTTTGGCACCTGTTCTGACAATACCATCTGGTTCGGATGGATTTGTTATCTACAGCGATGCTTCAGGCAAAGGGTTAGGATGTGTTCTCATGCAACATGGGAAAGTCATAGCCTATGCCTCGCGATAACTCAAAGAATATGAGAGGAATTATCCTACTCATGATTTGGAGTTGGCAGCAGTCGTTTTTGCGTTGAAGATTTGGAGACACTACCTGTATGGGGAGAAAGTGGAGATCTATACGGATCATAAAAGCCTCAAATATTTCTTCACCCAAAAGGAACTCAACATGTGGCAGTGACGTTGGCTCGAGCTGTTGAAAGATTACGATCATACCATCCAATACCATCCTAGAAAAGCAAACATGGTAGCTAACGCGTTGAGTAGAAGATCATATGCAGGAACGAGTGCGATGATGTCAAGTATATGCATAGAACCAACTTTAATTGATAAAGTTAAAGTTGCTCAAACCACAGACCCGGAGCTGATGCGTATGAAGAAGAAAGTGCAAGAAGGTGTTATTCTAGAAGCAAGAATCGATGAAGAAGGAATACTTCGAGTCCACTCCAGACTTTGTGTTCCTAACGATTCTGATTTGAAGTACAAGATCATGATGGAAGCACACAACACACCGTTTGCAATCCATCCTAGGAGTACCAAAATGTATCATGATCTTCGACACACATTTTGGTGGAGCAATATGAAAAGAGAGATCGCGAAGTTTATCTCGAGATGTTTAACTTGTCAACGTGTAAAAGCGAAGCATCAAGTACCAAAGGGTCCATTGCAACCACTTGAGATCCCGAAATGGAAGTGGGAACACATTACCATGGATTTCGTTACAGGTCTTCCCAAGGTTTCTCAAGGCATATATGCGATTTGGGTTATTGTTGATAGATTAACTAAGTCTGCTCATTTCTTGCCTATACGTGAGACTTATTCCCTTGAACCTCTTGCTCGTATATACGTAGATGAGATTGTGAGACTGCATGGCATGCCGATATCCATAGTTTCGGATCGTGACCCAAGATTCACTTCACGATTTTGGGTTAGCTTGCAGAAAGCTATGGGCACGGATTTACGATTCAGTTCGACATACCATCCTCAAACGGACGGACAATCAGAGAGGACTATTCAAACTCTTGAAGATCTATTAAGACTTTGTGTCCTAGATCTCAAAGGGAGTTGGGATAATTACCTACCATTGGTGGAATTTTCCTACAACAACAGTTATCAAGCGAGCATAGGTGTGGCTCCATTCGAGGTGTTGTATGGAAGAAAATGTCGTTCTCCAATATGCTGGGACGAGGTGGGTGAAGCAACATTGTTGGGACCAGAGTTGGTACACATTACTACAAAGAAGATCCAAACGATTCGACAACGTATACAAACGGCACAGGATCGACAAAAGAGTTATGCGGATCTTCATCGGAAGGACGTGGAATTTAATATTGGGGATCATGTATTGTTACGTGTTGCACCATAGAAGGGAGTTACAAGATTTGGGAAGAGAGGAAAGCTCAATCCAAGATTTGTTGGTCCATTTGAGATACTTGAGCGAATAAGAAATGTGGCATATAGACTCGCATTACCTCCAAACATGTCTCGTGTTCATAATGTTTTTCACATATCTATGCTTCGTAAATATGTTAAAGACCCGAACCACATTATTGAGTTAGAACCAGACGAGATAGCTGAAGATTTAACGTACGAGGAGGTACCTGTTAAGATCTTGGATAGAAAAGAGCATGTCCTACGCACAAAGGTTATACCACAAGTTAAGGTTTTGTGGAGAGACCATGCTATTGAAGAAATGACATGGGAGTTGGAATCAGAAATGAAAGCGAGGTATCCTCACCTTTTCGAAATATCAGGTACGTACGTCAATTTCGATGACAAAATTTCATAAGGAAGGGAGGTTGTAAGACCCCAACTTATTAATGAATAAAATCAAATTTTCTCTAAATATTATTGTGAATAATAAGGGTTTAATTTGATATAATACTTTGGTTATGGGTGAAATGTGCAAATTTTACAAAATAAGCAAGTGGTTATAAAATATTCATTTTGTCGGGGAATATTCGTTTGGTCGTGGAATATTCTTACTGTCGAAGAATATTTGTACGACGGCACAGCCTTGTGTGGGCCCCATAACGGAAAGCGATTGAATGAAGAAAATGACAAGTATAAGTTGTTTATAAATAACGGCGTAGTTGTTACCGTTAATACTGTTAGAATACCCGGTGGTTAAAATACAGTAGCACACGGTGTTGCACCAATTATTGATTCTTACGTAAGAAGGCACTACTCAATAATTGTTACAGTAGTTATTATTCAATATTTTATTTTATTGATTCAATAATTACTGCGTTGATATTTTATATTATTGTTGTTTCAATAATTGTTGCTGCACAGTATTTTTCATTATCAGATCAATAATTCATATTATTTGAATAATATTATTAGATAACATTATTGACAATGTCTAGAAAGTTCTGTCTAAGGAGAGGTTTGGTCATCTAATTGCGCGCCAGTAAGGAGAAATCCTTATTGGAAAGCCCCCTCTTTCTTGGGAACGGCCTGGTTGTCATAAATGTGATTCTGTAATATTATTTGAAAATAATTAATTATTGATTCATATGATAAGGAAATATTTATTTTATGTGGATATTAATGAGGGATATATTTTTGTGGTTAAAAATGAAGGAGTTAATGTTGAGGTTTTTATCAGTATTTTTGTCGGAATGGAGGTATTAAAAATCAGGGTTTTTGAGATATTTTGCGGGGGTTATAATTTTTAATCCGACCGTTGGATCGTGATAATTTTTGGATATGTTATACATATATAAGTTGAGTATATGTCCCCAAATTTTGAACCGTTAAAAATGAACGTATGATTTATTATGAATTTTACGATATGACTGGTTCAGAAATTATTGAATTTTCGGAGTTAATCATTTTGGTGGAAAATTCTAGAATTGGTGGGCCCCACTCTTGATTGGTGAAGAAATGTGCTGAGATTTTTATTCAAATGTGGTGGGTGGGAATAGTAGCAGGTAAAGCCATCAGGTTGCAGGTTAAGTCTGCTTCGGCGTGCTAACATTTTCCTATAAATAGAGGGCTAAGCTAGAATTGAAAATTACACCAGAAACAAGTTTTCTCTCTTTCTCTCTCTAGATTATTGAGTGTATTTTTTGAGTATTTAGATACTTTGAGAGTTTCTATTCATCAGAGCAAGTTTTTTTCAGCCTTATACCGGTATTCCGACCAGAAGTACTGATATTTTGAGGTAAGGGATATTATTTTCTTCTTAAATGATATTATTTTCTTCAATATCATTATGCTGAAATATTGATATGAACTTTTTATTAAATTTGGAACTTTTTGTGTCGGGGTTACTATTCACGTATACGGTACTATTCACGTATACGGTACTATTCACGAATACGGCACTATTCACCGAAAAATAAAATTTTTTTTTTTGTCCAAGATGTCTATTATGGTTACTATCTTTGATTGTATCCGTGTTTTGATCTTTATTTTTGAATTCTGCTTCACAATTGATTATTATGAAGTATTATTAATCTTGGATAAACTGTTATACGAATCCCTAATATTTGTCTTTCTGTCTCACTGGATTCGTTTTTTTTAAAATATTTTTCATCATCCTCAGTCCTAAATGATGATACTACTGAATATCTTTGGCCTGTAGTGCAAAGATGTGTGATTACTTGATGAATATCTTTGGCCTGTAGTGCAAAGATGAACAGGTGTTGAGATGAACATGACTGACAGGTGATACAAATGAATATCTTTGGCCTGTAGTGCAAAGATGAATATTTGGATAAAGATGGTTATTAATTGATGTTACAGGGATAAAATATTGATGATGGACTTTTAAATCTTAGAAGATAGTAGAATTCTTTCTCTGCTTGACTCTTCTAATGGTTTGTTGTTTCCGCTGCAGTTGTTGATCTAAAACTTGTTATCGATTATATTCTATCATATTTTTCCCTGTTGAAGACTAACGATAATTTGTTGTATATTATCTTAGTCATAATATTCTTTACTGGGCTAGTTGAGCTCACCCTTTTCCTTTTTGTTCTATTTTTCTTCTCAGAAGGTGAGAACATAGCAGGATCTAGTCGTGGTATGGAGTGATGGTTCTAGAAAGATGTTTTAGTAGTCCTCACTATTTCTGTATAATAGTGTTTGAATAATTATAATGAGGATTTATTTGAGTGTGAATATTTTCCAGAAGACAATATTTGTATTTAAACTCACAGTATGTGTTGTCGTATTTTGCACGACAATTGTATTATTGAAGTTGTAGTTTTCTTTCTGTTCCATGTATTTGGCGACTCAGAATGGGTGTTGTATACCTATTTTGGGGGCATCACATCATGCTTATCTGTTGCATTTCAAGTGTCTAGGATTCTTTATCCTATCCATGCCATTACATTGCATGAATATGATAAAGAGGGGCAACTGTAGACACTCGAAATTTTATGCACACCTGCTACTGACATTGTAGGAGGGCAGATTCATCTTTCATACATAACCCTGGAAGACAGCTCACATCCATTCTGGATACTACCGAAAGTTCAGGTTCAACCCCAGAACATACACCTGGAGTAACAGTTCCAACCTCGACAATAACCCCGAGGCCTACAGTTCAAATACCGAAAATTCCACCGGAGAAGATCGATTCATCCCGGAGATAACCCCGATATATTCAATCTCAATCCCAACACTAGGAATAGCATATTCCAACCTTGGAGATAACCTCAAGGAAGACAGTTGTAGTTCCAGAGATAACCCCAGAAATGCTTGTTTTAAATGCATGCAATCAGCTTCAGAACACTCGACGCTTACACCGAGGCACTCAGTACAAGACCTGGCAATAACACCAAGAAGATAGGCACACCTCAGAGATAGACACCAGGAAGACCTGGCACTTACTGTTTTATAGATGAAATTCGTGTATGTTGGGCTAAAACGGAGTACTGTTATAGTCTACGTAGTTTCTGTCTACACACCAGCGCAGCTGCGCTGATGTCAAGGCCAGAAACGGCGTAGCTGCGCCAGTCCCAGGCTTATGTATGGTGCAGCTCCGCCATACCCTGTTCAGAGACAGTGAAGTCTTCTACTTCTACAGACTTTGGACACCTATTGTAACTTGGTCTAATGTTATGTTAATGTGAGAAACATGTGGTAAAAAGGTTAAAACAGATTTGTATCATGTAGTTGGTAATTCTAAAGTTTAAAATTAGTAAGTTGTGAAAATGATATATTATGATTTAAGAAACTTAATGAATAGTGAATAAGTGTTGTGAAATTAACACTTATGATTCTGAAATGTATATGGTAATGTAGGACTTGTACTAAAATAACAAGTTTAACTAGAAGTAAGTTTTATTTTGGAAAGTGGATTTTAGTATATCTAATAGATATTGTGATTCTAATAAAATGTGTAGGTGAACGTGAGTTGTAATTTATAGCTTACGCACGAGGCAAATTTCTAAACCTTACCTCTTTACATTGAGCAAGTTCCTTACCCTAAACTTTAATTAAGCAAATTCTTTTATCCTTAAACTTTATTTGAGCAAGCTCTAACCTTAACGTTATTCGAGTAAGTTTTGAATTATAATAATTGTTGAGCTATTCTAACTTGTTTATAGCTAAGCAAGTTTTCTTAAGTTCTATTCTTTTATGATAAAATGCAAATTCTTGAACTCAAATGTAAGACCCCAACTTTTATGAATAAAGATGAATTTTCTATAAATATTATTTTTGAATATTAAGGAGTGAATTTGATATAATGTTATAGTTGTGGGTAATATTTATAAATTTTGCAAATTACGCAAGTTGTTATATTATATTCGATTGGTCGGGGAATATTCGTTTTAAACATGGAATATCCGTACGACGACACAATCATTGGTGGACCCCACAGCAGAATTATTATCAGAGTAAGAAAATGACAAAAATATCTTTTTATAAAATAACGGCGAAAGTTTTGCCGTTAACTATTAAAATACCCGGTGTTAAAAGTACAGTAATACGCGTGATTGCATAGTAGCACACAATATTGATTATTGATGCTTACGTGAGAAGTCACTCAGTTTTGTTCAATTATTACTACAATAATTGCTGCATAGTATCTCACGTTATTTGATTCAATTATTGTCGATATTTTTATATATTATTAAATCAATAATTGAGACGATACAGTTAATCATATTATTATTTGCAATATTAACGATGTCTAGAAAAGTTCTGTCAAGGAGAGGTTTGGTCACCTAATTGCGCGCCAATAAGAAAAAATCCTTATTGGAAAGCCCCCTCTTTCCTAGGAATGATCTGGTTGTTAAATATTGTGAATAATAATAATGATGAATAAATGTTGTTAAAAATATTGAGAGAATTTTTATGAAGTATTTGATGTAAATTTTATGGACCCCCATTTACCCATTTTTTTAAAATAATCGGCAAATGCTATAATAAAAGGTGGGGGGCCACGAGTGGGACCCACCTTTGGAGGAAAAGTCTTGGTGGAGGGAGGGGGAAATGGAATGGTCGGGAGGGAGTAGAAAATGTATATATAATTATATATTAGTTTTTGTTTATATATATATATATATATATATATATATATATATATATATATGATGTCTAATAAATTGTGGGGAAGGGGGAAAGGCATCACACGGGTGATGCCATGTGATGAAGGTAATTTATAAAATATATATATTATATAAAGTTTTGTTTTATTAGATTATAAATAGAATATATTATATTTTATTGTGCATAGTGCAGCATAGTAAAACCAAAATTTTTAAAATTTTCAGTCGGTGAACACCCGTGACTTCCTCCTTCACTATGCATGTAAATAGTATCCTTCCATTCTCCTATAAATAGGATGCTTAGTTAGAATTGAAAATCACACCAGAATCAGAGAATTCTTCTTCTGTAATATTGAGCGTATTTCTTTCGAGTTTTAGAAAGCTTTCAGCGTAGAAAACAATATAAGTTTTCTTCAAGAATATCTTCGTCCTACGAGTTGGAATACTATTCTTTTCAAGGTAAGAGATATTATTTTGTTCAATATTCGCTTAAAATAATATTTTCTTCCATACTCTGTAGTATGTAAGTAATATTATTTCGTTTCAGATTCCGAATTCTATACTAATTTTTGTTAAAGTTTTAGTTTCTATACTCCAGGAAATTAGTAGAATATCCTATATATTTGCGCTTCATTGAATATCTTTTCATGAAAATATTATTTTGAGTATTCTTGATAAGTTTTAACTTTTTCATGTCGGAGTACTATTCACGGGGTTACTATTCTTGAAGTACTATTCACGAGATACTATTTACTCGAGTACTATTCACCTGAGATACTATTCATGATAAAAATTGATTTGTTTTCGGTTTAAATTATTTTTGGTACAATATTATTTTTTAATTTTACTCCACAAAGCAGTATCATGTTGACAATTTGGACGTTATTGATTTCTGGATAAATTAAATTATAAATCTTTAAAACTTTATCCTTGAAATTATTTTATTGAATTCTTATATTATTGTCATCATCCTCATGTTTATATTATGTTGAAAGTCATCTGTGGCCTGTAGTGTATAGATGGACTTGGTATGATTATGACCAAGGATTATTTGGTAGAATCATGACCATAATGTTACAAATGATGTGGTAAAAGTCCTCATTGGCCAGTAGTGCATTGATGGACAGTTGTTGGCATGATCATGACCATTGATGAATACACGAATATCATTGGCCCGTAGTGCATGGATAATTTGTGGTTGTGATACTAATGAATATCCTTGGACGTAGTGCAGGGGTGATGTGGATTATTTATTAAGTAAATTCTCAGCGATAAAAGTGATGAAAAACCTTTTAAATCGTAGAAGATAGTATATTTTATACTCTACTTGACCCTTCTAATGGATTGCTTGTTCCGCTGCAGTTAAACTTGATGTCTATCGTATTTTATCAGTTTACAACTGTTGAAGGCTAAGGATAATTTATTCTGCATTATCTTAGTCATAATATTTCTTACTAGGCTAGTTGAGCTCACCCTTTGCTTTCATTATTCTCTTCAGGAAATGAGAATATAGCTGGGACTAGTCGGGGAACAGAGTGACGGTCCAGATGTTTGACTAGTAGTCCTCACTATTCTGTAAAATAGTGTGATAATAAATGTATTGAGGACTTATTTTGAGTTTTAATATTGTCTAGAAGATAATATTTGTATTAAAACTCACAGCTCATGTTGTATATCTAAGTTTATATTTGTATTCAGTACCATGTGTTTGGCGACTCAGAATGGGTGATGTATACCTATTTTGGGGGCGTCACATCAAATCTCTAACCAAGTTGTTCTATTTCATTTACTTAACGCAAATCGAAATATTATTGTTATTATGAGCAAGTTTCATTCTAAACTTGTTATTCCTTAGTACATGTTCATAACTTAATTCTTTTATCTCAAGATCATAGCCTTAGCTTAATGTTGTTCAAGCAAGGTTTATTATTTTATTCAAAATTTATGCTTTTTAGTTATCTACAAGCATGAGTTTAATATATATAGTTCGTTCACCTATGATTATTCATTGTTCCATATTATGTTATTATTGATCAACCGTAGTGTTATCAAACTTTGTTGATTCAACTAATCCTTTAGTTGATGATCGTTAAACTCTAAAGTATCCTTGAAGCTTATCCAAACCAAACTTCTTTTGGTGCGGACTTGAACTCTAAAACTAAGAAGAACAACCCTATTATAGGGGTACGCGATGCATTTAGATGTTTGTGCACAATACATGATACGAAGGGCTGATTCCCCTAAGTACGTGAAGTCCCTACAGTATAACTATTTAGGTTAAAGTTGAAAGATTACTTGTAACCATGAACATAATTCGTGGTCTTATGACCCTCATAAATATTTCATATTTTGATTCCAGTTTTTGGTTATCATTGATAGAGTATTATTCAGTTCTGATGAGCCTATTCATTGGCAGTTATTATTCTCTTGTTGTTTATTGCTATATCTAGTGAGCATTTGTTTTGCTCACTCTTGCATAAATATAATTAATACAGCTACGGTTGAGAAGGTCGATGAACCTACTACAAACAAAGAAAAAGGAAAAATGTACAAGTGATGAAGACTTGTAATTTATTGGCTTTTATGTTAATACACTTTATTTAAATGATGTGATGTAACTATTTTTACTTCTGCACTTGATTTATGTTAAAGGTTAGATAACCTGGGAGACTTTTTGATTTAATGATGTAACCCTTTTAATGGGAGGATTTATGGTTTAAATTCTATTATATTTGGGTAGTTAGTATGAATGTATGGAAAGTGAACACCAAGTCTTGTGGAAATGAAGTACCCAGATTTGGGGGTGTTACATTCCAAGTGAGGGTATAATGGTCTTTTAGGCCATCCCACCTCCATACTTTTCACCTCCTTACTATTCATTTCTTGTTCCCCACAACTCTTATCCTTTACTTGGCCACCAAGTGGCCAGCCATGACTCACCTATGGGGCCCCACATGGGTTGCCCCATGTGTTTTTCTCACCCAGTTACCCATCGGTTCGATCCATGGGTCCGGTTCTTGGTTTAGGCTTAAGTTTAATTACTTTGGACCTAACATTGGGCTTTCATTTCTTATCTTTGGGCCTTGACAAGTTTGCACTTGGGCTTGCCTAATTCCTACACAAATCCTACAAGTCCATTATAATTGGCTTAATGCTTATAACGTATAATCCTCGTATTCTTTACGTATACTAGTTTTGTAAAATCATTCGTTATATACGCTATACTATCTTTCGTATATACTAGTATGATACTTCATATCATACTCGTATTCATTTCTTTGTATAATACTTGTTTATTATACGATCATCATTTATTCAATCTTTACTTTCCTTAACATTCTCAAACTTAGTATGTAGGAAAAAAAGTGTGTTTGTCATAACTGAATTATTATTACGTATCCCATCGTTTCTTATCATTCTATCATTACGCATTTCTCAAAATTTCAAAAATAATTCCCGAGCAGAAATGGATGAATAGTGTTTTTTAAAAAATTTCTCGAAAAGCTTTTATTTTTGTCATAGAAATTCAAACACATTAATTCTATCACGTAGCCAGGATACTACGATATTACAACACTTTTAGGTTATAGAACAACCTTCATCTTACTTACTCCATATAATAACATATATTATAATGTTATTCATTATTTAATCAAATAAAAATTATTTTACAATTAATCCAATTTTTTCGGTCGTTACATTTCATCCATGAGTCTCTAAGCTTGGTCATTGTCTAGGCATCTTAGAAGGCCTAGTCCTGCATCTCTTTTGTACTGTGCGTCTCAGCTCAGATAGAATTTTATGGACATTCTATGGATTCGCTTTCTTTCAGCTTAACTTGACCTAATGGGCATAGATTTATCTAGCAGATACTCCTTGATGGAGTGGTACCAAGGGTGTTTGATGAGAGGTAGCTCATTCGATACTTATCCGATCTAATTCACATAGGATGGGGCCATTTGGCGGGTAAATGTGATATTTTGAATGCTTCCCCTTTCAGGTATGTTGATTAAGGAGGCCAAAGTTGCTAGTGCGTCAGCAAAGTCATTCATGTTATGAGGAATGTGGAGGAAGGATATTTCTTCAAACACCGAAGCCATCTGGATAACTTGCCAACGGTAAGGCAACAAATGTAATTCCTTGGTATGATAGACCCCAATGGTTTGTCCGATTACCCGTTCGAAATCTCTAAAGACAGTTAACCGTTTGATCCCCATGGATTGGGCTAGCTTCAATCCCATTATACAACATTCATACTCAGCTGTGTTGTTAGTGTTGACAAACTATAATTTGATGGCAACGGGATACTGTTTTCCCGAAATAGATACCAAAACTGCTCTAGCTCCGACACCTTCCATGTTTACAGCTCCATTAAAATACATCCTCCATGATTGGGCAGTATTATCCTGATGGTGTTGCTGAATTGTCATTACCCCTTCATCGGGGAAATATATTTCCAAGGGTTTGAAATCCCCGAATGGCAATACAGCCAGTTGATTCGTAATTTCTTGATCTGTGATAGACTTTTGGGTCACGTAGTTGATGTCGAATTACTGGAGGATCAACTGCCATATAGACAGTCGATAATTCAACATAGATTTGCTGAATACGTACTTGAGAGGATCCATGCGGGATATGAGATGGGTTATATGACCATGTTGATAATTATGTAATCTCATGGAAGCCCATGTTAATGCACAGTAAGTCTTCTCAACCAACGTGTACTTGTGCTCACTGATGCTGAATCTTTTGTTGAGGTAATAGATAGCTCTTTCTTGGCATATGTCATCTTTTTGTCCCGGCATGCAGCCCATGGCATTGTCATTAATTGACAGGTACATAAACAGGGGAACATCATCCCTGGGAGGTACTAAGACAAGAGCTTTGACTAGTTGTTCTTTGATGGAAAGGAAGGCTTTTTGACACTCTTTGTTCCATTTCTTGGAGGAGTTCTTCCTTAACAACTTGGAGATGGGCTCACAGGTTACTATGAGTTGGGAGATGAATCGGTTGATGAAGTTGATTCTTCCCAGAAATCTCCGTATTTTCCTCTCTATCTGGGGAACGGGCATCTCAGTAATGGCCTGAATTTTTGCAAGATCTAGCTCAATGCCTTTGTGATTCATTAGAAATCCCAGTAACTTACCTGACTTGACGCCGATGCGTATTTGGCCAGATTTAGCTTCAAGTTATACTTGCGCAACCGGTTGAAGAGCTTTTTTAGATGGTCTATGTGGTTTTCTTCCATTCGATACTTGACAATGACGTCATCTATATAGACTTCTATCTCTTTGTGCATTAAATCATGGAAAAGAGCCACCATGGCTCACTGATACGTAGCTCTGACATTAATAAGGATGAATGACAACCGTCTGTAGCAAAAGGTTCCCCAATGAGTGATGAATGTTGTCTTCTCCCGGTACTCTTCAGCAACCATGATTTGTTGATACCCAATAAAGCAATTAACAAAAGAGTACATGTCATACTGAGCTGTATTGTCAATGAGTATGTGGATAAATGGCACTAGGAAGTTGTCTTTGAGACAAGCTTTGTTCAAATCCCTATAATCCACGCATACTCGCACCTTCCCTCCGGGTTTAGGTACGGGAACTATGTTTGATAGCCACTTATGAGTGTGTTCTACATACACAAATTATGTACCTTTAAGTTTGTTAATTTACAAATCATAAACTAGTTTGTTTGGTTTTTATGTATTTTCATTGTATTGTTGTGTAATATAGTTTTATATTACTTTTATGTATTTTTGTATTAGTTTTATACATTTTTACTTTATTTTGTAGGAATTGGAAGGAATGTCATTTGGGTCAATGGTTGGAATCGCCAAATTCGCATTTTCGGTTTGTCATTGACATAGCAGTCCCTTGAAGCCATATTTTTACCAATGATCCGTCCATTATCTGTCCAAAGTCCAAGAATAAAAGTTGTATATCAACGTCTCCTCTTTCCGGATCATCTTGAGTCAACTCAATCGGAGTTTAGATGCGAGAGTTATGTCCACTTTCCCACCGAGTGTCAAATATGGAAACTACCAATTGTAATTTGCATAGCAGTCATTTCAAGGAAAATTTGAGCATTTCTCCAACCATTATTTCGAAGAACTCAAAGAATGAAAGTTGTAGATCTACGTCTCCTCTTTCCGGATCATCTTGAATCGTCTCAATCAGAGTTCGTATGAAGAAGTTATGACCCTTTTCCAAGTGATGTTGAAGTAGAAAATGAACCGGCGCTGCAGCGCAACTTGCTAGTGTATTTTCGGTGCTGCAGCACCACAAAGTAGTAGCCCATCCCCTTTTTTGCGCCGCAGCGCCCCGTTCAAGCCAAATCAAGGAGCTGCAACGCCAGCCACAAATTTTTGACAAATTTCAGCTATTAAATACTCAACCTAATGACCCAATGAAGTATCTTTTCATTTCTACTTGCAACCTAGAGGAGAAAAAGAGAGAGGCGGCGGCTTGGAGAAAAGGGAGGCCATGGCTCGTGGCCATGGTTCTTCAAGAGCTTCAACGAGCATCAATGGTGGGAGCTTCAATAACATCAATGGGGGAGCTTCAACCAACAACTGAGGGAAGCCATCCTTTCTTTCTTTCTTTTTCCTCTAGTGGCTAGAACTCATTCTTGGGGATCTAGTGCAAACAATTGTAACACCTATGGAGGCAAGGAATTGAATTAAACTTCTAGCTTTTCTTTGATACTTGTATGATCCATTGGATGATTACCTAATATTTGGAATAGTTTGATTTATTTGTTATGAATTAAACTTCTAATTTGCTTTCATTTTGATTGGTGTCATACGAATTGGTTCTTTATATTTCGTGCTTAATGTTTAATTGCTAAGGAATTGGTAATTAGCTTGGTAATCTATTTGAAATTGGAAAATGAATTATGAATTTAGACCAGAAATATAAGGGCATGTGATTATGTTATGTATAATTTATGTATTGTCAATTCATAGTGGCTGCCATGATCATAAAGAGAGTTAAGAGATTTGAACAAAGTGATGCACGCCAAGTATTTGACAAAATACTTGTGTGTGGATATTGTATTCTTAGCTCTTTATCTATCTATCTATGTTTTGTTTTTATGTTATTTTAATTAATTGTAATCATAATCTATCGTTTAAATCAACTGTTTAAATAAGACTAAGGCGATATAAAGTTAGTACTTGGTTAATCATTAGAGATAATTCCTCGTGGGTTCGACAATTCTCTTATCATTATATTACTTGTTGACCGCGTATACTTGCGCGTGTTTATCGGTTGCGAAATTAACCAACAAGTTTTTGGCGCCACTGCCGGGGAATTATTATTCTAATATTGTCCAATATTGATTTCAATCAATTTAGTCTTAATTTGAATGTATATTTATCTTTTATTTGTTTGATCTTTGTTTTCGTGTGTTTTTCGATTGCAATAAATTGGCTGACAAGACTGTATGTAAATGCGGCTCTTGTGCAAGACTTGGCATAAGCTGGGGCCTTATAGTTCTATTTATTGTTATCATTTCTGAGATTGGTTTGACAGGATTGCAAGTAAATGCATTGCTTTTGTGCAAGACTCAACGTAACAGTTGGATCCTTACAGTCCGATTTTGCATGCACATTTTTTTTAAACTTGTATTTCTATTTTAAATAATGTCAGGCTTAAGACTATAAAATAAGCGCTTATTAAGAGGCAACCCAAGTTATAAATTTTTGTGTTAGTTAATCTCAGATATTAAATGACCCCAACTTTTTCATAAATAAAATTGAATTTTCTCTAATTATTATTTTGAATAATAAGGTGTTAATTTGATATAATGCTTTGGTTATGAGTGAAATATGTAAATTTTGCAAAATAAGCAAGTGGTTATAGCATATTCATTGTTGTCGGGGAATATTCGTTTGGTCGTAAAATATTCTTGCTGTCGGGGAAAATTCGTACGATGGCGCAGCCATTTGTGGGCCCCATAACGAAAAACGGTCGGATAAAGAAAATGACATGTTTGAATTTTTATAAATAACAACGTAATTGTTACCGTTAACACTGTTGGAATACCCAGTGGTTAAAATACTGTAATACGCGGGGTTGCAAAGTAGCACACGGTATTGCACAGTATTGATAAATTATTGATCCTTACGTAAGAAGTCACTACTCAATAATTGTTACAGTAATTAATGTTTAATATTTTAATTTATTGGTACAATAATTGATGCGTTGATATTTTATATTATTGTTGTTTCAATAATTGTCACTGCACAGTATTTTCCATTATCAGATTAATAATTCATATTATTTGAATAATATTATTAGATAACATTATTGACAATGTCTAAAAAGAGGTTTGAACACCTAATTATGCGCCAGTAAGGAGAAATTCTTATCGGAAAGCCCCCTCTTTCCTAGGAACGACCTGGTTGTCATAATTGTGATTCTGTAATATTATTTGTGAATAATTAATTATTGATTTATATGATAAGGAAATATTTATTTTATGTGGATATAATTAATGGATATATTTATTTTTGTGGATATAAATGAAGGAATTAATGCTGAGGTATCTGAATTTTATCAGAATGGAGGTATTAAAAATCGTCCGTATGTGAATTTCGGGCATTTTCTGTTTGGAATTTAAAAAAACTTTCTTCTACACAGTTGTAGAGAATTAAATTTTCTATGGAAATGACATGAGATTTGAATTTTTCTGATAAAATGGCTATTTATTATGAATTATTGAATTTTTGAAAAATAAAATATTTTTATTAAAATTAGGGGTGGGACCCACTTTTGTCCTTTGTTGATAAAATGTGCTGAATTGAATTTCAAATGTGGAGGGCTGGTAGGTGGCTTGTGCCATGTGTAGAAAATAATATATTATTTTATTATTTAGTCTCCTTTGACGTTCTAGCATTTTTCTATAAAATAGAGTGTTTAGTTAGAATTGAAAATCACACCAGAAACAAGTTTTCTCTCTCTCTATATTATCGAGCGTATTTTGTGAGTATTTAGATACTTTGAGAGTTGCTATTCAGTACAAGTTTCCTTAGGCTTTATATCCGATATTCCGGTCATAAGTACTATTATTTTGAGGTAAGGGATGTTATTTTTCTCGTAAATGATATTATTTTCTTCAATATCATTATGCCGAAATATTGATATGAATTTTATTTTGAAATTTCTACCTTTTTATGTCGGGGTTACTATTCACGTATACAACACTATTTACTAATACGGTACTATTCACAGAAAAATAAAATTTTATTTTCTTTGTCCAAGATGTCTATTATGGTTACTATCTTTGATTGTATCCATGTTTTGATCTTTATTTTTGAATTCTGCTCCACAATTGATTATTATAGAGTATTTTTAAACTTGGATAAATAGCAGTACGAATCCCTAATATTTATTCTTTTGTCTCACTGGATTCATTTTCTTTAAGATATTTTTTATCATCCTCAGTCCTAAATGATGATATTACTAAATATCTTTGGCATGTAGTGCAAAGATAATTGATTAACTGATGAATATCTTTGGCCCGTAGTGCAAAGATGAACATGTATTTAGATAAACATGACCAACTGGTGATACAAATGAATATTTTTAGCATGTAGCGCAAAGATGAATATTAATTTAAGATGTATATTAATTGATGTTACATGGATAAAATATTGATGATGGACTATTAAATCTTAGAAGATAGTAGAATTAATTCTCTACTTGACTCTTCTAATGGATTGTTATTTTCGCTGTAGTTGTTGATCTAAAAACTTGTTGTCTATTATATTTTATCATATTTTTCCCTGTTGAAGACTAATGATAATTTGTTGTATATTATCTTAATCATAATATTCTTTACTAGGCTAGTTGAGCTCACCCTTTTCCTTTTTATTCCATTTTTCTCAAGAGACGAGAATATAGTGGGGACTAGTCGGGGCGTGGAGTGATGTTTTTCGATCAGTTGTGT
Organism: Panax notoginseng; assembly: GCA_016801055.1. Classification (NCBI taxonomy): domain Eukaryota; kingdom Viridiplantae; phylum Streptophyta; class Magnoliopsida; order Apiales; family Araliaceae; genus Panax; species Panax notoginseng. Next base: position 238,070,110 of record CM029013.1, on the reverse strand, counting down.
TAGCAGTCCTCGCTATTTTGTAAAATAGTATTTCAATAATTATAATGATGACTTATTTTAGTGTGAATATTGTCTAGAAGATAATATTTGTATTTAAGCTCACAGTTTACGTGTTGTCGTATTTTGCAAGACAATTGTAGTAATGAAGTTGTATTTATTTCTGTACCATGTATTTGATGTATACCTATTTTGGGGGCGTCACAAAACTTATCGATTGAACAATCCCTAGCTCATACATGCTTGACACGACTCTAAGAGATAGACAAAAATACTTTGCGCTTGTCATCAGCCACAATAAAAAATTAATAATAATTAACTATAACAGCCTTGCTAAATAGTATCTCAAAATAAGGTAAAAAGACCATTCACATGGCACAAACATCTAATCTGTATAAGCCCCAAAAAAGATGGCTATAAACCACAATCATGCTAATAATAATCAAAGCATTAGATAATAAAAACCAAAAACAGTTGATGGCATAAAAAAATTAAAGCATAATCCCGTAGTTCAAAATGACTGCACCACAATACTGATAATAAAACATAATAAAGTACTAAAGTATGCAACCTAACATGGCAGTACAAAAATAAATAGATAATAGCCACAAACACCCCCAAACTTGAGATGAGCAATGCCCTCATTGCTAAACATAAAGCAATCGTATACAAGAGGGCTTCCCTAAAGTTTGCTCACTCAACAGCGGTGCCGTCCTCGTCAGCCTCTGCGGGCGGTGATGGGGGAGGGTAGGGGTGGGAAAACATGTTGAACACATTTCCATAATCCTTAGTTAAGTTACAAGATCGACCGAAGTCTACATAAATAGTAGACTTCAGTGTCTAAAAATGGACACTCGCGCGGCCGCGTGAGTTTTGTACTGGGAGGCCGCGCGCCCGCGCGACGTACATAACTCAGTTTTTGTAGACAGAGCTTTAGCACTTTTCTTAGCCCAACTAACTTGAATTTTACCCACCAAACAGTGATAATAACACGTAAGATAAATATAACAGTATCATAAACATGTTTGCTAACATATTAAACCACTTAGCATAATTTAACAATCACAAAAACTATTTTAATTTCTCAAAACTCATGTTTTTCATAAAAACTCAATTTTCTTGATATTCATTCTAAAAATCATCACTCTGAATTCAATACATGCTTAAATCATCTCATTCAAATTACGTTATGTTCGCATCTCATTGAACTAACATATACAAGTGTCAATTTACAGTTTCACATACTAATTAGCCACTAAAATTGATACTTACATAGCCATACATGAAAACATATATATACTGACATTATTTCTACTACTGTCAACCGAATTTAGCTTGCAATTGTTGTTTATACATAATCTCTATCATCATATACTTACATAATCACAAGTAATCCCATTGTATAACAATAATCCAACAAATTTGAAATTCACAGATTATATAAAAGTTTGTCGTAATACTCATAAACATATATATAATATCCAAGTTGTAGAACATACCTTCAATTATCAACACAATTGCTACCAATTACTGAAATTGTTATGCAAATTCTTAAGATTCTCTCTTTCTCTCTCAATTCTCTCTGAAGCTCTCACAAACTCGGTACTCTCAAACTTGGAAAATAGAATGCGTAATAATAAGGAAATCAACTAATATTCAAGCGCAAGAATAAAACTGATACTTAATAACAATACTAATTGCAAAATCGGTTACTAACGTATATAATATAAATATTATATTTATTATTTTAATTTATTTTACTTATTTTATTTAATTTAAATAAACTAGAAATCCCAAAAGCCATAAGGCTTGGTTGGCAAAAACTCTTTAAATATATTAAAGAATTAATATATTAAGCCTTGTTTGTTAAATACTAAATTAACTACTTTAATTTATTTTAATAATTTCATATATTATAGTTATTCGTCACACTATATTTAATCAAGCTTTCATATTTATTTTAATTAATTCAAATAACAATTAATTAAATAAATCCTTTAATCACATAACCCAATACAAATAATTAACCATTAAATTAAAATATCAATATAATAATCATTTCCTTAATTCATCAATTATTAAATAATTAACTAAACAAAAATTAAATCAATTGAACAAATATTTATTCAACGATAATTACATCCATTAAATATTTATATAAATCAATAAATATTTAATATTACCTTTAAAATTCTAGAGTTTTACAATAGATATGTGAAAAACATTATGAACACGAGACATGCTTGAAGGTAATGCGAGTCTATAGGCCACATTTTTTATTCGGTCAAGAATCTCAAATGGACTAACAAATCTTGGATTGAGCTTTCCTCTTTTCTCAAATCTTTTAACTCCCTTCCATGGAGCAATACGTAACAATACATGATCCCCAATATTAAATTTCACATCCTTTCGATGAAGATCCACATAACTCTTTTGTCGATTATGTGCCGTTTGTATATGTTGTCGGATCATTTGGATTTTCTCTGTAGTCATACGTACCAATCCTGGTCCCAACAACGTTGGTTCACCCACCTCGACCCAGCATACTGGAGAACGACATTTTCTTCCATATAACGCCTCGAATGGAGCCATGCCTATACTTGCTTGATAACTATTGTTGTAGGAGAATCCCAACTCCCCTTGAAATCTAAGACACAGAGTCTTAATAGATCTTCAAGAGTTTGAATAGTTCTTTCTGATTTCCCGTCCGTTTGAGGATGGTATACTGAACTGAATCGTAAATTCGTGCCCATAACTTTCTGCAAGTTAACCCAAAATCGTGAAGTGAATCTTGGGTCACGATCAAAAACTATGGATACTGACATGCCATACAATCTCACAATCTCATTCACGTACATACGAGCAAGATGTTTAAGGGAATAAGTCTTCCGTATAGGCAAGAAATGAGTAGATTTGGTTAATCAATCAACAATAACCCAAATCGCATCTATGCCTTGAGAAACTTTGGGAAGACCCGTAATGAAATCTATGGTAATGTGTTCCCACTTACATTTCAGAATCTCAAGTGGTTGCAATGGACCCTTTGGCACTCGATGCTCCTCCTTTACTCGTTGATAAGTTAAACACCTCGAGATAAACTCCACGATCTCTCTCTTCATATTGCTCCACCAAAATGTATGTCGAAGATCATTGTACATTTTGGTACTCCCAGGATGGATTGCAAACGATGTGTTGTGTGCCTCTATCATGATTCTATACTTCAAGTCAGAATCGTTAGGACCACAAATTCTGGAGTGGACTCGAAGTATTCCTTCTTCATCGATTCTTGCTTCTGGAATAGCACCTTCTTGCAATTTCTTCTTCATATGCATCAGCTCCAAGTCCGTAGCTTGAGCAGCTTTAACTTTATCGATTAAAGTCGGTTCTACTCGTATATTTGATATCATCACGTGGATACTTGAAGCCTTTACCTCTATCTCCATCCTTTGTAAGTCATACAAAATGGGCCTTTGTTTTGACAAATATCGCACTTTTACCCGCATATAATCTTCTACTCAATGCGTCAGCTACTACGTTTGCTTTTCCAAGGATGGTATTGGATGGTATGATCGTAATCTTTCAATAGCTCGAGCCAATGTCGTTGCCGCATGTTGAGTTCCTTTTGGGTGAAGAAATATTTGAGGCTTTTATGATCCGTATAAATCTCCACTTTCTCCCCATACAAGTAGTGCCTCCAGATTTTCAACGCGAAAACAACTGATGCCAACTCTAGATCATGAGTAGGATAATTCCTCTCATATTCTTTGAGTTGTCGCGAGGCATAGGCTATGACTTTCTAATGTTGCTTGAGAACACATCCTAACCCTTTTTCTGAAGCATTGCTGTAGATAACAAATCCATCCGAACTAGATGGTATTATTAGAACAGGTGCCGAAATGAGTCTCCTCTTAAGGTCTTGGAAACTCTTCTCGTATTCCTCAGTCCATACAAATTTTGTATCTTTCCGAGTCAGCTAAGTTAACGGTGTAGCGATTCGAGAAAATCCTTCCATAAATCTCCGATAATAACCAGCTAAGCCTAGAAAACTACGTACTTCGGTCACCGAATTCGGTTGCTCCCAATTTTGTATGGCTTCAATCTTCGCCAGGTCAACAGATACTCCATGTTTTGACACCACGTGCCCAAGGAATGCTACTTCCTCAAGCCAAAACTCACATTTCTTCAGCTTGGCATATAGCTTGTTATCGCGAAGCCTTTGGAGTACCAGCTTCAAATGGTGGTCATGATTTTCACGGCTTTTGGAATAGACGAGGATGTCATCAATAAAGACAACAACGAACTGATCCAAATATTCTTTGAATACACGGTTTATCATATCCATGAAAGCAGCAGGAGCATTAGTCAATCCAAAATACATGACTAAGAATTCATAATGCCCGTACCGAGTTCTGAAGGCAGTCTTCGGAATATCCTCAGTTTAATTTTCAGCTGATAATATCCAGAACGAAGATCGATCTTTGAAAAGAATTGTACTCCTTGCAACTGGTCGAACAGGTCATCAATGCGAGGTAGCGGATACCTATTCTTGATGGTGACATAGTTCAATTCTCTATAGTCGATACAAAGTCGCATACTCCCGTCTTTCTTCTTTATGAATAAAACAGGACCACCCAAAAAAGATGTACTAGGACGAATAAAACCGATATCTAACAATTCCTGTAGTTGGACTTTTAACTCCCGAAGTTCAATAGGAGTCATTCGATATGGGATTTTAGAAATGGGCTTTGTACTAGGTTCAAAGTCAATAAAGAATTCAACTTCACGTTCTGGAGGTAGACCGGGAAGTTCTTCAGGAAATACGTTAGGAAATTCAGTAACAATAGAAATATTATTCAAATTTGACATATTTTTGTTCAAGTCCGTGACATGGGCTAAGAAAACTTGACATCTATTTTTTAATAAACGAATAGCTTTATGGCTTGATATGACAGTGATTGATTTTAGTGGTTTGGTAGCTTGAATTCGCATAACAGGTTGGTTAGGAATATGAAAACTAGCAACCTTACGAAAATAATCAATTTTGGCATGATGAATTGTTAACCAATCAATCCCTAAAATCACATCAAATGCAAGTATTTTTAAATAAATAAGATCAACAGGTAATGTGATTGTGCCAACTTGGATCAAGCAAGATTTTATACACAGTGGATGTAATAAAAGTTTCTCCAAACAGAGTCTCCACAGATAAGCCAAAGTCTAATTTCTCCGGAGTCAAGTTTAAACGTTGAGCACAAGCAGGAGAGATTAAAGAATGGGTAGAACCGGTATCTAGTAAGGTATAAACATCGTAAGAGTTTATGATTAGCTTACCCGTGATTACCTCGTTCGGGTTCTTCGCGTTTTGGCCAGTCACGACAAACGCCAACCCTTGAACCATCGACTTTGTTTTGTCCGCAGTCGCCTTTGGTGTCGCTGTCCCAGTTGTACTTGACTTTGCTACCAGACAAAATCGGGCTATATGACCGTCTTTACAACAATTGAAACACACCTTGGAAGGCTGTGAACAGTTTGGAATTATGTGTCCCTCCTCTCTGCATCTATAGCATCTAACTAGCAGTCGGTCTCCTCCCCTAGAATTTGTTGTTGGTGCTGGTGCTCCTGCTGATGTCTTTCCATCATTGTTGAATCTCCTCTTTTTGAAATTTCCACTTGACTCACCTCTCATGTTATCACGGCCACGATTACCACCCGAGTGGTTACCGCTTTTGTCTGTATTTTTTCCTCCGCGCTGGTTCTCATCGCTCCGATGACTGCTGTCACCGGTATGACCCTGGTTATGGTCCCTCGGTTGAACATACTCATTATCGCGCTCTAATAATTGAGCCCTATTTACAACATCTGAATGTAAAGAAAATTTATGAGAGATGAGATATTGCCGAATCTCGGGTTTTAGACCTCTCAGAAACATCCGTGTCATTCGTTCCTCATTCTCTACCAAATGAGGTCCAAACCTGGATAACTCTACGAACTGCGCCTCGTACTGAGACATAGTCATGTTGTTTTGTTCTAGTCTGATAAACTCTACCACCTTCATATGATGAATACTTTCAGGAAAGTACTTATCATTGAATAGCTTCTGAAACGTTTCTTAAGACATGCTGAGTGCGGCAGGCTGGGTACGCTTCACATATTCCAACCAGTAATCTGCCTCACCACGGAACATAAAGGTGGCGAATGGAACCTTCTGTTCTTCTGTGCATCCCAAGACATCGAATATCTTGGTAATTTGCTTGACCCACGTTTTTGCCTTAATCGGATCTGGCTTTCCCCAAAATTCTAGTGGTCCCAACTCTTTAAACTGCTTGGCTGTGACAAACCGCGCGTTGCTATTATTTCCACCCATATTTTGTACACGAGTCTCCCTCGTCTGATTTTGCACGAACTGTAAAAAGCTTCTAAACATCCCATCTTTCATCATTTGTTCGGTAGTGTTATTTACAGGAGGAATATTGCCTTCTTGTTGCACTTTCCCCTGGGTGGTGATCAAACGTGTCACCACGGTCTCATTTACTCCATTGTTAATGTTCTCAGCTGCCATTCTAAAATACTACCATAAAATAAGGGTTATTTAAACAAATTAACATATCACATAATATCCTTATATTATGACCGACTAACAAATAAGCTTAGGTAGGACACACTAGCAAAGGACTTACTCGTTTCTCCCCTCCTAGTTCTATTCCCCAATCTCCTCTAGAGACTATATCCCTAAGCTCTGATACCAACTGTGACGCCCCCAAAATAGGTATACATCACCCATTCTGAGTCGCCAAATATATGGTACATAAACAAATACAACTTCATTACTACAATTGTCTTGCAAAATACGACAACACATAAACTGCGAGTTTAAATACAAATATTGTCTAATAGACAGCATTAAAACTCAAAAGGAGTCCTCATTACAATTATTGACACACTATTTTACAAAAATAGTGAGGACTGTTAAAACAACTTTCTAGAACCATCAGTCCATACCCCAGCTAGTTCCTGCTATATTCTCACCTCTTGAGGAGAAAAATGGAACAAAAAAGAAAATGGTGAGCTCAACTAGCCCAGTAAAGAATATTATGACTAAGATAATATACAACAAATTATCATTAGTCTTCAACAGGGAAAAATCTGATATGATATAATAGACAACAAGTTTTAGATCAACAACTGCAGCGGAAACAATAATTCATTAGAAGAGTTAAGTAGAGAATGAAATCTACTATCATATATGAATTTAAAAGTCCATCATCAATATTTTATCCCTACAACATCAATCAAAATACATCTTGAATCAAGTATTCATCTTTGCACTACAGGCCAAAGATATTCATTTGTATCACCAGTTGGTCATGTTCATCTCAACATCTGTTCATCTTTGCACTACGGGCCAAAAATATTCATCAGGTAATCATTCATCTTTGCACTACAGGCCAAAGATATTCATCAAGTATCACCATTAAGGACTGAGGATGATGAAAAACATTTTAGAGAACGAATCTAGTACGATAAAAGGACAAAATTTAGATATTTGTACTTTAGATAATTCAAGTTTAAAAATATTCCATAATAAAACATAATGGAGAAAAATTCAAGAATGACAATCAAAACATGGATACAATCAAAGATAGTAAGCATAGTAGACATCTGGGACAAAGAAGAGAAAATTTCTTTTTTCGGTGAATAGTGCCGTATTCGTGAATAGTGCCGTATACGTGAACAGTAACCGCGACATAAAAAGTTCCAAATTTGATAAAAAGTTCAGACCAATATTTCGGCATAATGATTTTGAAAGAAATAATACCATTTACAAAAAAATAACATCCTTACCTCAAAATACAGTATTTATGACCAGAATATCGGATATGACGCTGAAGGAAACTTGCACTAAATAGCAACTCTCAAAGTATCTAAATACTCACAAAATACGCTTGATATATATATATATATATATATATAGAAAGAAAACTTATTTCTGGTGTGATTTTCAATTCTAACTCAGCACCCTATTTATAGAAAAATGTTAGAACGCCGAAGCAGATTTAACCTGCTACCTGATGGCTTTATCTGCTACTATTTCTGCCCACCAATTTTGACATAAAATTTTAGCATATTTCTCACCAACCAAAAGTAGGGCCCACCAATTCTAAAAATTTTGAAAATATTTTAAATAATCAGTAACTTTAATAATTCATATAAAATAGCCCTTTTATCAAAAAAATTCGAATCTCATGTCCATTCCATACGAAATCGAATTCTCTACAACTTTGTAGCTTTAAGTTTTTCCAAATTCCAAATCAAAAATATCCAAAATTCACAAACGGATGATTTTTAATACCTCATAAAATTCATAACAAATCATACGTTAATTTTTAACGGTTCAAAATTTGTGGACATATACTCAACTTATATATGTATAACATATCCAAAAATCACAACGATCCAACGGTCAGATTGAAATTATAACTCACGTAATAGAGCTTTAAGAACACTATTTTTATTTTTAAAACCTTAATTTCGACAAAATACTGATAAAACACCTCAAAATTAAATCCTTCATTTATATCCACATAAAAAACAAATATTTTCTTCTCATATAAATCAATAATTAATTATTCATAAATAATATTACAGAATCACAATTATAACAACCAGGTCATTCCAGGAAATAGGGGGCTTTCCGATAAGGATTTCTCCTTACTGGCACGCAATTAGGTGACAAAACCTCTCCTTAGATAGAACTTTCTTGGACATTGTCAATAATGTTATCTAATAATATTATTCAAATAATATGAATTATTGATATAATAATGGAGATACTGTGTAGTGACAATTATTGAAACAACAATAATATAAAATATCAACGCAGCAATTATTGAACTAATAAAATAAAATATTGAACAGTAATTACTGTAACAATTATTGAGCTTCTTACGTAAGAATCAATAATTCAACAATACTATGCAATACCGTTTGCTACTATGCACCCACGCGTATTGTTGTATTTTAACCACCGAGTATTCCAATAGTGTTAACGGTAACTACTACGCCGTTATTTATATAAACTCATACTTGTCTTTTTCTTCATCCGACCGTTTTTCGTTATGGGGCCCAGAAATGACTCCGCCGTCGCACGAATATTCCCCGACAATTAGAATATTCCACGACCAAACGAATATTCCCCGACACAATGAATATTTTATAACCACTTGTTTATTTTGCAAAATTTGCACATTTCACCCATAACCAAAGCATTATATCAAATTAACACCTTGTTATTCAAAATAATAATTAGAGGAAATTTGATTTTATTTATAATAAGTTGGATTCTTACTATGAAATTTCGTCCTCGAAATTGACGTATGTACCTGGTGTTTCGAAAAGGTGAGGATACCTCGCTTTCATTTCTGATTCCAACTCCTAGGTCATTTCCTCAATAGCATGGTTCCTCCACAAAATCTTAACTTGTGGTATAACCTTGGTGCGTAGGACATGCTATTTCCTATCCAAGATCTTAATAGGTATCTCCTCGTACATTAAATCTTCAGCTATCTCGTCTGGTTCTAGCTCAATTATGTAGTTCGGGTCTTTCACATATTTATGAAGCATAGATGTGACACCCCAAAATCTAGGTACTTCATTTCCACAAGATTTGGTGCTCACTATCCATACATTCATATTATCTACCCAAATAAAATAATATTTAAACCATAATCCTCACTTTAAATAAGTTTACAACATTAAATCAAAAACAACCCAGGTTATCTAACCTTTAAACATCATTCAATTGCGAAATTTAATTATTGCATTACATCATTATTAAAAATTCTATGATCATAACAGTAAACAAAAGTACAAATCAACATCACTTGTATATTTTTTCCTTTCCTTTGCTAGTTGAAGACTCATCTACCTTCTCAACTTTAGCTGCAATAAGTGTATAAATATGCAAGAGTGAGCAAAACAATTGCTCACTGGATATAACAATGAATCAACAGGAAAAATAATAATAACAATTGCCAACGAATAGGCTCATCAAGTCGAAATAATACTCCAACAATGATAATCAAAAACTGGAATCCAAAATCTGGAATATATATAACTGAGGGTCAGAAGACCGTGAACTATGTCCACAGTAGTGAGTAATCTTTCAACTCCAACTTTAACAGTCATAAGACTATAAGGACCCCTTGTACTTAGGGGGATCATCCCTTCGTGCAATGTATTGTGCACAAACATTTTAACGCTACACGTAAATTATCCCCTAATAATAATAGGGTTGTTCATCCCAGTATTTAGAGTACAAGTCCGCACAAAAGAAAATTTGGTTTGGATAAGCTTTCAAGGGAAATTGAAGTTTAACGAACATCAACTAGAGGACTAGTTGATTCAATAGTGTTTGATAATCACAACATATGTTTAATAACAACATAACATAGGACAATTGAGAATCATAAATGAACTGATTATGCATATTAAACTCATGCTTGAATTAACTATAGAGCATAAGTATTCAACAAAATGAATAAAATGGTAACCCTTTGCTTGAACAATAAATAAGCTAAGGTTAGAGTCTTATAACATTAGAAATGAAATTACTGAGCGTACATTAACTGATAGCAAACTGGAAACTAAAAACTTGCCCAACATGATATTAACTCATACAAAGAATTAAAATAGTTCAATAATAGAGATGAGAGTTCAAAGACTACATTCATTATACAATAATAGAACTTAAGAAACTTGCTTAACTATAAACAAGTTAAAATGAATCAATTAAATGAGAATTTTAGATAACACTAGAGTTAAAGTTTGCTCGAATGAATTTTAGGAACAATTGACTTATTCAATAACAGTTAAGATAAAAAGCTTGCTCAATCAAAAGAATAAATTTTCACAATGTAATAATAGAACTAACTCAACGAAAGTGTAGAGTTAGAAAACTTTATCAATGTAAAAGATAGGGTTTAGAAACTTGCCTTGAGCGTAAGCTATAAAATTACACTCACGATCACCTACACATAATTTTAGAATAACAATACCTATTAGATATGCTAACATAGCATAACATGTTTATTACCATTTCCATTTCAGAAACTCTAAGTGTTTTACTTCGCAACACTTGCCTCATTTTTATCACTTTGAATTCACTAACACCATAACACAACTCTGTTTTAGCCTTACTGTTACATGTTGGACACATTACCATAATCCTTAGTTAAGCTACAAGAACGACCAAAGTCTGCAGAAATAGCAGACTTTAGTGTCTGGAAATGGACACTCGCGCGGCCGCGCGAGTTTTGTACTGAGAGGCCGCGCGCCCGCACGACGCACGAAACTCAATTTTTGCAGACAGAGCTTCGGCACTTTTCTTAGTCCAACTAACACGAAATTTACCCACCAAACAGTGATAATAACACGTAAGATAAATATAACAGTATCATAAACATGTTTGCTAACATGTTAAACCACTTAGCACAATTTAACAATCACTAAAACTATTTTAATTTCTCAAAACTCATGTTTTTCATAAAAACTCAATTCTCTTGATATTCATTCTAAAAATCATCACTGTGAATTCAATACATGCTCAAATCATCTCATTCAAATTACGTTATGTTCACATCTCATTGAACTAATATATCCAAGTGTTAATTTACAGTTTTACATACTAATTGGCCACTAAAATTGATACTTACATAGCCACACACACACACACACACACACACACACACACACACACACACACATATATATATATATATATATATATATATATATATATATATATATATATACGGTCAGTCTCTAAAGCAACCCTTAAAGAGCGAACCAAAGACAAACCGTCGTCTTTGGTGTCTATGGCGACGGTTCGATCCGTCGCGACGGTTCGATCCGTCACCATAGCCATGTAGTCTTTGGCGACCGGTCGAACCGTCGCCATAGACACCAAAGACGATGGTTCGTCTTTGGTTCATTTTTTAAGGTTCGTTTTAGAGACTCTCCGTATATATATATATATATATATATATATATATATATATATATATATATATATATACTGACATTATTTCTACTATTGTCGACCAAATTTTGCATGCAATTGTTGTTTACACATAATCTCTATCATTATATACTAACATAATCACAAGTGTTCCCATTGTATAGCAATAATCCAACAAATTTGAAATTGACAGATTATATAAAAGTTTGCCGTAATACTCATAAACATATATATAATATCCAAGTTGTAGAACATACCTTCAATTATCAACACAACTGCTGCCAATTACTGAAATTGTAATGCAAATTCTTATGATTCTCTATTTCTCTCTCAATTCTCTTTGAAGCTCTCACAAACTCGATACTTTCAAACTTGGAAAATAGAATGCGTAATAATAAGGAAATCAACTGATATTCAAACGCAAGAATAAAACTGATACTTAATAACACTACTACTTGCAAAATCGGTTACTAACGTATATAATATAAATATTATATTTATTATTTTAATTTATTTTACTTTTTTATTTAATTTAAATAAACTAAAAATCCCAAAAGCCATAGGGCTTGTTTGGCAAAAACTCTTTAAATATATTAAAGAATTAATATATTAAGCCTTGTTTGTTAAATACTAAATTAAGTCCTTTAATTTATTTTAATAACACCATGTAATATAGTTATTTGTCACACTATAATTAATCAAGCTTTCATATTTATTTTAATTAAATCAAATCACAATTAATTAAATAAATCCTTTAATTACACAACTCAATAAAAATAATTAACCATTAAATTGAATTATCAATATAATAATCATTTCCTTAATTCATCAATTATTAAATAATTAACTAAACAAAAATTAAATCAATTGAACAAATATTTATTCAACGATTATCACATCCATTAAATATTTATATAAATCAATAAATATTTAATATTACATTTAAAATTCTGGAGTGTTACATCATTCCCTCTTTAAAAGGATTCTGTCCTCAAAATCACAATTCAAACAATCAAATCGTCACATTCTTCCATAGTTACAAAGATTCTGTCTCCAGAATCGAAGACATAGATTAAATAAATAACTCATGGTAATTTTTTATCATTTCAGCTTCGAGTTCTTACGTTGCCTCTTCGACATTGTGGTTTCTCCATATCACCTTCACAGAAGGTATCACTTTATTTCTGAGTACTTGTTCTTTCCTGTTTACTATCTGGATATGAATCTCTTCAAAAGATAAATCTTTCTCGAACTGCAACGGTTCGTACTCGATCACGTGCTTGTAATCGGGCGTATAAGACTGTAACACTGAAATGTGAAAAATATTGTGAATGTTTTCTAACTCTGGAGGTAAAGCTACCTCGTAAGCCACCTCTCCAACTCTTCGCAGCACTTCGAAGGGTCCAATAAATCTCGGGCTCAGCTTTCCCTTCTTATCGAAACAAATTTTCCCCTTCTAAGGAGAAACTTTCAGGAACACGAAACTTCCTGCTTCAAATTCACGATTTTTCTGTCGATTAACCTACTTTTTCTGTTGATCTTGAGCAGCTACCAGTCTTGCTCAGATGAGTTTGACAACTTCAGCAATTTGTTGTACCAGTTCTGGTCCGAATAGTAGGCGTTCACCGACTTCATCCCAACACAGTGGAGTTCTGTACTTTCTGTCGTACAATTCCTCGTAAGGTGGCATGCCGATGCTCGCGAGGTAACTGTTGTTGTAGGCAAATTTTACCAATGGTAAATGATCATCCCTGTTTCCTTTGAAATCCATGATGCCCGCTCTAAGCATATCTTTAAGCGTCTGGATCGTTCTTTCACTTTGCCCATCGATTTGCGGATTATATGCTGTACTCATTTTCAGTTGCGTTCCCATGCATTCTTATAGTCTCTTCCAGAAATTTAATGTGAACCTTGGATCTCTATCTGATACAATTGACATTGGAACTCCATGTCTTGGGATGATCTCCTTAACGTATAACTTCGCCAGCTGATCAAGATTAAATTTAATCTTTATTGGCAAAAAGTGTGCAGATTTCGTTAATATGTCCACTATCACCCATATCGCATCGTATCCTTTCTGCGTCGTTGGAAGACCTATCACAAAATCTATTATGATGTGCTCCCATTTCCATTCTGGTATTTCCAACGGTTGAAGTAACCCGCTTGGTCGTTGATGCTTTGCTTTCACCTTCTGACACGTCAAACATTTTGTAATGCATTATGCAACATCTGTTTTCATATTTGGCCACCAAAAATGTCACCGCAAATCTTGATACATCTTAGAACTTCCTGGATGAATCGAATATCTTGTGTTGTGCGCTTCAGTCAAGATTTTGTCTTTAATATCTGGTACTGTTGGAAACCAAATACTTTCCTCGAATCGTAGTAGTCCTTCGGTATCGATCTTGTATTTTTCATCACTACCGTCAATCACTTTCTCTTTGATTATTTCGTATTCTTTATCTTGTAGTTGAGCACTCTTCACTTTGTCCACTAAAGTTGGACTGGCATCCATCTGAAATAGTCGTTCATAGGATTCCTTTGGAAATTTGATTTCTAACTCTAGCTTTGCCATTGCTAAAATAAGCTCCTCCTGAGTGGTTATCAACATCAACTTCTCCTAACCTTTCCTGCTCAAAGCATCTGCAACCACATTCGCTGTGCTTGGGTGATAAAAGATCTCACAATCATAATCCTTTATCAATTCCATCCATCTTCATTGACGCATATTCAGGTCTTTCTGTGTGAAAATATACTTCAGACTTTTATGGTCTGTGTAGATTTCATATTTTTCTCCATAGAGATAGTGTCTCCATATCTTGAGAGCAAATACTACTGTAGTCAATTCCAAATTATGAGTCGGATAACCTTTCTCATATTCTTTCAGTTGCCTTGATGCGTACGCAATGACTTTTACGTTTTGCATAAGGACACAACCCAATCCTTTGTGTGAAGCATCACTATACAGCACAAAGTTTCATGTATTATCTGGCAACGACAACACATGTGCCACACTTAACTTCTTTTTTAGTTCTTGAAAACTTTCCTCACACTTTTCTGTCCAAACAAATTTTACAGATTTTCTCATTAAATTTGTTAACGGAGTAGCAATCTTGGAAAAATCTTGAATAAATCGTCTGTAATATCCTGCCAATCCCAAGAAACTTCTTACTTCTGATGGAGTTCTTGGTTGTTCCCAAATTATCACTGCTTTGACTTTTGATGGATCTACGGAAATCCCATCCTTATCAATTACATGCCCAAGAAATTGTACACGTTCCAACCAAAATTCACATTTAGAGAATTTTGCGTACAACTTTTCTTTTCTTAGCGTCTCCATCATCAGACGTAAGTGCTCCATGTGTTCCTCTTGAGTTTTAGAGTACACTAAAATATCATCGATAAATACCACTACAAACTTGTCTATAAATGGTTTAAACACCATGTTCATCTAATTTATGAACGCTGCAGGGGCATTTGTCAAACCAAATGACATCACTAAAAATTCGTAATGTCCATAGCGAGTTCGGAATGTCGTCTTCATTACATCCTCCTTCCTCACTTTCCATTGGTGATATCCACTTCTCAAATCTATTTTTGAGAAATATTTAGCACCCTTCAATTGATCAAACAAGTCATCTATTCTTAGCAATGGGTATTTATTTTTAATAGTGACTTTGTTTAATTATCTATAATCAATGCAAAGACGCATTGACCCATCCTTCTTCTTCACGAATAATACCAGTGCTCCCCACAATGATACACTCGGTTGAATGTACTTCTTATCCAGCAGTTCTTAAAGTTGCACCATTAGTTCCTTCATTTCCACCGGAGCTATTCTGTACGGGGCCTTCGATATCGGAGCGGTTCCTGGCGCTAAGTCGATCACAAACTCAATTTCTCTGTCAGGTGGAAGTCCTGGCAAATCCTCTGAAAAAACATCCACAAATTCCCTAACCACTGGTATTTCCTCCAATTTCACACCTTTTTCCTTTTGAGTATCGACTATGTAAGCTAAATACCCTACACAGCCCTGACTCAACAACTTCTTGGCCTGCATCATCGTCAGACATCTCATTTGTCTAGGCGATTTGCTACCATGAAAAACTAAATTTGACGGAGTCATAAGGTTTATACACTTCTTTTGGCAGTCAATTATCGCTCTATAATTGAATAGCCAATCCATTCCCAATATCACATCAAACTCTCCGAGTTTTATCAGGATTAAATCCACCTTCATAACATTCCCCTTAATATTCACCCTACAGTTCTTGTATACGAACCTAACAAGAATCACTTTTCTATTTGTAATTTCTATGTTTAAAGGGAAATTCAACTGTTCACTAGGTATTTCTAACCTCTTATAAAATTCATCAAATATAACGAGCAAGTAGCACCCGAATCAAATAATACATATGCATTTATATCATTGATTTGGATAATACCTGACACGACATCTTTTGATTGCACTGCGTCCTGCACAGTCATGTTAAAGGTTCTTGCTGTGGGCTTATTTGTTGACGTTGGTCCAGCAATAGTCAGTGCACCTCCACTAGCATTTCCTTTGCTTCCAGTTGTTTCACCCGATTTCTTCTTTGGACACTCGCGAGCAAAGTGATCCTTTGACCCGCAGGTGTAGCAAACATTCTTTTTGGGTTGATTGCAATTTGGGGCGATGTGACCCTCCTGGCCACAGTTGAAGCATACTTGTTTCCCCATCAAGCATACACCCTTGTGAAACTTTCTGCATGTAGCACATGCTTCGAACTTCTTCTTTTGCTGGCTTCCGTGCTGATTTCCAGCTCCCTCATTCGCATTCCACTTCCTCTTAAAATTATTGCTGCCATTTCCACCATTATTACCTCCACCATTCTTAACTTCACATTCACTCTTCTTCTTCCTCTACTCCTGGTTATGTTTTGTTACAGCCTCACCTCCACTCTTAGCGAGAATTGCCTTTTCCATCACCGTTGTAAATGTTTTTAACTGGAACAAGGAGACCCTACTGTACAACTAGGGCTACAACTCTTGTTCAAATCTCTTTGCCTTGCGCTCATCTGTGCTAACTTGATATGGCGCAAACCTCACCAACTCATTGAATTTAGCAGCATACTCAGACACCATCATCATTCCCTGCTTCAGTTCCAAAAACTGCACTTCTAACTGACTCTTCGAACACTCTGGGAAATAGGTCTCAAAGAACAATTCCTTAAACCTATCCCAGGTCATCACCCCTGGCCCTACACGAGATTTATTGGCCTGCCACCAATAACTAGCCTCTGCTTTCAACATGAATGTTGCGAAAGTAGTCTTCTGATCATCCCCTACCCTAGCGACATCGAACACCTTTTCTATCTCTATAATCCAGGTTTGTGCATCCACTAGATTCATGGACCCACGTAATTCAGGTGATCCAACCGCCTTGAAATCCTTAAACGTTGTACCTTGGTTCTGAGGTTGATTCTACAAAGCACCAGTCAGTAATGTCACTAGCTGCTGAACTTGTTTATCTCCCACATTGTTGTTGTTATTTTCCTCAGTAGTTCTCTGTCATGGTGGTTGACGTCTTGGAGGCATTTTCTGCTAAAATACATCCATTAGATTCTATTCAATCTTTTTAAGTACTATATATTTAAATTGCACATCATAAAAGATTATCACGTAACACATAACACTTTGAATAAAATAATAACTTTTATTCATTCATAATCTTTTTGAAAACATCATAGCAATAGCATCACTGCTATTTACATTACTTCCCTAAACTATAACAGTTGCAGGATAACATCATCAACATCTATCCCATTGGTTATATCATACCCGGGATTTACGTATTATTTAACATTTTATTAGTGTCATCATAGGCACACTCTCTACGATGTCCTACTAAGATAGTCCGTAGCCTTTTGACGTTCTTCTTCCATAATTCGGAACATTGTTCGACGATCTAACACGTACGATGGCAGAGTCTCAAACTGAATAGGATAACCCATGTCCCGATCTTGAGCTCGATTAATCACTGTGTTGAATACGTTATTTATCTCCTCCATCTTCATCGTCTTTGCTTGCGCGTCTCTTACTGCTATCCCGGCTCCTTGAAAAGCTTCTTCGTACACATCTTTGGCTCTTGCCCTCTTCGTTGACTCCTCCCCAGTACTACAAAACAGTAAACAGACAATGCTTAAAAGACAACGTTTTTTATAAAAACGTTATGGTATTTTTTTTAAAACGTTTTTTAATAAAACGTTGTAGATACGTATGAAAAAATGTTATGTATTTTATAAGGGTAACTTTTGGTTTTAAATAGATAACACTTTTAAAAACAAAACGTTATCTATCTACAAAAACACGGAGCAGAAATAAAAACACGGAGCTTAAATTTTGAAATTACAAGAAGGACGATAGTTTAGATCTACATTATTCTCTCCCTCGCCAGCGACCTCCTCCTCTTCGACCTCCTTTATCTCTCTCTCTCTTGCTCTCTTACAATAGATCGATAGTCACCTCGGATTCAGAGACTTCAGCCTCGTCGGCCAGATCGGTAGCGGCGACATCGAAAAAGTGTACCTCTGCCGTCTCCGGAGCGACGAGAGCTGCTATTACGCCATGAAAGTGGTGAACAAGGAAGTTTTAGCTCTATGGTTTCTGTGGAGAATCGAGATTCAGTGGATGCTGGGTGTAGGAAGCTGACGGCGAGCTAGGTTAGAGCTTTCGCTGTTGGGTTAGGGCTTCCTTATAAAGTACGTATTCTGATTTTCTACCTTTGTATGATCGAAAACTTCATTAATTTATGGTATTTTCTGCCTTTGTATAATTTACCTATTATATCGGAAGAAGGATTTCGGGCTTTCTGGAAGGGAAATTTGGTTACAATTGCACATCGTCTTCCTTATTCTTCCATCAACTTTTATGTCTTTGAACGCTACAAGAATGTTGGTACAAACTTTTTAATGAGGATTTTTTTAACTCTAAACATTGCATTTATGGATTTTTTTTGGTTTCCATTAAGATATTTTTTTAGTAATTGAAGTTGGATCACCATTTTTTTGTGTACTACAGGGAACTTCATATTTCATTCCGTAGAGCAACTGGCCAAAAATCGCAGCGAATTATTTTTTACAGTTATTTTATAAATGCTTACTTGCATATTTAGGTGCACTATTTAGGGCAGAAATATGCTTACTTGCATATTTGTCACTCTATTTGAGTGCTTGTGAGGTTGAATTACAAATCAAAATCTCTGTTGCACCTTTATTTTGACAGAAGGAGATTCAGCTAAAGCTCTTGCAGTAAGTTGTTTTCCTCTTGATTCAAGTAATGTAGTTTGGTTTCTTTGCATATAAAAGGTTGAGATGATTGAGTTTATATACAGATGGCTAGACTTTTTGTTGTTGGTCAACATTATTATGGTGTTTTTCCATTGAGAGGTAAATTGCTCAATGTGAGGGAAGCAAGCCATAAACAGATTAAATTTTGACATATAAATATCTCGAGTCTAAGATAATACATAAAGCAAAAGTATGCTACACAATCTTTCTGAATCGACAACATTGCAGTCTAATAGTTATATTTGTAAGTAATCTTTTGCTTCTTGCTGGAACAGGCCCATCTGCAGAACTATATCAAGATGGATCTGTCTGAATATGGGATGTCACATTTCCAGTTCTGTCACTTATATTTGTTCTAGGATCTAACGTAAGTGCGATGTTACCAAGTTTACTGTTAAGTATTAGCCTTTCTAAAATTGTAAATATTATACTACTGACCAATAATTCTAAATTTTTCTTAAATGGGAGTGTTACTTACGTACCTAACACCATGCAAGGGCAGGTGGAATGTTGACCTATTAAAAAGGAGGTGAAGAGGGCTCCTATGAAGAAGAACCCGCTGAAAAATTTGAGCACTCTTTTGAAGCTGAACCCGTACGCTAAGACTACTAAGCTGAGCCGGTGCACATAATGGTAAGTTTTGTTTTCTAAGTAGCTTCTATCAATTCTTCTTCTACCCAACATGTAGCCATCTAAATGGTAAAGTGGCTGCGACCACTAGTGGCGTCACAAGTCTTTAACCACGTGTCTGTTTTTGTTATTTTATCACCGTGTCGCAGTTTTCCTCTCCCTCATTCAGAATGTGCATTCATGTTAATGGCTTTTAATCTTAACTTTTCTGTGTGGCCAGCTGGTTCAGGAAAATAGTTATAAATTTAAATTAGTAATGCATAGACACATAGATTGTAATATCCTTTTGACTTAAACTTCTCATGAATCACGATGTCTTTTTTACTTGTTCTCCATGGATGAGCCCAATATAATTGTTAGATTTATGGATTCTTTGGAAATTGTTATGTAAGTTATTGAAGGCTGTAATTTTTTCATGTTCTTGAGTTGTTGGTGAATGGTAGTCACTGATATCCTGAATTTTGAAACTTGCTCTGTCTCATATAATAAGCTGCGAGTATGTAGCTGTAGTTAACCTTTGGGGCTCGAGTTTACATGGTAAATAATTTAAAATTTTGTTTGTGAAATAATGAGCAGGCCGAGAAGACAGTTATAGACAATACTTTCAAAATTAGCAGAAGTAGCAGCACAAGAGAAGTCCATGTTGGAAGACTCCACTCACCCATCAAACCTACTTGTAAATCATAGTTTATGATACTTACTGGTAAAGTTCTGTTATGTTAAATAATTGTTCTGGTTGCAGAATTTCTCCATAACCACCATTTCGTAAATTACATAAGTGGGTTTTGTTTCTTAATATGGCTGCTCATGTACCTTGTTTTGTCGTCCATCCTGAGGCACTCAAGTCAGTGGGAGTATTAATCATGTCGTGCAGAAGATTCGGGATTGGGTTTCATATTCCCCTCTTCAATCTTCTTTAATTTTGTTTTCAAGCTCACAAATTTCTCAGGTTTTTGCAGGCTCTGATGGCTAGTGATTTTTCTATTGCACAATTTTGGTTTCTGGAGAGACTTTTGGTTGTCCATGGGCACTGGTGCTACAAGCGGATAGCTCAAATGGTAATAATTAAGAAGTGGCCAATTTAATCCTTGCCATATTTACTATAAACCAATCAATTTTTTGCATGTTCACAAGCAGAAATGCTTATTAATTTTGGCATGTCAAACTAGTCTGAACTCACAGGCATGCGCTTGCGCACATAAACACAGACACACATCCACACATTAGGCATAACACATCTAATTCTTTTTTCTTATGTTGATCATTACTTAGTCTTTCTCATTAAACTGCAATTCTCTGCATTCAGATTTCTTATTTCTTCTATAAGAACATCGCCTTTAGCCTTACACTGTTCTACTTTGAAGCATTCACCGGCTTTTCTGGGCAATCAGTTTATGACGACTGGTATATGCTACTATTCAATGTCGTTCTGGTGTCAATCAAGCAGCTGGTATGTATCCACCCTGTCCTGGTGGAATCTCTGTAGCTCCAAATTTGTAAGTCAACCTGTAGTTGCCACAGTTAATGATGACACATGCACTACTTGGGAAAGGGTAAGAATTGAACTCAGTTTGTCATGTCACTTACAGAGTCTATGCTTTCATGGTTGATATCTTTTCGAGAACTAGATAACACACACGTTATGATGCTCAACTAGTAAAACCCAAATAAGATTTGTTAAAGATTCGCTTTATATACTTTTTTCGATTATATTACATAATGGCATATGTTTGTATATATATATATATATATATATATATATATATATATATATATATATAATGTCAGCTAACAAAATACAGAGACTTGAATGGTAAGTTTCTGATAGTATTTTCAATTAAAATACATAATGGCATTAGTCAAATGCTATCTTTGAATTTAATGTGCTGGGAAGAGTACAAGCACACATAGTACACACATAGAAGGATTTTTATATTCTACATGCACACTGCATTCTGCTTCATGATCTTTGTCTTGTTCGTGTTCCTTACAATGGATGTGTTGAACCCAAAAGCCAGGCTCCAGCAAGTAAGTGGCATTAATTACCAGATGTTGGTATATTTGGATGTAGGTGGCTCAGGAGAAAACTAGGGAGATGGAGAGTGCTTGATACAAAGTTTTCCTCATTTGTTTTATAGATGTATGAAGCATACTCTGACTATGAAAGCATGATGAACATAGCCCTCTGTCTGTGGTCCATTATCGCAGCCTGGATATGTTTCTAATGTAATTTGTCATGGCCTCATCCCTGTACAATTGGAACTATAGTGGAACTTGCACTTCTTTCTCTTTTGGATAGTGAATTTGAGATGCATATATGGATAGTTTGGTATATATTGTGGATGTAGTAATGTGAAACTGTAAATAAATTGTATTTTTTGGGATGTATTTTGAATGATTGATACATTTTGGCTTTAAATTTAATTGAGAATTTAGACCTTTTAGTTATATATCATGACATTAGCATATTGCAGGTGCATTGGTAATGTAGGTGAATCACAACATTTTTTTTCTTTTTTTTTTAATCTACAACATTTTAAAAACGTTGTATAAATGTGCTTAAATGTTGTCTGATATACTACACAACAACAACATTTTTATCTAAAAAACGTTGTGGAATCATACATTCTACAACGTTTTTAAGCATCTGCTAATTTTTGAAAAACAAATCTACAACGTTTTTTTTCCTAAAAAACGTTGTGAGACCCCGAATTTTATGAAATAAAAGTATTCAATTTTTCTATTTTGGTAAATAGTTAAATTGATAAAAGTTCAAAGTTAAGGGTAATATGTGAATTTTTTTTTTGCAAAGTAAGCAAGTTGATATAAAATATTCGTTGTGTCGGGGAATATTCGATTAGTCGGGGAATATTCATTTTGTCGGAGAATATTCGTACGACGGTACAATCATTGGTGGACCCCACAACGGAATTATCGTCAAATTGAGAAAACGACAAAAATATTTTTGTGAAAATAACGACAGAAGTTTTATAGTTAACTGTTGAAACACCCGGTGTTAAAAGTACAGTAATACGCGTGGTTGCATAGTAGCACACGGTATTGATTATTGATGCTTACGTGAGAAGTAACTCAGTTTTATTACACAATTGATTCCCTTGATTGCTTCTCTCATACACCTCCCGTGGCTTGTCTCATACACCTCCCGTGACTTCTCTCATACACTCCTCTTCTTCTTCTCCTATATAAAGGAGTGATATACTGAATGAAAGAATAGAGAAAGCATTATATGAAGAAAAATATTTCTCCCTTTCTCTTTCTTATTCTCTCTAAATTTATGCAGCAATTATAAGAGTATATTTATACACTTTTGCTAAAGTTTTATAACACGTTATCAGCACGAAGCTCTAACCAACTGAGACGGTAAAATTAAATTCTTGCAATTTATTATTATATTACCGGTTTGGCTATACCACCAATAATATAATTTTATTCTTATAATTGCATTTAAATTCTGTTATTTACAATGGTACCATCTATCCTTGTTGATCTTACAAGACTTAGTGGGAACCTTTTTACCGCTTATTAAATTATGGGAATAACCTGTATATGTGAAATATCATATACCTGGTGAATAATCCTTTGTATTCATTTCTTATTAAATTATTGGAACATCCTGTCGGTGCGAATTTCACCTGACCTGGTTCCATCATTTATTATTTCGCATTTAATATTCAGTCGGAATATCCTGTCAGTGTGAATTTTACCTGATCTGGTTCCATTATTTATTATTCCGCATTTATTATTCTGTTGGAATAACCTGCCTATGCGGACTACCGCATGCCGGATGAAGATCCATTTGCATTATGCTAATAACATAAATATAAGAATATTTATATTTGCATTTTATCACCACTCGAGATCGTGACGTAGTTTATTTTTCATATTTCATATATGCAATTATTTATTGTTTTAATAAATAATAAAATTGTGTTTTAACCCATAATAGATGGCAAACTTGGCAAAAATAGATTTTTCTATTTTGAAAATCTCTAGAGACAACTATTTGGCTTGTGCACTTGATGTAGAATTGCACCTTAGTGCAAATGAGTTAGAAAAGACCATTGAATCAGGAAATACAGCAACTTCGGCACAAAATGCAAAAGCCATAATTTTTCTTCGTCACCATATTGATGAAGGATTAAAGACTGAGTATTTAACAGTCAAAGATCCTTTGTCTTTATGGACACAACTAAAGGAAAGATTTGACCACCAAAAATTGGTTGTTCTCCCTAATGCCAAATTTGAGTGGCTTAATTTAAGGCTACAAGATTACAAATCAATTACGGAATATAGTTCCAATGTTTATAGAATAACCTCTACTTTGGCTTTGTGCGGAGATCCAGTTTCTGAATCTCAAATGTTAGAGAAAACACTCTCAACTTTTCATCCCACCAACATGATTCTGTCACAACAATATAGACAGAGTAAGTTCACAAAATTTAGTGAATTGTTGTCTATCCTCCTTGTTGCAGAAAAGAATAATGAATTGTTGTTGAAAAACCATCAAGTACGGCCAACGGGTGCTACCCCATTGCCAGATATTAACAGCACGTCATTCCAGCAGAATAAATGTGACAAAAGATGGTCATATAATAAGAAGCCTTGGGGGCGAAAGAATCAACGAGGCCATCGTAACAACAAATTCCAGAATCGCGACAATTCAGGCCACCAGAAGTGGCAAGTGTCTGAGTCGGGTAAAAATAAAGAAAATGCAACACAGATGAAGAACAAACCAGATGTTTGTTTTAGGTGTGGGATGAATGCGCATTGGTCGCGTACTTGTCGTACGCCGAGACATCTGGTTAATTTATTCCAAGAGTCTCAAAAGAACAAAGTAATGGAGGCAGAAACAAACTTTGTTAATCATCAATTGAATATTGTTGATATTCCACCAATGACCAACAATGAGAAAAAAGTTGTTGATATTACTGAACCTTGTGAAAGTATCTTTTGGGATATCGTTTAATTTCTTGTTTTAATTAAACATCCTGCATGTATAATATTATTAGTTTTCATTCTATATGTGGTATGTGTTTCCCATGAATAAAATTATATTTGAAATGTAACTTTTCTTATTTATGTTTTTATATGTGTCAGACCATTTTTTAATGGATATGGAGGATATATGTTTAGCAGACAGTGCAACAACTCATACAATACTTCGAAGTGAGAAATATTTTTCACAACTGATCAAAGCTAATGGAAATGTAGGAACTATCTCTGGCACATCAAATTTAGTCGAGGGATTTGGAAAAGCTGGTTTCTTGCCTAATGAGACACAAGTTTTTATCAAAAATGCTCTATATTCTAGTAAATCAAGAAGAAATTTGCTTAGTTTTAAAGATATTCGACTAAATGGTTTTCACATTGAGACAACCAATGAGAATGATAATGAATATATTCTCATCACTTCTACTATTTCTAGAAAGAAGAATATCCTAGAAAAACTTCATTCAATTTCTTCTGGATTATATACTATGAAAATTAGAGCAATTGAGTCTCATAATGTTATGATTCCAAAAATTATAGATCCCAAATCCTTTATGCTTTGGCATGAAAGACTCGATCATCCAGGTACTTCTATGATGCGTCATATTATTGAAAATTCTACTGGTCATCCTCTCAAAAATAAAAAGGTTTTTCCTAGTAGTGAATTTTCTTGTGCTGCGTGTTCTCGAGGAAAATTAATTGTTCGACCATCACCAGTAAAAGTTTATAAAGAAGCCCCAAAATTCTTAGAGAGAATTCAAGGAGACATTTGTGGACCCATTCACCCATTGTCTGGACCATTTCGATATTTCATGATTTTAATTGATGCTTCAACTAGATGGTCTCATGTTTGTCTTCTCTCTTCTCAAAATTTTGCCTTCTCAAAACTTCTTGCTCAAATAATCAAGTTACGGGCACAGTTCTCAGATCATCCAATCAAGTCAATTCGACTTGATAATGCAGCTGAATTTTCATCAATGACTTTTAATGATTTTTGTATGACTATTGGAATCTCCATTGAACATTCTGTTCCTCATATTCATACACAAAATGGTTTAGCTAAATCTTTAATAAAAAGACTTCAACTAATTGTACGACCATTAATGTTAAGGGCTAACTTACCTACCTCAGTTTCGAGTCATGCAATTCTCCATGCTGCAGCCATCATTCGAGTAAGACCAACGAGTCTTCATAAATTTTCTCCTCTGCAGTTAGTTCTTGGACAGACACCCAACATATCACACTTTCGAGTTTTTGGGAGTGCGGTATATGTTCCAATTGCACCTCCACAAAGAACTAAGATGTGAGCCCAACGAAGAATATGTATTTATGTTGGTTTTGATTCTCCTTCTATTATCAGATATCTTGAACCTTAACTGGAGATGTTTTTACTGCACGTTATGTATATTGTCATTTTGATGAATCTGTATTTCCACCATTAGGAGGAGGGAAAGTTTTAAATAAAAAACCCTCTGAAATATCATGGAATGCATCAGATTTAAATTCACTTGATCCTCGTACATGACAATGTGAAATTGAAGTTCAAAGAATTATTCATTTACAAAATATTGCAAATCAAATGCCAAATGCATTTAATGATGCTAGAAAAGTGATAAAGTCACATACACCTGCAGTGAATACTCCAGCAAGGATAGAAATACCTATTGAAAAATTAATTCTTGGAGAATTGACGAATAAGATAATAGAAGAATCTAAACCACGCCAGAAGCGTGGATGATCGGTTGGTGCAAAAGACACTGTACCGCGAAAATCAAAAGCAAATAAGGGAATCCCAGAAGGAATACCCGCTCCAGAAGAGATATAAACTGCTCCAGAAGTAGCACATATTCCAAGAGTGGGAATAGCCCAGAAGAGGTTCAAAATCTCAGTGAAGAGATAAGAGATGAACACCAAGAGATCTCAATAAATTATGTACATGATGAGAAAATATGGCATTGAAGCAAAGTCATGATTGATGATATATTTGCTTTCTGTATAGCATCAAATATTACTTTGATTCCTGACACGGATCCTGAACCACAAAACGTGGAAGAATGTAGGAAAAGAAACGATTGGCCAAAATGGAAAGATGTTATTCAAACTGAGCTACAATCTCTATTGAAAATAGAAGTATTTGGACCAGTAGTCCAAACACCTCTGGGTGTAATCCCGGTTGGAAACAAATGGTATTTGTACGAAAGAGAAATGAAAAAAATGAAATTGTGAGGTACAAAGCCCAACTTGTAGCTCAAGGGTTTTCACAAAAACCTGGTATTGATTATCATGATACATATTCTCCAGTAATGGATGGAGTCACTTTTCGCTTTTTGATAGGTATGGCAACCATGGAAGGTTTGGAAACACGTCTAATGGATGTGGTAACAACATACCTATATGGCTCACTTGATAGTGAGATTTACATGAGAATCCCTGAAGGATTGAAAATGGCTGAATCACAAAGGCCCCGTCACATATATTCAATCAAGTTACAACGCTTGTTGTATGGGTTGAAACAGTCTGGTCGTATGTGGTATAATCGACTTAGTGATTATTTAATAAAAGATGGATCTATAAATGATCAAGTATGTCCACGTGTTTTTATTAAGAAATCACAAAGTGGATTTTCCATCATTGCTGTATATGTGGATGATTTGAATCTTGTAGGTACTCCTGAAGAACTCACAAGAACTGCTACTTATTTAAAAGATGAATTTGAAATGAAAGATCTTGAAAAGACAAAATTCTATTTGGGAATACAAGTGGAGCATTTAGCATCTGGAATTTTTGTTCATCAATCTACATATGCTGAAAAGATTCTTAGTCATTTTCATATGGATAAAGCTCATCCTTTGACTACCCCGATGGTTGTTCGATCTTTAGAAGTTGATAAAGATCCTTTTCGACCTCTAGAAAGTGGGGAAGAAGTTCTTGGACCTGAAGTTCCATACCTAAGTCCAATAGGTGCTCTTATGTATCTTGCAAACTGTACACGACCTGATATTACTTTTGCTGTCAACTTGTTAGCAAGATACAGTTCTTCTCCTACTAAGAGACATTGGGATGGGATCAAATACATTTTTAGATACCTCCGTGGAAGTATAGATCTTGGGTTATTTTATCCAAAAAATTCAACGTCGCAATTGGTTGGATATGCCGATGCATGATATTTATCAGACTCACACAATGGAAGATCACAAATAGGTTATGTATTTACATATTGTGACACGGCTATATCCTGGAAATCAACAAAGCAAATCATGATAGCTACATCTTCAAATCACTCATAAATTCTTGCTATACATGAAGCAAGCAGAGAATGTGTTTGGTTGAGATCAATTATTCAGCATATCCAAAAGTCATGTGGATTACCATCAATCAAATATATTCCTACAATTCTGTATGAGGATAACGCTGCATGTATTGCTCAACTTAGAGGAGGGTACATCAAGGGAGACAGAACAAAGCACATTTCACCTAAATTCTTCTTCACACATGAGCTACAAAAGAATGGTGATATAGATGTGCATCAAATTCAATCATGTGATAATCTAGCTGACTTATTCATAAAGTCGCTACCAAGTGCAACGTTTGCAAAACTTCGAAAAAGGATCGGAATGTGTCGACTGAAAGAATTATGACAACATTTCATCAAGGAGTAATGAATTCCTTATGTGGGGAAGACTGTACTCTTTTTCCTTAGTCACGGTTTTTATCCCAATGAGTTTTTCCTGACAAGGTTTTAACGAGGTAGTCAATTAAATGATATTTATGTAAAAGATATGTACTCTTTTTTCCTTCGTTAAGTTTTTTTCACTGGGTTTTCTTAACAAGGTTTTTAATGAGACATAATTTTATATCGTAGGGAATCAGGGGAAGTATTACACAATTGATTCCCTTGATTGCTTCTCTCATACACCTCCCGTGGCTTCTCTCATACACCTCCTGTGACTTCTCTCATATACTCCTCTTCTTCTTCTCCTATATAAAGGAGTGATATACTGAATGAAAGAATAGAGAAAACATTATATGAAGAAAAATATTTCTCTCTTTCTCTTGCTTATTCTCTCTAAATTTATGCAGCAATTATAAGAGTATATTTATACACTTTTGCTAAAGTTTTATAACAACTTTTGTTTTATTAGTATTATTAATGTAATAAAACAGAAAAGTTTTTTATATAAAACAGAATACTTTTATAAAGTTATTCGTTTTATTAGGCTAATAGTAAAATCTTTTTATATAAAACATAATTTTTTTTATAAAGTTATCTGTTTTATTAGACAATAATTAGAATATATTATATTTTATTATGCATAGTGTTTGCATAGTGCCTGCATAGTGTTTGTATAGTAATATCTTTTATAAAGTTATTCGCTTTATTAGATTATAAATAGAATATATTATATTTTATTTAAAAGATTTTGCTTTAAATATGGACCGTCTGGTTAAAAGTAAATCAATCTAGACCGTTCATGAATTAGTTACTATGCAGTCCATTCTTCTATAAATAAAAGCTCATTCCTTCATTATTTCTTACGAATTTACTAAAACTCTAGAGAGAGAAACTATAGAGAGAGTTCTTCTTCTATAATCTTGAGCGTATTTATTTAGAGTTTAAGAAAGCTTTAAGCGTAGTGTAAGTTTTCTTTGAGTATATCCTCACCCTACCAGTCGGAATACTCTTCTTTCAAAGGTAAGAGATATTATTTGTTGTACTCGTAAAGGGTATTCTTTCTTTCTTATTCATGAAGATAACTTCTGTTATTCCATTCTTTATTATTCTGTTGGAATAACCTGTATACACGGGCTACCCTATACTTGATGAAATTCTTCTGTTATTATATTTTTATTATTCTGTTGGAACATCATGTCTGTGCTTTACGCCGGACCTGGTTCTATTATTTATTATTCTGTCAGAATATCATGTCTGTGCTTTACGCCGAACCTGGTTCCATTATTTATTATTCTGTTGGAATATCCTGTCTGTGCATTTACGCCGGACCTGGTTCCATTATTTATTATTTTGTCGGAATATCCTGTCGGTGCATTTACGCATGACCTGGTTCCACTATTTATTTTTCTGTTGGAATAACCTGTCTGTGCGGTCTATCGCATGCCTGGTGATTTCTTTTGTTATTCCATTCTTTATTATACTCAGTTGGTTAAAGTTTTGGCTTTTATACTTCATGAAGTTAGTGTAATATCCTTGATATTTGCGCTTCATCCAGTATCTTTTCATGGAAGTATTCTTCTGAGCATTTTTAAATTTTACTCCACAAAGCAGTATCATGTTGACAATTTGGATGTTATTGATTCATGGATAAATTAATTCTTGAACTTGTTTTATTGAATTATTATGTCATTGTCATCATCCTCATGTTTATATTATGTTGAAAGTCATCTGTGGCCTGTAGTGCATAGATGGACTTGGTATGATTATGACCAGGGATTATTCAGTATAATCATGACCATAATGTTACAAATGATGTGGAAAAGTTCTCATTGGCCCGTAGTGCCTTGATGGACAATTTTTGGTATGATTATGGCTATGGATTCTCTTCGGCCAAGGGTGCAAAGATGAATTATTTTATGGCATGATCAGGATTGTTGATGAAAACACGATTATCTTTGGGCCGTAGTGCATGGATAATTCGTGGTCGTGATACTAATGAATATCCTTGGCCTGTAGTGCAGGGATGATTCGGTGATGTGGATTAATTATTGAGCTGAGTCTCAGTGATGAAATATTAATTCATGGATGTTATAATAATGAATATTTTTGGCCGTAGTGCATGGATAATTCATAGATGTGATACTAACGAATATCCTTGGCCATAATGCATGGATAATTCAAAGGTGTGGATTATTTATTAAGCTGAGTCTCAGGGATAAAATATTGGTTATACACTTTTAATTTGTAAAGATAGTAGATATCATGCTCTACTTGACTCTTCTAAAATACAGTTGTATATATTTGGCCATAGTGCAAAGATGAATTTATTAGTATGATTATGAACAAGAATTGTGATTTGGTATAACCATGATTTTTGATGTTTCAGGTGAATATAGGTGATGAAAATTATCTTCGTCCTGGGTGTGAAGAGGAATTTAGAATCGCAATTATGATTACGAGTTATTCATATGATTGTGGACAGGAATGGTTAATTGATGTTACAGGAATAAAACATTGTTGGTGGACTTTTAACATGGAAAAGATAATAGACTTAATGGCCTGTTTGACTCTTCTAATAGATTGCTCGTTCCGCTGCAACTATGGTTGAAAAGTTTTATCAGCTACCATATGTTCTAAATCTTTAATTTATTAATGATGAAGGCTATTGATGATGTAAATTAGCTTTAATTATGATATTCTTTAATGGGCTAGTTGAGCTCACCCTTTTGCTTTCATTGTTCTCTTCAGGAAGTGAGAACGCAACATGGACTAGTCGGGGAATGGAGTGACGGTGCAGATGATATCATTAGTAGTCCTCACTATTCTATGAAATAGTGTGATAGCTGTGGAGGTTCTCCCTAAACAGTATAGAAAAGTGTGTTGTATTCTATACATCATTTAGTAGTTATATTTGGTGAATCAAATAGGGTGAGGCAAACCCAACTTTGGAAGGGTGTTTTGCCACTATCATACAAGATGTCTAATGACATACAACCTCGTGTTCTCATAAGACATGGTTGTGAATATCCACTTGCTGAATATATCTATGAGAACTATCTATATGATCTTGGAGTTTATTTGAAGTATAATTTTCACTTGGAGACAACAGAGATATTTATATGTCAAGAGAAGACTCACCATTGGAAAAAAGATGATAGTAATCTTCTTATTTTTATTTGGGGACTTTTGGGACAACCAAGGATAATTTTGTGGACATATGACATCTATCATAACCTAGACGCGTGGCCTCCCATGTACAAAGATTTCTTTAAGCACTTCCCAAATATTTTAATTTCTAAAAAAGTTTTTGACTATACTTTTATGTAAAGTATCATTGTAAGGTTGTGGTCGAGTTACCATGAGAATTACATATATTTGTATTAAAACTCATAGCTAAATGTGGTCGTATTCTATACGACAGCTTAACAGTTGTATAAATGAAGTTGTATTTGAATTTTGTAGCATGTATCTGGCTACTCAGAATGGGTGATGTATACCTAATTTTGGGGGCGTCACAAACGTTGTGTATTGTGCTTAACTACAACGTTTTAAAAATGCTGTGTAAGGGTGTCAAATAGATGACACCCTTAACCACGACGTTTTTCTGACTGAAACCACAACGTTTTTTCCACGTTGTCTATTTACTGTTTTGTAGTAGTGCCCTCAACCTGTTCTTCAGTTCTGTAATCTCCGCTGTCATTCATTTGTTCCCTCCTTCAGTGTGTTCTAACTTCTCCTCGACATTAGTCAGTTGCTCCTCTCGATCTAGGATCTCATTGTCTTTCTGTGTCATTGCAGTCTGTTGTTCAGCTACTATTTCTTGTAACTCCTCGACAGTATCCTGAAGTTCCACGTTGCGATCGTAGACTTCATTGTACATACGAGCAGCTATCGAGTTCAGTGGAATCTACACCTCCTCGTCCTCCTCATCCCCTGACTGTGGCAGCTCAATAGGGTCCTCCTCATCCGTCTCTATCTCATCCTCCTCATCAGGTACTCTTTCCTACTCAACTACTGTGACCGACGGAACTGTTTCCCGTGCCAGTAGTTGTTCCCAAACCACCTGCATATCTCGAGGCTCCTCTTCTCTAGCCTGACTGGATCCTCCTATATTAGCCATCCCGTCAACCAAATTTTAAGTTTTAATTACTAATCATTACTACTCGACACTCACGAGCACAAAAATTATAATCACATAAGCACATAAGTATTTTATTACTTCTTCCCTAACAACTCGATAAGAGTTTACCATTACTATCTTTTCAAAGGTTACTTCCTAAAGCTTTTCCCCACCTAAGGTTCATAACCTAAAGCTTTGATACCAACTTGTGACACCCTCAAATCTAGGTACTTCATTTCCACAAGATTTGGTGCTCACTATCCGTACATTCATACTATCTACCTAAATAAAATAATATTTAAACCATAATCCTCCCTTTAAATAAGGTTACAACATTAAATCAAAAACATCCCAGGTTATCTAACCTTTAAACATCATTCAATTGCAGAATTTAATTATTACATTACATCATTATTGAAAAGTCTATGATCATAACAGTAAACAAAAGTATAAATCAGCATCACTTGTACATTTTTCCCTTTCCTTTGCTAGTTGAAGGCTCATCTATCTTCTCAACTTTAGCTGCAATGACTGTATAAATATGCAAGAGTGAGCAAAATAATTGCTCACTGGATATAACAATGAATCAATAGGAAAAATAATAATAACAATTGCCAACGAATAGGCTCATGAAGTCTGAATAATACTCCAACAATGATAATCACAAACTGGAATCCAAAATCTGGAATATATATAACTGAGGGTCATAAGACCATGAACTATGTCCACAGTTGTGAGTAATCTTTCAACTCCAACTTTAACAGCCATAAGACTATAAGGACTCCTCGTACTTAGGGGGATCAGCCCTTCGTACAATGTATTGTGCACAAATATTTTAACGCTACGCGTAAATTATCCCCTAATAATAATAGGGTTGTTCATCCCAGTATTTAGAGTACAAGTCTGCACCAAAGAAAGTTTGGTCTGGATAAGCTTTCAAGGGAAATTGAAGTTTAACGAACATCAACTAGAGGACTAGTTGAATCAATAGTGTTTGATAATCACAACAGATGTTTAATAACAACATAACATAGGACAATTGAGAATCATAAATGAACTGATTATACATATTAAACGCATGCTTGAATTAACTATAGAGCATAAGTATTCAACAAAATGAACAAAATGGTAACCCTTTGCTTGAACAATAAATAAGCTAAGGTTAGAGTTTTATAACATTAGAAATGAAATTAATAAGCGTACATTAACTGATAGCAAGCTGGAAACTAAAAACTTGCCCAACATGCTATTAACTCATGCAAAGAATTAAAACAGTTCAATAATAGAGACGAGAGTTTAAAGACTACGTTCATTATACAATAATAGAACTTAAGAAACTTACTTCACTATAAACAAGTTAAAATGAATCAATCAAATGAGAATTTCAGATAACACTAGAGTTAAAGTTTGCTCAAATGAATTTCAGGAACAATTGACTTATTCAATAACAGTTAAGATAAGAAGCTTACTCAATCAAAAGAATAAAGTTACACAATTTAATAATAGAACAAACTCAACGAAAGTGTAGAGTTAGAAAACTTTCTCAATGTAAAAGATAGGGTTTAGAAACTTGCCTTGAGCGTAAGCTATAAAATTAAACTCACGATCGCCTACACATAATTTTAGAACCACAATACCTATTAGATATGCTAATATACCATAACATGTTTATTACCATTTACATTTCAGAAACTCTAAGTATTTTACTTCGCAACACTTGCCTAACATTCATTGTGTACACTAAGTTATCACATAATGCGTTTGAAATTTACTAATCATTTTTACCACTTTGAATTCACTAACCCCATAACACAACTCTGTTTTAGCCTTGTTGTTACATGTTGGACACATTACCATAATTCTTAGTTAAGCTACAAGAACGACCAAAGTTTGCAGAAAAAGCAGACTTCAGTGACTGGAAATGGACACTCGTGCGGCCGCGCGAGTTTTGTACTAAGAGGCTGCGCGCCCGTGCGATGCACAGAACTCAGTTTTTGCAGAAAGAGCTTCGACACTTTTCTTATCCGAAGTAACACAAAATTTACCCACCAAACAGTGATAATAACACGTAAGATAAATATAACAGTATCATAAACATGTTAACTAACATATTAAACCACTTAGCACAATTTAACAATCACTAAAATTATTTTAATTTCTCAAAACTCATGGTTTTCATAAAAACTCAATTTTCTTGATATTCATTCTAAAAATCATCACTATAAATTCAATACATGCTCAAATCATCTCATTCAAATTAAGTTATGTTCGCATCTCATTGAGCTAACATATACAAGTGTCAATTTACAGTTTCACATACTAATTGGCCACTAGAATTGATACTTACATAGCCACACATGAAAACATATATATACTAACATTATTTCTACTACTGCCGACCGAATTTAGCATGCAATTGTTGTTTATACATAATCTCTATCATCATATACTCACATAATCACAAGTAATCCCATTGTATAGCAGTAATCCAACAAATTTGAAATTCACAGATTATATAAAAGTTTGTCGTAATACTCATAAACATATATATAATATCCAAGTTGTAGAACATACCTTCAATTATCAACACAATTGCTGCCAATTACTGAAATTGTTATGCAAATTCTTAAGATTCTCTCTTTCTCTCTCAATTCTCTTTGAAGCTATCATAAACTCGGTACTCTCAAACTTGAAAAATAGAATGCGTAATAATAAGGAAATCAATTGATAGTTAAGCGCAAGAATAAAATTGATACTTAATAACACTACTGATTGCAAAATCGGTTACTAACGTATATAATATAAATATTATATTTATTATTTTAATTTATTTTACTTATTTTATTTAATTTAAATAAACTAGAAATCCCAAAAGCCATAAGGCTTGTTTGGCAAAAACTCTTTAAATATATTAAAGAATTAATATATTAAGCCATGTTCGTTAAATACTTAATTAACTACTTTAATTTATTTTAATAACTCCATATAATATAGTTATTTGTCGCACTATATTTAATCAAGCTTTCATATTTATTTTAATTAATTCAAATCACAATTAATTAAATAAATCCTTTAATCACATAACTCAATACAAATAATTAACCATTAAATTGAAATATCAATATAATAATCATTTCCTTAATTCATCAATTATTAAATAATTAACTAAACAAAATTTAAATCAATTGAACAAATATTTATTCAACGATAATCACATCCATTAAATATTTATGTAAATTAATAAATATTTAATATTACATTTAAAATTCTGGAGTATTGCAATAGATATGTGAAAAATATTATGAACACGAGACATGCTTGGAGGTAATGCGAGTCTATAGGCCACATTTCCTATTCGGTCAAGAATCTCAAATGGACTAACAAATCTTGGATTGAGCTTTCCTCTTTTCCCAAATCTTGTAACTCCCTTCCATGGAGCAATACGTAACAATACATGATCCCCAATATTAAATTTCACGTCCTTTCGATAAAGATATGCATAACTCTTTTGTCGATCCTGTGCCGTTTGTATACGTTGTCGGATCATTTGGATTTTCTTTGTAGTCATACGTACCAATTCTGGTCCCAACAACGTTACTTCACCCACCTCGTCCCAACATACTGGAGAATGACATTTTCTTCTATACAACGCCTCGAATGGAGCCATGCCTATACTTGCTTGATAACTGTTGTTGTAGGAGAATTCTACCAATGGTAGGTACTTATCCCAACTCCCTTTGAAATCTAGGACACATATTCTTAATAGATCTTCAAGAGTTTGAATAGTTCTTACTGATTTCCCGTCCGTTTGAGGATGGTATGCTGAACTGAATCGTAAATCTGTGCCCATAGCTTTCTACAAGTTAACCCAAAATCGTGAAGTGAATCTTAGGTCACGATCTGAAACTATGGATACTTGCATGCCATGCAATCTCACAATCTCATTCACGTATATATGAGCAAGTTGTTCAAGGGAATAAGTCTCCCGTATAGGCAAGAAATGAGCAGACTTGGTTAATCTATCAATAATAACCCAAATCGCATCTATGCCTTGAGAAACTTTGGGAAGACCCGTAACGAAATCCATGGTAATGTGTTCCCACTACCATTTCGGAATCTCAAGTGGTTGCAATGGACCCTTTGGCACTTGATGCTCCGTCTTTACTCGTTAACAAGTTAAACACCTCAAGATAAACTCTGCGATCTTTCTCTTCATATTTCTCCACCAAAATGTATGGCGAAGATCATGGTACATTTTGGTACACCCAGGATGGATTACAAACGGTGTGTTGTGTGCCTCTATCATGATTCTATACTTCAAGTCAGAATTGTTAGGAACACAAAGTCTGGAGTGAACTCGAAGTATTCCTTCTTCATCGATTCTTGCTTCTAGAATAGCACCTTCTTACACTTTCTTCTTCATACGCATCAGCTCCAGGTCCGTAGCTTGAGCAGCTTTAACTTTATCGATTAAAGTCGGTTCTACTCGTATATTTGATATCATCACGTGGGTACTTGGAGCCTTTACCTCTATCTCCATCCTTTGCAAGTCATACAAAATGGGCCTTTATTTTGACAATATCGTACTTGTACCCGCAAATAATCTTCTACTCAATGCTTCAGCTACTACGTTTGCTTTTCCAAGATGGTATTGGATGGTATTGGATGGTATGATTGTAATCTTTCAACAGCTCGAGCCAACGTCGTTGCCGCATATTGAGTTCCTTTTGGGTGAAAAAATATTTGAGGCTTTTATGATCTGCATAAATCTCCACTTTCTCCCCATACAAGTAGTGCCTACAGATTTTCAATGCAAAAACGACTGCTGCCAACTCTAGATCATGAGTAGGATAATTCCTCTCATATTCTTGGAGTTATCAAGAGGCAAAGGCTATAATTTTCCCATGTTGCACGAGAACACATGCTAACCCTTTGCCTGAAGCATCGTTGTAGATAACAAATCCATCCGAACCAGATGGTATTGTCAGAACAGATGCTGAAATCAGTCTCCTCTTAAGCTCTTGGAAACTTTTCTCGCATTCCTTGCTCCATACGAATTTTGTATCTTTCTGAGTCAGCTGAGTTAACGGAGTAGCGATTCAAGAAAATCCTTCCATAAATCTACGATAATAACCAGCTAAGCCTAGAAAACTACGTATTTCGGTCACCGACTTCGGTTGCTCCCAACTTTGTATGACTTCAACCTTCGCCGGGTCAACAGATACTCCATATTTTGACACCACGTGCCCAAGGAATGCTACTTCCTCAAGACAGAACTCACATTTCTTCAGCTTGCCATATAGCTTATTATCGCGAAGCCTTTGGAGTATCAGCTTCAAATGGTGCTCATGATTTTCACGACTTTTGGAATAGATGAGGATGTCATCAATAAAGATAACAACGAACTGATCCAAATATTCTTTGAATACACGGTTCATCATATCCATGAAAGTAGCTGGAGCATTAGTCAATCCAAAAGACATGACTAAGAATTCATAATGTCCATACCTAGTTCTGAAGGCAGTCTTCGGAATATCCTCAGTTTAATTTTCAGCTGATAATATCCAGAACGAAGATCGATCTTTGAAAAGAATTGTGCTCCTTGCAACTGGTCAAACATGTCATCAATGCGAGGTAGCGGATACCTATTCTTGATGGTGACATGGTTCAATTCTCTATAGTCGATACAAAGTCGCATACTCCCGTCTTTCTTCTTTATGAATAAAACAGGAGCACCCAAAAAAGATGTACTAGGACGAATAAAATCGATATCTAACAATTCATGTAGTTGGACTTTTAACTCCTGAAGTTCAATAGGAGCCATTCGATATGGGGTTTTAGAAATGGGCTTTGTACCAGGTTCAAAGTCAATAAAGAATTTAACTTTACGTTCTGGGGGTAGACCGGAAGTTCTTCAGGAAATACGTTAGAAAATTCAGTAACAATAGAAATATTATTCAAATTTGACATGTTTTTGTTCAAGTCCATGACATGGGCTAAGAAAACTGGACATCTATTTTTCAATAAACGAATAGCTTTATGGCTTGATATGACAGTGATTGATTTTAGTGGTTTGGTAGCTTGAATTCGCATAACAGGTTGGTTAGGAATATGAAAACTAGCAACCTTACGAAAATAATCAATTTTGGCATGATGAATAGATAACCAATCAATCCCTAAAATCACATCAAATGCAAGTATTTTAAAAGAAATAAGATCAACGGGTAATGTGATTGTGCCCACTTGGATCAAGCAAGATTTATACACAGTGGATATAATAAAAGTTTCTTCTAACGGAGTCTCCACAGATAAGTTAAATTCTAAATTCTCCGAAGTCAAGTTTAAACGTTGAGCACAAGCAGGAGAGATAAAAGAATGGATAAAACTGGTATCTAGTAAGGTATAAACATCGCAAGAGTTTATGATTAGCTTACCCGTGATCACCTCGTTCGGGTTCCTCGCGTTTTGGCCAGTCACGACAAACGCCCTCCCTTGAATCACCGACTTTGTTTTGTCCATAGTCTCCTTTGGTGCCGCCGTCCCAGTTGGACTTGACTTTGCTACTACACAAAATTGGGCTATATGACCGTCTTTTCCGTAATTGAAACACACCTTGGAAGGCTGTGAACAGTTTGGACTTATGTGTCCCTCCTCTCCGCATCTGTAGCATCTAGCTGGCGATCGTTCTCCTCCCATAGAATTTGTTGTTGGTGCTGGTGCTGCTGCTGATGTCTTCCCATCATAGTTGAATCTCCTTTTTTTGAAATTTCCACTTGACTCACCTCTCTTGTTATCACGGCCACGATTACCACCCGAGTGGTTACCGCTTTTGTCTGTATTTTTTCCTCCACGCTGGTTCCGATGCCTGTTGTCACCGGTATGACCCTGGTTGTGGTCCCTCAGTTGAACATACTCATTATCTCGCTCTAATAATTGAGCCATGTTTACAACATCTGAATATAAAGAAAATTATGAGAGATAAGATATTGCCGAATCTCGAGTTTTAGACCTCTCAGAAACATCTGTGTCATTCGTTCCTCATTCTCTACCAAATGAGGTGCAAACCTGGATAACTCTACGAACTTTGCCTCATACTGACACAGAATCATGTTGTTTTGTTCTAGTCTGATAAACTCTACCTCCTTCATATGACAAATACTTTCAAGAAAGTACTTATCATTGAACATCTTTTGAAATGTTTCCCAAGAAATGCTGAGTGCGACAGGCTGGGTACGCTTCATAGAATCCAACCAGTGTGACGAATGGAACCTTCTGTTCTTTCGTGCATCCCAAGACATCGAATATCTTGGTAATTTGATTGACCTATGTTTCTGCCTTAATCGAATCTGGCTTTCCCCAAAATTTTGGTGGTCCTAACTCTTTAAACTGCTTGGCTGTGACAAACCGCGAGTTGCTATTATTTCCACCCATATTTTGTACACGAGTTTCCCTCGTCTGATTTTGCACAAACTATAAAAAGCTTTTAAACATCCCCATCATTCATCATTTGTTCGGTAGTGTTATTTATAGGAGAAATATTGCCTTCCTGTTGCACGTTCTCCTGGGTGGTGATCAAAGGTGTCTCCACGGTGTCATTTACTTCATTGTTAACGTTCTCAGCTGCCATTCTTAAATACTGCCATAAAACAAGGGTTATTTAAATAAATTAAAATATCACATAATATCAATATATTATGACCGACCAACAAATAAGCTTAGGTAGGATATACTAGTGAAGGATTTACTCGTCTCTCCACTCCTAGTTCTATTCCCCGATCTCCTCCAAAGACCATATCCCTAAGCTTTGATACCAATTGTGACGCCCCCAAAATAGGTATACATCACCCATTCTGAGTCGCTAAATACATGGTACAGAAACAAATACAACTTCATTACTATAATTGCCGTGCAAAATACGACAATATATAAACTGTGAGTTTAAATACAAATATTGTCTAATCGACAGTATTAAAACTCAAAAGGAGTCCTCATTACAATTATTGATACACTATTTTATAAAAATAGTGAAGACTGCTAAAATAACTTTCTAGAACCATCACTCCATATCCCGGCTAGTTCCTGCTATATTCTCACCTCCTGAGAAGAAAAATGTAACAAAAAAGAAAAGGGTGAGCTCAACTAGCCCAGTAAATAATATTATGACTAAGATAATATGCAACAAATTATCATTAGTCATCAACAGGGAAAAATCTGATAGAATATAATAGACAACAAGTTTTAGATCAATAACTGCAGCGGAAATAATAATTCATTAGAAGAGTTAAGTAGAGAATGAAATCTACTATCATTTATGAATTTAAAAGTCCATCATCAATATTTTATCCCTGTGACATCAATCAATATACATCTTGAATCAAATATTCATCTTTGCACTACATGCCAAAGATATTCATTTGTATCACCAGTTGGTCATGTTCATCTCAACACCTGTTCATCTTTGCACTACGGGCCAAAGATATTCATCAGGTAATTATTCATCTTTACACTACAGGCCAAAGATATTCAGTTATATCATCATTTAGGACAGGGATGACGATCAAAACATAATGGAGAAAAATTCAAGAATGACGATCAAAACATGGATACAATCAAAGATACTAACCATAATAGACATCTGGGACAAAGAAGAGAAAATTTTATTTTTCGGTGAATAGTATCGTATTCGTGAATATTGCCGTATACGTGAATAGTGTTGTATACGTGAATATTAACCCCGATACAAAAAGTTCTAAATTTAATAAAAAGTTTAGACCAATATTTCGGCATAGTGATATTGAAAGAAATAATATCATTTACAAAAAAATAACATCCCTTACCTCAAAATACAGTATTTCTGACCGGAATATCGGATATGACGCTAAAGAAAACTTGCACTGAATAGCAACTCTTAAAGTATCTAAATACTCACAAAATACGCTTGATAATATATATATATATATATGCATATATATATATATATATATATATATATATATATATATAGTGAGAGAGAGAGAGAGAGAAAACTTGTTTCTAGTGTAATTTTCAATTCTAACTCAGCACCCTATTTATAGGAAAATGTTAGAACGTCGAAGCAGACTTCACCTGCTACCTGATGGCTTTACCTGCTACTATTCCGACCCACCACTTTTGAAATAAAATTTTAGCACATTTTTTACCAACCAAAAGTGGGGCCCACCAATTTTAAAAATTTCTAAAATATTTTAAATAATCAGTAACTTTAATAATTCATATAAAATAGTCCTTTTATCAGAAAAATTCGAATCTCATGTCCATTCCACACGAAATCGCATTCTCTACAACTTTGTAGCTTTAAGTTTTTTCAAATTCCAAATCGAAAATATCTGAAATTCATAAACGGATGATTTTTAATACCTCATAAAATTCATAACAAACCATATGTTAATTTTTAACGGTTCAAAATTTGTGGACATAAACTTAATTTATATATGTATAACATATCCAAAAATCACAACGTTCCAACGGTCGGATTAAAATTATAACTCACGGAATACAGCTTTAAGAACACTGTTTTGATTTTTAAAGCCTCCATTCCGACAAAATACTGATAAAACACCTCAAAATTAAATCCTTCATTTATATCCACATAAAAATAAATATTTTCTTATCATATAAATCAATAATTAATTATTCACAAATAATATTACAGAATCACAATTATGACAACCAGGTCGTTCCCAAGAAAAAGGGGGCTTTTCGATAAGAATTTCTCCTTACTGGAGCGCAATTAGGTGACCAAACCTCTCCTTAGATAGAACTTCTTTAGACATTGTCAATAATGTTATCTAATAATATTATTCAATTAATATGAATTATTGATCTGATAATGGAGATACTGTGTACTGACAATTAGTGAAACAACAATAATATAAAATATCAACGCACCAATTATTGAACCAATAAAATAAAATATTGAACATTAATTACTGTAATAATTATTGAGCTTCTTACGTAAGGATCGATAATTCAACAATACTATGCAATACCGTGTGCTATTGTGCACCCACGCGTATTACTGTACTTTCACTACCGGGTATTCCAACAGTGTTAACGGTAACTACTACGCAGTTATTTATAAAAATTCAAACTTGTTGTTTTTTTCATCCGATCATTTTTTGTTATGGGGCCCACAAATGACTGCGTCGTCGTACGAATATTCTCGGACAGCAAGAATATTCCACGACCAAACGAATATTCCCTGACACAATGAATATTATATATCCACTTGCTTATTTTGCAAAATTTACACATTTCACCCATAACCAAAGCATTATATCAAATTAACACCCTATTATTCAAAATAATAATTAGAGGAAATTTAATTTTATTTATAATAAGTTGGGGTCTTACAAGTTTAGACTATTATTTATCTGTCCTTCTTAGCAAGCACCGACCAACTATGTTAACTAGTTATTTCTTTTCGAATGTAGTTCGCGTGTTTATTGCTTTAAGAGTTTGTTCACTCTTATAAACTTTTATTTTTACAAGGTAATAAAAGACATAGACGTTTATACAGTTTTGGATCTTGGTTTCTGGCATGTTGGCATATATAAAAATGATGAATGAAATGAGAATAAAAATAGAAA
Source organism: Panax notoginseng (assembly GCA_016801055.1). Taxonomy (NCBI): domain Eukaryota; kingdom Viridiplantae; phylum Streptophyta; class Magnoliopsida; order Apiales; family Araliaceae; genus Panax; species Panax notoginseng. The sequence continues at coordinate 238,026,708 of CM029013.1, read as the reverse complement.
AGAAGGGTTTATATCAAAAGTTTTGCGGTGGGTTGAGATGGATCATAAAACGCTCTCGCCCAAAAATGCATGACCGATATCGAGATGGAGCATTAAATGCACTCGCTAAATAATCTTTGTTTTTATTGTAAAGTCTCAGTTGGCTTATGTTGATTACGTGGCCTTTACTGCTCGAGTTATTAGACTCATAGGGGTGTTCAACACCTAGTGCCCTACAGTCGTCTGGCTTGGGAGTCACTAATCAAAAGCACATTCATGGGTAGTTCTGAATAGCCTAAGGTAATTAAGGACTGTCCGAGTCAGATTTTACTATCGTCATGCTAGAGTCTTTTGATCATTTCCTGCATTTGCGTCTTATTCTTAATGCTTGTTGAATGTTTAAGTTGCGGAGTATGCATATTATTTTAACAATCGACTGTGCGAACTTATTTGAGCTATGATTAGTTAGGACGGTTGATCTCCACACACACACATAGAATGGATCAAATATAGTATTATGCTTGAAATTAAATGAACTCTTATTCATATATGTGTTTGCCCTGATCTCTGGGAGTAGCTATGTTCGAGCTTAGAGACCATGATGCTACTTTATTGTTTTATTTTTTCTTTCGCGTGTGTTTTATTAGTATAAGTGTTGTGTTAGATAGTTTGCTCGAGGACAAACAAAGATTTAAGTTTGGGGGTTTTTGTTGAGTGGAATTTATACCTGTGAATCAGATACGTTATAACTTAAATAGTTATATGTTGTCGTAGATTTTATATGGTTTTATATGATTATAGTGTTATTATGCTTAATCGATGCAATGTAGGGCTTATCAGGTGTTTTCTAGCATTAAAGGGAAAAACGGTCATATTTCTCATACTCGCGCCGCGGTGCCAATGCCAAACCTATTGGCCGCGCCGCAGCGCCACCTCCTGGTCCTGCCTGACGTCGCCATGGCGCCGCAGCACCACTGCCCCTATATGGACTCGTGCTGCAGTGCGAGCTCCGATTTCTTTCTTGCACACGTAGTGCCACCCTTAAGTCTATTAGCCGCACCGCAGCGTGACCTCCGGTGCCCAGGTAGACTCGGCTTGTTTTTGACCTAGCAAAAGAAGGAAGGCGTATATAACACAGAAAAAGTCTCTGCATCTGATATCTCTCATAGCCTGTATCATATGAGACCTTAGTATAGGATAGCTTAGTTTAGGATTTTCTTCTGTATTTCTCTTTCTCTTAGATTATGTCTGTAAATATAGATTAGGTAGATTAGGGAGAAGTTTGGCATATCCTTGGAGCGATAAGAATAGTGAGTGACACGGATTGAAAAGCTTGATTTGAGTGGAATGCGTGGAGATGGAAGGGCTTTGACAGAGTTCCTCTTATCCATTTGTTTTTTCTTATTTTGTAATCTATAAATGTTATCTTTACTGCTACTTATATTTGGTTTAATAATTATAAATTGAATATTTGCTTTAAGGTTATAATGGAACCCTTTATTATTTAAATTGACTGTCTTATCTCTTTGGTTGGCACCATATGATTTTTTTAAATATATTTGTGCTTAATGATTCTCACTAAGACATTAGTGATGATTTTAGTAATCTACATGATATCGACAGAAGGATTGTAGATTTACACCTAAATATATTAGCATGTGATTTTGGGTCTCGGACTGCATAAGTTGTGTGTAGAATAGACAAATCTTTGTGCGCCATGTGCGACCTTATTGAGAACTTATGCTTAATTCCTTATTATGATTAATTCGCATAGACATATGTAGGATTGCTTCTAGCTTGGACGTTCTTTTCTGTTCTATTCCCTTTTGGGTGAATCTGGAGAGGATATGTTTGTGCATACCTCAACAGAGGTGCATAAGCACCTGTGTATTCTCGGTCGACAAATTATCGTGACCATTAAGACCAAAGAGAGAAGGGTAGCTAGTTTGATGAAACATAGCATACCAGGTGTTCGATAGAATGCTTGTGTGGGGTGAAGTTGTGACCTTAGCTTGTAATTCATTAGATTACCATTTGTTATCCATTTACTTGCTTTGTTAATTAGTTAACTTGATTAATCACACTTCCGTTTATTGCTGTTTGAATAAGACTTTAGCGATACATAGTCGGTATTTGGTAAATAGTAGTCATAGTTCCTCGTGGGTACGACACACTTCTTATTACTATATTACTTGTTAGACCGCGTATACTTGCGCGTGTTTAGTGATCGGGTTTCCGACCAACAACCAATCAGGGTATGTTTATACCATGATGATGTCGGTTTGAAATTATTTCATAATTTCTTCTTTGACTTTTAAACTTCACTCAGGTTTTAATTGCCTGAGTTTTTGTTTCATTGGCTTGAATCCCTCTTTAATGGGTAGGCGATGAATGATGATGTCAGTGGACAAACCGATCATATCTTCATAAGACCATGCAAACACATCCTGGAATTGAGTCAATCAAGTAACCATGTCATTCCTTTGACTTGGGTTAAGGTCCATACCAATCTAGATCTATTTGGGGTTTTCTGAGGTTCCAAGGTTAAAAGACGTGGTTTGATCAAGATTTGGCTTGGGTTTATCTTCAATCCATTCTTTGATCTCCTCAGGCACCTCATAGTCCTCTTGCTAAATCTCCATCAAGTTAGAGTCCAACTTTATATCAAGGTTGTAGTCCTTGTGCAGAATTGGCACTCCATCAGCAAGTTTAGACAAATCTAACTCTGGAGTCCTGAAAATAAAATGCTTTCACTTAATATATGAAACTGTTTAATATATAGAGTGTTAGCATGGCATGACAAAAATAACTGCTAATACTATATAACAAAAGTAAACAGTTATTGCTATCAACAGGGCAGAGGGATTTTCTGCCCTTTTTATCCTTTTTGGCAAAGGCAAGGAGTGTTGCTCCAATTGCCGAGGGTCAAGTCCTAGTGGACAACTGTGACGAATGGGCAGTTGTCATCCTCCTCCTTTTGAATAATGACCATGACGTCTCGACAGTCATCATCTGTGATGTCCCTATTCATACCCTCTGTATATATCAAAACGAGCATCTTTGACAACTATCTCTTTATGTCTTATTTGTGCCTTTAATTCCTTTCCTTAATATTTGGGTCTGGATTTAGGACTTCTTTCCTGTTAGTCGGTCTTAGCTTAGAAAATAGCATACCCGCCACGGAGACATGAATTTTCCTTAGAGGCCGTACAGAATCTACATCTGTAGGTTTAGGCAATAACATTATAGATAAAAGAACCAGTGTATGCTTATGCGGGTTCCTGTAACTTGACCCAAAGGAGTAGCCTAGTCTGGCCTTCCCTATCTGGCTGGGGATTTGAATTGGACATTTGATTTCTTGCCGATTCTTTCCTAACCCTTGTCCTGGTTGGAAACCCAAGGATATCATCTCTTGAGTTGCCGACATTACCTCAGCGGAAACTTTGGGTTTCAAAGCTAGAGCCCCGATGGGTTAATAGTGAATGTTGCTCTCTTTAAGGGCTTAAAATTTGACAGGCTTAACTTCTTCATTGAAATTGATTAGAGGTATATCACCTTGGATAGAATACTCTGGTTCAACATTGACAGTGACCAGATTATTGTTGATGATATACTTGAGTTATTAATGAAGAGTAAATGGGACGGCTGCCGCCATATGGATCTAAGGTCTTCCCAATAGTAAATTATATCCTATAGTGATTTTGAGCACTTTAAAGGATATGTAGAATGTATGTGGACCGATTTCCACTGGTAATTCAATCTCTCCAATAGCATTTCCCCAAGATCCATCAAAGGCTTTGATGATTTTGTTGCCTTCATATCCGATTGTGATTGATCTTCATTCTTTCCAATGTGGCATAGGAGCAGATGTTTAGGAATGATCCTCCATCTATTATACACCTCCAACCACATATTCAAAAGACATCACTGCTATGTTCAATGGCTTGCAATGACCCGTCCCTTCGAAAGGTATGTCATCATCAGTGAAATATATCACATTGTTGTTGAAGATGTGATCTACCAGATGATAAAACTTTTCTACATCTACTTTCTTTGGCAAGTGGGCTTCTTCCAATATCTTCATTAAGACCTTCCGATGATTTTCTAAAGAGAATACCAAGTCTAGAATAGATATCTGTTGAGGTGCTTCTTTCAAGCTTTGCACCATCTTGGCTTCACTATGTCCCATCTTGTGGAAGAATTCTTTGATTTTCTCCTTAAGCACTTTCCCCTTAGATCTGATGAATGGCTTCATCACTCGTTGAGAGAGATATAACAAATTTTCCTTGGATACCGTAGCAGTTGTGCTTGATGTTGATCCTTCAACCTCTGCATAGTTTCATGGGACTTTCATAAGGCTGATGATAGGATACTATGGCCTGAATGGCAATATTAGTGATTCTGATACAGCCACTTGCAAAGGATTTTCAACTCCTTTGAGCTTGATGGGTTGAATTGTAAGGGATGTTACAGCCAGGTCTCCCTCAGAGGATATGACTGCTATGACTTCCCTCCATCTTTGTGATCCTAGAGGAAATATAGTTCCACTCTCAAGTAATACGGTGTCATCGTCTGCCATATGAAGGTCACCGCTGTCAATTATATTCTAGATAAGGTGACGGAGTGCCCATCATCTTTCAGTGCTGTGACCACGAGAATGGGAGTGGTATTGATAGACTCCGGTAGCATCAAATCTTTTTGAGCGTGGGTTGACCGGAGGTAGAAGTGTTGTAATCTTTCCCTCATTAATAAGTATCTATAATATTTCTTCCATCGGTTGGCCCAACTAGGTGAACTCCCTTTTGTTAGCAAAGTCCCGATGGGCTTTGGCTTTTACTTTTTTGGCAAGCTTTTCCTCCAAGGTTTCACTCTATTGGGTTTATGATAGAGTCTCTATGATAAGGGAGAGGAGACTTGCATGCTCCTGACTGAACAATTGTCGTGTGACTTGGTGTCAATGTATCACCAGTTCTGCCAGTTGATTGACCTGTTCGTTAATAGATTTTAACTCCGGTTCTGTCATGAACTGGAACTCTGAATAATCCTACTTTTCAGAATTATCTTTGTTGGTTTGGGGAGAACCACCAACATATTTGAGGTACTTAGAACTCTCTCCACTACCTATATTGATCATGTTAACATCTTCTTCCTTATGTTGAGGGAGAGGGTTATCTTGAACATGTGGTTGTTCGGGCTTGGTTACCATGATCTCCCCACTGTCTATAAAGTCCTGGATCTTATGCTTGAGGGCCCAACAATCCTGAGTGTTGTGGTCTGGAGCTCCAGAATGGTAAGCACACTTCTTTCTTGTATTGAAGCCCTTTGCATTTGGATTGGATAGTGGAAGGAGAAGAGTGATTTTCTTCTAAGCTATCAGAAGTTTGAAAATGTTTTCGAGTGAGTCCCCTAGTGAACACTCTTGAGCGTCTGACTTCTCCACTCTTTGGCAAGGGAGGATTTGAGGATTTTGATTGAAAAGGGGAATAGTTTCTCCTTTGAATAGACAAGTTTTGATTGCCTTTCTGAGTTTATCCTTGCAATATCGAGGAGACATCCTCTTCTTTCTTCTTATGGATCCTCCGGGGGTTGTTCCCATAACTTCCAGATTGGATATGCTTAGCTATGGCTTTTAAAGCGGCGAGGTCTTGAATCTTACCAGACTTCAACCCCATCTCTGTCATTTATCCGCACTTAATCATTTTTGAGAATGGTTTTCCTATTCCAGATAGGACCCTCTCATAAAATGGAACTTCTTGAATATATGTGAAGGTCATCACCATCTCAGCCTCTGTCATGGATGGGATTACTTGAGCAGCCAGACGCCTCCATCTTTTGGCAAACTCTCTGAATGACTCTGAGACTTGCTTCTTGACTTTGGTAATCTAATACCTATCTGGAGCCATCTGAGTTTGAAAGATGTATTAACTAAGGAAAGCGTGGGCTAACTCCTCCCATCTGTGAATTTTGGAGTTATCCAATCTGGTGTACCATATTATGGCTTCTCCAGTCAGACTTTTCTAAAATAGCTGCATTCTCAGCTTTTCATTCTCGACGTAGGATCCGAGCTCTCCAATGAACACTTTTAACTGAGTGTATGGATCTCCCAATCCATCATATTTCTCGAAATCAGGAGTTTTGAATTTTTCTGAATACTGAACCCTGGGTAAAATGCAAAGGTCTGAATAAGAAACACTTCCATGTGTTCAAATCCCTTTGATGGACCAAATGGTCTCTTCCATTTGTGGAACCTTCTTTCGAATATCACTGGTGTCTTGATGTTCTTTAAGATGGGCGATTTCAGGGGTTTTGTTAGACTTCTCATTTTGAGACTTAGGTATTGGGACTTCTCTGTCCGGACCCTGGATTCCTCCTTGTGCAGAGGATTCTATTTGGATGGGTATTTGTGGACACTAAGTTGATTAGTTTAGTTCTTTCAGGAGAACAACCAACTCTGTTATTTGATTCCTCAATCCTTCGAACTCCTCGCGAGAGACAGGAGTGTGATCAGGTGGGGCACTTGTAGCCATGTCTGACTGTGGGCTTAGTGCCTTTTTGGACTTTAAAAGGGTAACGGGACCAATCGTTTCCCTACAAAAAGACTATGTAGTTTAGTTTGGGAAAACGGGGAAATGCTATGCAATGTGTCCGTTTTTTTAGGAGTGTTTTAATGTTGTCCTATAAAACGGATGTCAGTCATTTTGATGATAGGATATCATGACAAGTCTTGATATGAAAAAGGAATACATTTTTACATACTCCTTTATATTTTCCATTACATTGAGATTGACATGGAATTGAAATTACAAGCAATTAAAAAAGGGAAGGTATGAAGAGACTTCCCTCCGCATTTAGTTTATCAGAGGCTGACCTATCCTAGGCAACTCTCGCAGCTCTTCGGTATGAAGGTTTCCAGATTATCGCAATTTACTGGATGGGAAATTAATCTGATTTTTCAACTGGAGGGAATCTGGGTGGTGCCTTTCCTGAGCCTCGCGGAATTAGTCTCCCTTAAGTCCAGTAATCAAACATCGATGGGTTAGCCTCCTGGTGGAGGAATCACACAACATACATTCACATACATCGCGTCTCACTGCATGGAAATGATGATATGTGCGAAGCACTAATATCACAGGAAGATATGGTGTGAAGCACTAAAGTGCTATAAATAAAGCATTAGTACACATTCATTCAGTGTAAATGCAGTATTCACACATAAACAGATAAAAGTTTTTTGGAAAGCTTGAATAGCGGCTTAAGCCCTCTTGCTGGAGTCCCCAGCAGAGTCTCCACCTATCGACGTCGGGATTTTTATTTGTCCCTTTCTGTTCTTGTCTTTTGGTGTTCTCATTTTAGGTGAGATTTGTTTGAAAAAATAAGTTTGAAAAAATAAGTTTGAAAAGGTCCGACATGTATATGTCGACAATTTGACTGTTAGAGTCGCCAGTTGGTATTTTTAAATGGTTGCACATACTCAACCGAGAAAAGGTTTATACAAAGACCCAATGATTTGACATTGTTTACCTGGTTTGGGATACCGCGATTCGTTAGGGTCCGGGGGCTTAATTAAGCGGGAGGAAGGTGTTTGGCATCCCCCGACTTCTATGATAACACGGTTACCGCCACTTTTCATTAAACTTTTATCTGTGTATGTGTGTGTGTGTTAGGTCTATGTGCAATTATCTGGAAGTAGTGTTATGCCTCATTTGCACCTATATACAAAGGGTTTGACTTTTGTATAAAAGTTCAATTTTAACAAGATATAGTAGTGAAGCTTTGTAAGACAGGTTTTTCAAACCCTTGTGCCCAATAATAGTTGAGGTATTTGATACTTCCATTTTATTATGTGTTCGGCTTGATTACTTTTATTTTCGAGATGCGAGGCATCTTCGAGAAAATAAGATATATAGCAGTGCCGAACTCCTTGTGGGCATGGGAGCTATCTAAGGATATCCAGACACCGTAGATAATTTACAAGTCGGCTGCAACTGCGAAATGCCCATCACGAGAACTGAATCTAGATTCAGAGGCTGAATCTGTGATCACAAGATTCCTAGGCTCACATGAAAGATTGATATGTGCAAAAGCTAGAAAAAAACCTAGATTTGAATAAATCTAAACAATTCTAGCTTCAACGGTTCCAGTTTAGTCACTTTTGAACTGGTTAAAGTTAGAGTAGCCAGATTTAGGCAAATCTAGCCCGCAGGCTGAAAGATTAAATATCTATAAGATGAAAGCAGTTAAAGCATATGTTTATATAAAAGCGATATATATATATATATATATATATATATATATATATATATATATATCTGCTAGCGTTGAGAGTCCCATTGAGTGGGTGTGCCCGGATCGTCGATCCGTGGCTTTTTACTGCTTATATATATATATATATATATATATAAGTAATAGAAAGCTTAAAAATCTAAAAAATCTTACAGTGGGCTGCCAAGAAGACTTCAGATAGCTTTTGATGCCTGAAAACTTGGTTTCCACCGGTTAAACTTCAGCATGTAACAAAACACGACTTACAAGTATTTAGAAAGAAGAGTCACTCAATTTAGAGCACTCTAGCAGGGGTTACAAGTTGAAATGGACAGAGTTTTCTCTCATTTTCTCTTTTTTTCTCAAATGAGCTGCCAAGAGGTAATATTTAATGACCAGATGGTCGCATGTCTACCTGCGGCTGCCCGGACTACCCCGAGCCATACGAGTCATGTCGTCTCAAAGTTCGTGCACTTAGGCTACGCATTGTCGGCTCGAACCTTCGTAACTTTCAATCCGGGCATCAGAGAAAGGAGTGTTTTACCTTTTTGGAATGTTGTTGTCGAGAGCTACGCAATGACATGGGATTAGAGGTTGTACGAAGCCGAGAAGATGGTTCCTTGACCAGATCTCTAAGTTTTCAAAGTCTATCCGTTGTGCTGTCTTGTGCAGTTGTCACTCAAAATTTGAGCAATGGTTCTTGAGGGACACCTTAGTACGCAGTGTGGATTGAATTATGTTGAGACGATGTGAATGTGATGTTGAAGTGGAAAAATAATGATTTTCCCCCCACCGAGGTTATTTCAAGCTTTGGCGCAGATGTAGCAGTCGTTTCTCAGAGTTATCTCCGAGATTAGGTTGATGTGGATGTGAATGTCCTCAGGGTTATCTCTTAGGTGTGCTTGACCTCCTGGGGTTATCTCCGAGATTGAAAACTAGACCTTCCAGGGTTGTCTCCGGGGTTGAAACTAATTTGACTTCCAAGGTTATCTCTAGAAGAAGATTCAGCCCTCCTGTAGGGTTAGTAACAGGAACATAAAATTTTGAGTGTCTACAGTTATATTTTTTGATACCTAAGTGTATCTATGATGTAGTGTTTATGTAAGGCTACAATTATATGTCAAGTTTGAACCCTGAATACAACATGATAGAAAGCTATGGTTGATCAAATCTCTTGCTAAGCCTATTCTTCATTTTTAGGAATTTCCAGAAACGGTTGGTCAATGTCGGTTAACGGTTTTTGACAGCTAATAACTTCTATTCTGTATACTATTTTGGTGCTGTAATGATTTAAGTTTGTAGTATACATGTCAAAGTACAAAAGTGTGACACTGGTTTAGCCTAACAACATCATAAGTGAGAGATCTAAGCCATTCAAAAGGCTATCAGACACCTATCAGGTGCTCATAAGTTTTATGGGTTTTCCATAAAACAAAATCGTGATCGGTTAATGGGAGTTAACCATAAATAACTTTCATCCTAGTTATTTATTAGGTAATCTAATGTTACATTTTTTAGTATAAATGATAGGGTGTAAAAGTGTGACACTTTAGTATCCTAACAACATCAGAAATTGAATATCTAAGCCAATCAAACGGCTGTCAGACCCCTGTTGAAGATTTCTGGAATTTCTAGAATCATTTTTCGTGGTCGGTCAACGGTATTTGACCATCTATATCTTGCAACTTAGTGATCCTATTAGCATGACTTCACTTCTGCATTACTAACCTCATGGCATACTAGAACTAGGATAGTTTAAAAAGCTCAAACAACTAACAAACCATGATCTACAAGCCCTAACATTTGGCTGTCAGACAATAAAATTAACATTTTTGACAGTTTGTTTATTTCTTCATTTTTATGCATTTAAATGTTATAAATTCATGTTTAACCAACCCAGATCATTAAATAACATTAAACTTAACATAGTTAAACATCAAAACATAAAATCTACTAAGGCTTTAAAGATCTAGCATGGATTAGGGTTTCTTACCTTCTGAGAAATCTTTAGATTCCCTCTCTCTCTGATCTGATCCTTGATGGCTTATGGGCGGGATATGGATTAAATTTTAACTAATTTTTAATGTGTATTTCGTGGTCTTAAAGAATAGGGGATTACCTATTTTATAGAAAATCAAAATGAGGGTTTAATGGTCTTTAATCCATTCTCTTTGACAATTAAGCTAAATTCAATAAATGTGCTAATCATAGGTGTTAATTTGTGGTTGGTGAGGATGATTTTAACCACATGGTGTATCCCCATGTGGTGAGTCACCAAGATTTGTTCTTATCTCCTTATTAAAAGAAAATAAAAGGGCATTTTGGTCATTTCACACATGTTAAGGGTAATTTAGTAATTTCATAAATAATTTAATGGCATTTTAGTGAACCATTTCACATGTTTCTCATAAATTTTGACCCTTAGGGTTTGCTAATTAGTATTAGGGTATCTATATTAAAATTAGGGTTAGGGTTTCCTAATCTTAAATTAGGGTTTCCTGATCTTGAATTGGGATTCTTAAATTATGATATCATAATTAACATTTCAAATGTTATATCTTATTTATTAATATAAAACAATACTTAATATTAATTATACATAATTCCAAGTACAAATATAATAATACAAGTATTAATATTCACAATCTCTGTTAATAATCCTGATTAGGGTTCAGATTATTACAATATGTAAGGGACTCTAGGCCACATGTTATACCTATTTTCATGTGTGCCTAAGTCAAACCATCATGCTAGAGATATCACATTACAACAAAAAGTTAATATCATGTTCTGGTCCACGGCGCAGCTGCGTTGTTCTGTACAGTGGGAGCGGCGCAGCTGCGCTTCTCTAGGACAGTTTCAGAAACAGCAACCGACGTAGTTGCGCCCTTCCTATACAACTCCAAGAACGGGTCTGCTTCTACAGAACTCAAACACCAAACTAGAAATCCTTTAATTTAACATGTTTAAGCCAACCATATTGATTTCATGTGTATGTTTAAGCTCTATTAACATCTAAATATCAATTCATAGTTCAATTAACAAGTTATTCATGATAATTCCAAGAATTTCTCAAACTTATAAAATCATACATGCTTGCATTATAACCACATAATCATCATGCTTCCACCATATTACACTTGATTTACGATTACAGAAATGTAGAGTAATTAGAATTAAGTACCTTTGATGATTTTAGGATATTGCTTCTCCTTCTTACTGGAAAAAAAAATCAAATGTAAGAGCTCCTTTAGAGTTTTCTTCTTATCAATGACTCTCTAAATCTCACTGACTCTCTCTCTCTAAATTCAAGAACTATAACTCAGTAAATTAGCAGCATGATCATTGAGGAGGGGGGTTTAAATTTATAGGGGAGCTATTGCCCAAAGTTGGGTTTTTCGCATTGAATTAAACTAACAGAAAGAAGAGGATGATGGATAAGGAGTATTTGGTGAAAAGTTGGTATTGAATTCCTATTTAGCCCACACACCAGCCATCATTTAAAATCTCAACAATAAGAAATAGGCTAGGTCAATGGCCTATTACGTATGATTTTGGGACAAAGTCTTTAATACACTGTATTAGCAAAATGGTTACTAGTTATACTAAGGTTAATCCCTTTTGGGCTGACCAATGCAATTTTAATGAGTTGTGACAAGTGATGAGTACATATGCACATAATCATATAATCCATATACATTGGGTTAGTCCAAATAATATTTAATTTGGGTTACAATATAATTCATTTGGGTATTATCAACCCATTATTTCCATAAAACTTATTATTTCAATTAGATCTAAATATTATAATGATAATTAATATCAAGTATTTATTCTCTAAAATTAACTTTCTCCCATACTTTTTAAAATACACATTTAATTGATTCAACATAAATCATAATGTCACATAAGCTCCTTTACATAACTTAGTAAATTATATAATTCAACTTAATTTTACCATTTATTCACATACATTAATTATTCACATTAAATTATTAGTGTTAATATACCACCTTGTATCTAATGCTTGAAGTAATAAAAATAATTTTTCAAGGACCGGTCAGTAACGCAGCCGCACTGGTTTGTACTGTAGAAGTGGCGCAGCTGCGCCACTCTGGGACACTCCCAAACCAGGCCTGCTCCAGGAGAGACCAAACCATAAAAAGTACACATAACAATTAATTAGCTAAAATAAGAACAATTAGTCTACCACATTATTTAATCATTCATTCCTTAATTTAATTAATAAATTATTTATTTCATCACTTTGTCACACTAGACATATCTCATAAGCTTAAATAAGCTTCATTATCATTTCCAACATATTTCTCACTTATCATATACTTAATTCAATTTAACTGAATTATCACATCTCATGCCACAAAGATATATATTTATATTCAAATAAATATTCAAACATTTTATTTATTCAATTAATATTATTTATAAAATTATCGGGTATTACAGCTCCACCATATATCTTTCCTCCAGGTACCCCCATATTGAAGGATTAACTATAGCGGGAGCTTCACCTAATTTCTTTAGGTATTTGCAGTTTTCTCGACTTCCCGCATTGATTATGTTGACTCCCTCTGCATCATGTTGAGGTAAAGGGTTGTTATGAACATTAGGCTTCTTTCAATACAACGTCCCCACTATCAATTATATTCTGAATCTTGTGCTTTAAGGTTCAACAGTCCTGACCATCATGCTCCGGTGCTCCGGAATATTAAGCACATATATTACTGAGATCATATTGTCTTCCTTTAGGATCATCCGGTGGAGCAAGCTCAGTGATCTTTTTTTGCGCAACCAATAGTGTCAACACATTTTCCAACGAGCCCCCTAGGGGAGTGAATACCCTTCTTCACTTATTTTCCCTGACCTTCGGTGCCGTAGGATTTCGGGGGCATGCAGGTGGCTGGAATGTAGGATAATTTCATTGCTTCTATATAGGTGGGTTATTATTTGTATTTGCATATTGCCCTTGCAATATTAGGGAAACATCTTCTTCCTTCCTTGTATATAACCTCTTGGGACCGCTCGAGTAGTTTTCCAATTGTATATGCTTTGCCACTTAGATGGGTGGGATTTATGCCCGCGAATCGAATCCTCTAATGCTTAAGCAGTTGCTTCTTCGTTGTATTTTATATCAATTTTATAGTATTTTATTATTATTTTGCTTAATATATGTTTTGCAGGGCTTATTAGGTCATTTCCAGCTTTTAAGGGAAAAAAGTTCAATTTCCTTACACCGGCGCTGCAACGCCTATGTCAGGCTTAAACCTGGTGCTGCAACACCGATTCCTTGCTAGCTCGACAGCATGCAATGCTATACTGCCCCAGTTCCTTCACAAATTAGCGCTGCAGTGCCACTTATTAACTAGAGATGTTGACTCAGCGTTGCAGCGCCTCTCCAAGGCTAAATCATGACGCTGTAGCACCACCCCCGATCTCCGAGTAGAAAGCAGAGTTTTAATGACATAGGTAGCTTATCACTTGAAATTATTTAGGAGCAGCCTCCCATAGCAGGTTAGGACACCGTAGAAATAGTTTAGATGGAGATATAGCATAGAAGAGAAAGAAGTTGGTGATTCAAGTCTTCCAAGTTCATTGCTCGGATTCTACATGGCGAAGAGAAGAGTTGGACCCAGAAAACCTCAAAAAAAAAGAGTTTTCTTTATCCAAATCTTTCACTCATTTGTGTATTTTGAGCATGTTGAATACTTTGATAATATTTATTAGTTCTACAGTTATGAACTAATTACATTTCTAGGATTACAATGTAACCTAGTGATTAGTTTAATTGAATTTCTCTCCCATTTATTATAATGAATCATGTTTGAATGGGTTGTTGTATTTCATGCTTATTTATTGATAGCTTGACTAAGGAATTGATATACGTATTAATTGATATTGAAAAATGGATTTTAATGCATAACCCTAAATACAATAACACTTGTTAAGACCATGCCTGTGAGAATGAGAGCATATGTTGCATAATAGAATAGGAATATATCTATTTGCCTTGTGTAACCATTGAGATTAAGCTTAATTACCCTTAGTTTAGTTATTTTCACCATAGGAATATTGTGATTTATCTAGCTAAGGGAATTGCATTTGACCATCGAAAGAGGCTTATGTGTACTTAATGTTCTCGGTTGGTCATTCTTACGATTTATTAGTTAAATGGAGAGTTAGGAGATTAGACGAAGCATTGGGGAGTTGTAATCCTAGCTTGCCATATTTGATACAATTCGATCTCATATTTTACTATTTTAATCATATAGTTTTAAACACACCATCCTTATTTACTTGTTTAGATAAGACCGAATTGATATAAATTTAGTATTTGAATAGCGATTAGTACTTTGTCCTCGTGGGTTAGACACTTTACTTTTCATTATATCACTTGTTAGATCGCGTATACTTGCGTGAGTTTATTGATCGTGAAAACAAGCAACAAATTTTTGGCGACGTTGCCGGGGACTTAGTATTATTTGTCTTTAAATATTAATAATAATTCAAAACAATCTTAATTTAAACTGATTTATCTTTTTAATCTTTTTCTCAGGTACTCTTGACTATGTATGCCACCTCGCAGGAATCGGAATATAATACCTCTTAATCCTGAGATAGACAGAACTTTTAGATGACTGAGAAGAGAAAAAGCTCGAGAAATACCTACTCAAATTATCATGGCAAGGAAATCCAAAAATCTCTACGGGAGTATGTCATGCCCCACATCACAGGTATTCAAGCGAGATTTCTAAGGACTGCGATCCAATCAAATAACTTCAAAATCAAGATGGGTACAATTCAAATGATATAAAATAATGTTCAATTCGGAGGATGCCGAATGATGACCCGAACGATCATTTGATAAACTTCTTGGAAATCTGTGATACTTTCAAATGCAATGGAGTATCCAATGATGCTACCAGACTCAGACTTTTCCCATTTACTCTTCGGGACAAAGCCAAGAATTGGTTGCATTCACTTCCTCTCTGACTTGGCTCAGAAATTCATGGTGAAGTTCTTTCTGCCCACGAAAACAGCAAGGCTCAGACATGTTACCACATCCTTCATACAGTTTGAATCTAAATCTCTTTACAACTCGTTGGAGCTATTTAAGGACTTATTGAGATGATGTCCACACTATGGATTGCCCCAATGGCTTCCAATTTAGACCTTCTATAACGGATTATCCGGTTCTACTCGTTCAAGTATTGACGCAGCGTTTGGTGGGGCCTTTATGTCGTAGCACCATGCTGAAGGGTATGACTTGGTGGAAACCATGGCTGCGAACAATTAGTAGTGGCCTAACAATAAGCAAGCACCACGAAAAGTGGAAGGGGTGTACGAGGTTGATACAGTTACGGCACTGTCTGCTCAGGTTGCTGCTCTTACTAAAAGACTTGACGTTATGGGGGTGCACCATTAGCCCTAAATCAGTTCAGTTTGTCTCAAATTACAGGTAACAGCAGAATTCCAATCTTCCCACACACTACCATCCTGGACTGAGAAATCACCCAAATTTCTCATTGAGCAACAATAATAGCGACCAAGCCAAACACTCTCCCGCCAGACCAACATATTCAAATCCTCCCAATTTTCAATCTCAGAATCAACACCAACAACATCCACAAGGTTCTTACCAACTCCCACCTCCACAGGACAGAAAGCCTAGTTTGGAAGATCTCCTCTCGAGATACATTGCTCAGAATAAAACAAGGAGCAATAGTCAAGAGGCGTCCATCCGGAATTTGGAAGTCCAAATAGGACAGTTACCAACTGCTTTGAATATCTGTCCTCTAGGCACCTTGCCAAGTGACACGGATGTCAACCCAAAATGGGAGGGCAAGGAGCAGTGCAAGGCAGTCACTCTTCGGAGTGGCAAGACAGTGAATGAAAATGGGGGAAAGACCTCGACAATGCAACAGGAAGTTGTTGTAGAGGAAATCAATGTTGAGCTAATTTTTGAAAAGTTTTGGGGAGAAGAGAATGTGAAGGAGGAAACCACAATACCAACCCCGACTGTTAGCAAGCCAAGTCTTGTAGTTCAATAGTTATCATTTCCCCAACGCCTTCAAAAACAAAAGCTTGATAAACAATTCTCGAAATTCTTAGAAGTTTTCAAGAAACTTCATATCAATATCCCATTTGCGGAGGCGCTAGAACAAATGCCCAGCTATATGAAATTCATGAAGGAAATCTTGTCCAAGAAGAGAAAAATTGTGATAACCCGGGATTTCGAATAATTCGAATTTTACGAATAAATTTTTATTTATTTAATATTAATATTAATTATCAATTTTGTGTCGAGTATCTGTGATACGAGTCTTGGGATGTGGTCAATTTATGTATTGACTGAGAAAATAAGAGTAGAGTTGTGCTTAACAGAGAATAGAAACCCTAACCCTAAGTCCAGATAGGGATTCGATAGAAATTACAAGTATAATAAACATAACTGTGAGAACTTAGTTCTTCTGTATATAAATTTTGATCAATGATTGATCGGGTAGGGTACAATATTAGTAAACCCTAATAAGGGATTAGAAACCCTAACGTTCAGTTAGGAACCCTAATCGAATGTCGGGAAACAAAAATTTTAAATTCAGGAATTCTAAACCCTAATTAGGAAACCATAATCCTAATTAGCAAGACTAATGTGATTAGTAACCTTTAATAAAATTACAAAACCCTAATTATAATTTAGAAATCTTAAGCTTCTATTTTAAAATCCTAATTAGAAAATCCTAGAAATTTAAAGTTGTAAAACCTAAGGGTTAGAACCTAAGGGTTAACCCCTAAGGGTTGGATCAATTGTCAAGAATGCCATTAAAATTACAAGGAGAAAAACCAAAATGTCCTTTTCATATTCTTTAATATGTAACATGTAAAATATGCCAACAACTTTAGTGGTTCAACAACTTTTGACTTAGCATGACCAAAAACTCCAGTAAATCAGCCTAGTGCATCAGCTATATAGCAACATACATTGCACCAAGTGATTATAAAAAATAAATAGAGAGAAAGTTCATTCATTTGTTCAATTTTCACTCAAGCTCTCTACAAACTATCTCTCTCTCTCTCTCACTCTCTCCTAACCTCCGAAAATCATAAGTCTCCCAGTCCCTAAAACACCTCCTAAAACATCAAGATCAGTTAAGGAGATTAAAGATCAAAGATTGGAACTAGAAGGTATAAAGCCCTAAACCTACTTTGATCTTGTATGCTTAGTCTATGTATGTGTTTATGTGTTTAGCATCATGCTAGAATATGTTTTGAGATGATCTATGATAATCCATCGTAGATCTATGCATTCAAATGGCTTTAAAAGTGAAGTTTTCAAAAACTACTCAAGAACACTAAAGGTGGTCTGACAAGCATATGTCAGGAGCCACAAATCTTTTTCTTTTTATGATTTTTGTTGTTTTAAGTTTTAAATCTGTAGTTTGTCATGAGTTCTTTGATCTGGAAGTGGAATCATAGTCATTCCATGTCCAGATTGTAAGTTATTAACGGTCAAAACTCGTTGACCTAGCATGACCAGATGATTTCTGGGTAACCCAGAAATCATATTCCAGCGTCTGATAAGATTTTGTATCGCTTTGATCTGTCGGTTATGATGTGTTTTGTTGATGTGTTTGTATCCAGTTTGTAGCTTGTTATGTGCACTCTAGGTCCATGGCTTTAGATTGTGTAAATAATAAACAGATCGAATGCAACAAGTGGTCAAAGTAGCCCACTTGATCACGAAGACACTTTTTTCGAATTTCCAGAAAGTGTATGAACATCGTTTCTAACCAAGTTTGACCAGCACAAATATGGTGATTTTAATGTTGTTGAACCGAGATGTTGATATGTAAATGTTCTTTGACATAAGGACTATAGATTTGAACCATAAAACCACATGAATCATGACCAGAAATGGGAGAAAATCGAAGGACAAGGTAGGTAGTCGAAGATGTATGGGTTTCCGGGTAACCCAGAAAGCTTTTGACAGCTACTTTGGGACATTGTATCTTGTAGTTAGGTTGTTGTATGACCTAGATTGTTGGTGTTAATTCTAGTGTTACATAAACACTACAAGATCTGAGTCTTAGATTGGCCAGAACATGTATTAACAAAGAATCAAAGACGATCAAAGTAAGGCCCTTGCTAGCCGGCCGTCAGTGTTATTGAGGCCAAGAACACATACAGCGACAGAAAGCATTGTGAAAGGCTACAGCGACGGTTTTAATTATTTTAATTTTCTGAATTTCTAAAAATTGATTAAAAATATAAAATAAATTCAAAAAATTACAAAAATGGTTTTAAAAATTATTTTAAATTATGAAAAATAACTTTTTATAATTTGGGACATTTTTCATTAATATTTATAATTATTTGAATATTAATGATATTTAATTTATTTAATTAGTATATTAAATAAATTAGAGAAAATGATTTTAATGTTATAAAAAATATTTTAAATAAGAATAATGTGTTTAAAAATATTTTGAATTATAAAATGTAATTTTTAATATTTTTGGAGAATTTTCATTAATAAATTAATATTAATGATATTAGATTTATTTAATTAGAATATTAAATAAATGATGGAAAAATGATTTTATTGATTTTAAAATCATTTAAAAATGAGAAAAATGATTTTAAAATATTTTAAGCTCTAATTAATAACTTTTAATATTTTTATGATAAATTCATTAATATTTAAATATTAATGGTGATGGTTTAAAAATAATTTTAATTATTTTAAAAATCATTTAAATAGAATATTGATGATTAAAAATATTTTAAGTTATTATAAATAACTTTAATATTTTGACAATTATGTCATTAATATTTTAATATTATTAAATATAAATGATGATGGGTTTATTCAGTAATTAAATTATTTAAAAATGATTCCAGTTGTTAAAAAATTATTATAAATTATAATAATTGTTAGAAAATTATTAAAAGCTTCCGAAAAATATTATAAATGATAATTGACTTATCTAAAATAATATTGGACCTTAGAGACCGAGTTTAAGTGACAATAAATGTGTTAAATGTCGGATAGGGTGACCAGGACACCGAGAATAGACTGAAGTCCAACGAGACCGAACTAGTTAGACTTGATAAGTGTTTATATAGCTTATAAACACTGATGTGATTATGTGGTAATGTGTCTAGGAGAAAGATTGACTGTAAATTACAGTGATACGTGTTATAATTTATTGTTCTAATTGTGAGACCGATATTGTGATTATAGTTCTTATGAACGCAGATACGTATATTGTTTAGCAGTAATCATAGCGGAAGGTGAGTTTCCTTAACTCAACCTTGAGTTAATACTTTTTAAATCTTATGGTGGTTAATTATTGTTGATTAGACCACGTCTGAGAATTATTGTTGATTATTCGCAATTAGTGCATGTTTATTAATTCAAATTGAATTAGTGATTCTAAGAATATACTTGGAGAATAATTGTTGTTGGATACTTACATCCGTAGAAGCTATTATTGACAGTACAGATAATTCCTATCTATTATCGAATTGTGTTGAGATATGTCTTAGCTAATTATTCTGGCTAGACGAACATTTGTTAGAATTTGATACGTTCGAGAAGAGAATTCAATTATTATTGACAGATCGATGCCAATTGTTTTGGCTATATCGAGAAGTGATTAGATATTAAAATCATAATATTTCATTGTTATAAGTCAAACTTTGATTATAAGACTGAGAAGAACAACCTTTTATATAAAGCAAACATTTTTTGTCGTAAATTCGGCCTTTGCGAACGTGTAATGTGACGCCCCCAAAACAGGTATACATCACCCATCTTGAGTCGCCAGATACATGGTACATAAATTTAAATACAACTTAATTATACAACAGTTGGGTAAAATATGACAAAACATAGCTGAGAGTTTAAAAAAGAATATTATCATCTAAACAATATCCACACTCAATGGTGTCCTCATTACAATTATTATCACATTATTTCGTAGAATAGTGAGGACTACTAAAGCTATTTATCATGGACCATCACTCCATTCCCCTACTCGTCCCAGTTATATTCTCATTTCTTGAAGAGAACAATTAAAGAAAGGTTGAGCTCAACTAGCTCAGTAAGAAATATTATGACTAAGATAATGCAGAATAAATTATTCTCCGCCTTCAACAGTATAATAACTGATATAATACAATAAACAACAAGTTTTAGATCAACAACTGCAGCGAAAATAAGCAATCCATTAGAAGAGTCAAGTAGAGCATAAAATCTACTATCTTCTATGATTTAAAAAGTATTTCATCAACTTTTTCGATGAGACTCATCTTAATAGATCAAATCAAATCATCCCCGCACCACGGCCAATGATATTCATGTAATCATCAATGGTCATGATTATACCGAATAATCCATGGTCATAATCATACCAACAACTGTCCATCAATGAACTACAGGCCAATGAGGACTTTCACCACATCATTTGTCATATTACGGTCATGATTATACCGAATAATCCCTGGTCATAATCATACCAAGTCCATCTCTGCACGTAAGCCAAAGATGACTTTCATCACAATATAATCATGAGGATGATGACAATGACATACTAATTCAATAAAAAAAGTTTAAGGATAAATTTTAAAAATTTATAATTTAATTTATCCAAAAATCAATAACGTCCACATTGTCAACATGATATTGCTTTGTAGAGTAAAATTTAAGAATAATATTCATGTACCAAAAATAATTTGGACAGAAAAGAAATATATTTTTTAGGTAAATAGTACCCCATAAATAGTATCCCGTAAATAGTACTTTGGGAATAGTACCTCGTGAATAGTACCCCGACATGAAAAGTATCCCAAATACCTGAGTGAATAATATTCAAGTGAATAGTAATTGGGGTGAATAGTAACCCGTGAATAATAACTCGTGAATAGTACTCCGACATGAAAAGTGCCCCGAATACCCGAGTGAATGATACTAGAGTGAATAGTAATCAGGTGAATAGTAATCCGTGAATAGTAACTTGTAAAAAAAATACCAAAGAAATTGATATTCCATGACGAGTACAAAAGAAATGATATCTCATACGAGTATAATATAATATACGAAACTGTAAATGGATTTTCATCCGCTATGCGGTAATCCAGGTAGACAGATCATTTCCAACAGAATAATAAAGAATAGAATAACAAAAGAATTCACCAGGCATGCGATAGACAGTACAGACATGTTATTCCCAACAGAATAATAAAGAATGAAATAATAGAAGAATTCACCAGGCATGCGATAAACAGCACAGACAGGTTATTCCCAACAAAATAATAAATAATGGAACCAGGTCATGCGTAATACGCAAAGATAGGATATTCCAACACAATAATAAAGAATGGAACTAAGTCATGCGTAATCTATACAGACAGGATATTCCAACAGAATAATAAAGAATGGAATAACAGAAGAATTTCACCATATACGCGGTACTTCGCATAGACAGGTTATTCCAACATAATAATAAAGAATGAAATAACAGAAGAATTTTACCATGTATACGGTATTTAGCATAGACAGATTATTCCAACATAATAATAAAGAATGGAATAACAAAAGCTCTCTTCATGAATACGAAAGAAATAATACCCCTTACCTCAAAAGAAAATTGGATACTGGAATAGTGAGGTAGTAGACTTCTCTTATTCTTTCTCTCTATAATTTCTCTATAATAATTGCTCTTGTGAGACTTAGTGAATTGGTGAGAAATGAAGAAAGAATGAGCTTCTATTTATAGAAAAATATAGTTTTAATAATTGCACATTTTGGGGCTCGAAATATTACAGTATAATACCTTCCTCTTTTTCTTTATTTTTAATTTAGTCCTGCAAGTATTATCAAACTTGCACCACCTCTTCTAATAGTAAATCATGTGAATTAATAGTTCATTCATGTGACTCAATAGTATAATCATGTGAAAAAACTAATTACAGTATAGTACCTCCATCTATACCTCTATTTTTAACTTAGTCATGCAAGTATTATCAATCTTGCACCAACTCCCCTAGTAGTACAAGAATGTGAATTAATAGTACACACATGTGAACAAATAGTTATAAAGATGTGAAATAATAGCAATTAATTGTTCATTTATCCAGTTAATTACCCGATTGGTCAATATAACCTCCAAACATTAATTATTATCGAATAAAATGTAGATTTCCACTAACACTAATAATTTCCACACAATGGAACTATCAATTTCATCTTTAATCAACACGAACTTATTCATCATTAATATTATAACTCACAATATTTAACAATCAGGTCGTTCCCAAGAAAGAGGGAGCTTTCTGATAAGGATTTCCCCCTATTGACGCGCAATTAGATTATCTAACCTCTCATCAACAGAATTTTCTAGACAGTGTCAATATTGGAAATAATAATATGAATAACTTTGTCATCTCAATTATTGATTTAATAATATAACATATTATACAGATGATACTGTGGTAATAATTGAATCAATAATATGAGAGATATGATGCAACAATTATTGTAGCAATAATTGAGTATAAATGAGTGACTTCTTACGTAGACATCAATAATCAATACCGTGTGCTACTATGCAACAACGCGTATTACTGTACTTTTACTACCAGGTAGTTCAACAGTTTTAACGGTAATACTTTCGCCGTTATTTTTATAAAATGATAATTCTGTCGTTTTCTTATTACGACAATACTTTCATTGTGGGGTCCACCAATGATTGTGCTGTCGTACGGATATTCCCCAACAAAAAGAATATTCCCCGACCAAATGAATATTTTATAACAACTTGCTTACTTTTCAAAAAATTTCACATATCACCCTTAACTTTAACCTTTTATCAATTTAACCATTTACTAAATAAAATAATAATTATAAGAAAATTGAATACTTTCATTTCATAATTTCGGGATCTCATATGTAAGTATTATGCATAATATATGGTACAAGGAGTTGGCCGCTCTAAGTACTTTCTGAGGGGTATAATTTAATCTATATGGTTATCTGATACACTTGGGTATGTCAAAGTCAAATCTTTGATAGTTACTCGAGAAGAGAAGTTCAAGATCTAATGGATCGCTCAACATAAATCTGGAAAACATTCCACTTTGTTAATGCGTAGAATTGGTTCTTGATTATTCAATAGAATATCTTAAAAACTTTGAAAGCGTTGTACTCTTTCAATATCAGATTATTGGTTTGCATAGTATGCTAGAAAACTTGTTAGTGATTAACAAATTGTTCAGCTATTTCAAAGTTCCCCGAAATTTGGTGTTAGTCTATCAAAATAGATAGTCTGCTATTCTTGATTCTTATACATTCATTGTATGTCTTAACTTGTGGGGTAAATTTGTTCTTCACCCTTGCTAAATAAAATATTTCAGCTAGGAACGAAGAGACCAGCGGGGCTAAGAAGAACAAAGGCAAAGGCATAATGCTTGAGTAGTTATAATAAATATTATTATTATATTATATTTGTAAACCTTTTTTGTATATCTAAAGGGTATGTTTGTAATGTTAAAGTTAGATAATCTGGGACGAATGTATTAACAATATATGTTAATGAGATATGTATTGATATTTATAAATGAATGGGTAGTTAGATGTTATTTATATTATGGATCGTGAGCACCAAACTCAGGGGTCAGGTAACCCGGATTTGGGGGTGTCATAGGTTGGTATCAAAGCTGTAGGTTATAAACCTTAAGTGGGGGGGGGGAATCCTATGATTATAACCATAAGTGAAATATAGAGATAACTCATTTAGAGTACTAAGTGAGGGATTGCCGAAGTGTATCAACAGTGAGATGTGTGGACATCGTGTGTATTAAATTTGTACTGGTAAACCAGTGCCAGTAGCCGAGGTGCCAGTGCAAAGAAAATCAGATGAGGAGGTAGGAAAAGATGAACCTATGATGAATTTGGGAAGTGATCATGATGATTATCCCGAGATGTATCTGAGTGGTGATGAGGAGGCAAAGTCCGAAGAAACTAAGGTAGAGAAAGAGAATAAAACCAAAGTTGAAAAACAAGATCACGTATCTGCAGAAGTACAAGAACTCCGGAGTAAAGTGTTTCTCTTGGAGGAGTTATGGAAGATGGAACGAGCGTTACTCAAGACGACTGAAGAAAGGAACGAGTTGAAGGCGCATGTGGAAAGGATGAAGACTGAAAGTGGTGGATCGTCGGAATGAAAAATTAAGCAGAAGGGCAAGAATAAGAGAATGAGGGACAACGATAGTTATAATTCTAAAAATTCAAACCCGAATAAGAAGCAAGTCTGTAGCAAGTGTGGAAAGACTCACGTGGGAGAATGCATGATGTGGAAGAACGTATGTTTCAACTGTAAACAGGAAGGACATATTTTCCTACATTGTCCTAAGCCGAATATAGGAAAGTGTTTTTCATGTGGGAGAACGGGTCACGAATTCAACAAGTGTCCCAGCAAGAAGAAGACTGGTGAAGGGAGTGGACGGTAGACAACTTAGATATAAGCGGTAGTATATTTTGGTAGTGTGTGATATTAACGGTTGTAATATCGAGAACTATGTGTAAGCATATGTATATATATATATATATATATATATATATATATATATATATGTTTGTATGAATGAAATCTTTATTTTTCTATATGAATATAAGATTAAAATTAATTTGTGTGTTCTTAAAACTCATACTTATGGTAAGTTCATGACTGATAATTATATAAAATGTTTCTGAACCCCTCAGCGAATAGACGCCAATGGTCTGACTAGGATAAGTTCATACACTCATATAATTGTAGCAAGTTCCTGAACTCATAAGTGTGGTAAGTTTGACGAATTGTGAATAGCTATGTGTGAATAAAGAATTGTAACTTTTTGTGTAAAGTTGAGGAATTACAACTTTTTGTGTAAAGTTGTGTGGGTTAATCCTAAAATTTATTTAAAAAGGGATTGTAACATGTGTTAAGTACTAAATGTACTATGTGCTTTTTAAATAAATATTCGATTATATGAGAACATTGTGTTAAATTCTTATTGTGTTGTTAATAAGAATTTGTGTAGCGGAAGAGAATTAATGTAAGATTTTTATTTAAATCAGATCATGCCGCCTAGACGACAGAAACGAAATCAAAGAGAAGAGCAGTCAGTGAATAATGAAGGAGGTCAAGTGGACCCGATGCAGAATTTTATGGACATGTTAGCCCAAGCTATGGGAAATAGAGCTCCAGCAGAAAGAGCAAGAGCGAGAAATCAGCCAGCTGATAGATTGGCAAATTTTAAGGACCTTAAAGCGGTAGGACCGCCAGAATTCAAGGGAACCACGGATCTGATTGAAGCCCAAACTTGGGTGAAAGAAATGGAGAAAGCATTCATTATTGTGAGGGTGGCGGAAGAGCAAAAGACAACTTTTGCAACATATTTGATGAAGGGAGAAGCCAATTACTGGTGGGAGACTAATCAGACAAGAGCTGGTACAGCTGTGGTGACTTGGAGAAGATTCAAGAGTTGTTCTTTTAGAACTACTTTTCGCCGAGTATGCAAGCTCGGATGGAAGTTAAATTTTTAGAACTGAAGCAGGAGAGCATGTCGATATCAGAATACGCTGCTAAATTCAACGAGTTAGCGAGATTTGCACCTCATCAGGTGGACACAGAGGCAAGAAAAGCGAGAAGATTTAAGAATGGACTAAATTAAGGGATATTCAACAAGGTAACAGTATTGCAGATCAATACGTTTGAGGCTTTAATGGAAAAAGCGTTAATTACTGAAGGAGGGAGCGAAGCTGCATCTCGATTTCATCAGGAGAAGAAGAAGAAGACAAATGAAGGAGGTAGTAGTGGTGGTAGTAATTTGAACAAGAGAAAATGGAACGAGAATACCAATCGGGTAACAAGACAGAAGAGAATAGGAAAAGGAGGGAGCCATATGTGACTTGTGGGAAGAACCATTCAGGAGTTTGTCTGAAGAAAAAGGGAGTTTGCTATAACTACGGTCAAGAGGGACAAATGTCACCTAATTGTCCTAATCCGAAGAAGATACAAGGTTGTTTTGCTTGTGGATCGATTGATCATCTGGTTCGAAACTGTCCGAAGAGAAATGTGGAGAAGCAAAGTGTCAACAAAGGACCCGGTAGCGAACCTTGGCGATTCGAGGACCTACACAGCCAGGAAGACTAATGGCCCGTGCATTCAATATGATGGTGCAAGATGCAGTGGCTGCCCAGGAGGTGGCGACAGGTAACGATTTCGTTAAGAAATTTTATTATGCGAGTATTATCTGTTAGATAATTATTGTGAATTATTTTCTTTTATAGATCCAAGTCACAGGTCAGAATATAAGACACAAATTCATATTGTGTTGATAAGAGTGAATTGATGATACAACTTTAAAAGATTGTAGAGAATAAGAAAGCGGTGATTCCGAGGACGGAATCCTTCTAAGGAGGGGAGAATGTGATAACCTGGGATTTCGAATAATCCGAATTTTACGAATAAATTTTTATTTATTTAATATTAATATTGATTATCAATTTTGTGTCGAGTATCTGTGATACGAGTCTTGGGATGTGGTTAATTTGTGTATTGACTGAGAAAATAAGAGTAGAGTTGTGCTTAACAGAGAATAGAAACCCTAACCCTAAGTTCAGATAGGGATTCGATAGAAATTACAGTTATAATAATCATAACTGTGAGAACTTAGTCCTTCTTTATAGAAATTTTGATCAATGATTGATCGGGTAGGGTACAATATTAGTAAACCCTAATAAGGGATTATAAACCCTAATCTCAGGATGAGAAACCCTAATGCTCAGTTAGGAACCCTAATCGAATGTTGAGAAACCCTAATTTTAAATTCGAGAATTCAAACCCTAATTAGGAAACCTTAATCCTAACTAGCAAGACTAATGTGATTAGTAATCATTAATATAATTAGGAAACCCTAATTATAGTTTAGAAATCTTAAGTTTCTATTTTAAAACCCTAATTAGAAAATGATAGAAATTTAAAGTTGTACAAGCTAAGGGTTAGAACCTTAGGGTTAGACCCTAAAGGTTAAATCTGAAGGGTTGGATCAATTGTCAACAATGCCATTAAAATTACAAGGAGAAAGACCAAAATGCCCTTTTCACATTCTTTAATATGTAACTTGTAAAATTGGCCAACAACTTTTCACTTAGCATAACCAAAAACTCCAGCAAATCAGCTTAGTGCATCAGCTAATCAACAACATACATTGCACCAAGTGATTGTAAAAAAATAAAGAGAGAGAAAGTTCATTCATTTGTTTAATTTTCACTCAAGCTCTCAACAAACTCTCTCTCTCTCTCGCTCTCCTAACCTTCGAAAATAATAAGTGTCTCAGTCCCTAAAACACCTCCTAGAACATCAAGATCAGTTAAGGAGATTAAAGAACAAAGATTGGAACTAGAAGGTATAAAGCCCTAAACCAACTTTGATGGACATCATATCTTGTTGTTATGTTGTTGTATGACCTTGATTGTTGGTGTTAATTGTAGTGTTACATAAACACTACAAGATTTGAGTCTTAGATTGGCCATAACATGTATTAACAGAGAATCAAAGACGGTCAAAGTAAGGCCCTTGCTAGCCGGCAGTCAGTGTTCTTGAGGCCAAGAACAGCTACAGCGACAGGAAACGTCGCGAAAAGCTACAGCGACGGTTTTAATTATTTTAATTTTCTGAATTTTTGAAAATTGATTAAAAATAGAAAATAAATTCTAAAAATTACAAAAATAGTTTTAAAAATTATTTTAAATTATGAAAAATAACTTTTGATAATTTGGGACATTTTTCATTAATATTTATAAATATTTGAATGTTAATGGTATTTATTTCATTTAATTATTATATTAAATAAATTAGAGAAAAATAATTTTAATATTATAAATTTTTTTTAAATAAGAATAAAATGTTTAAAAATATTTTGAATTATAAAATGTAATTTTCAATATTTTTGGAGAATTCTCATTAATAAATTAATATTAATGTTATTAGATTTATTTAATTAGTATATTAAATAAATGATGGAAAAATGATTTTATTGATTTAAAAATTATTTAAAAATGAGAAAAATGATTTCAAAATATTTTAAGCTTTAATTATTGACTTTTAATATTTTTATGATAAATTCATTAATATTTAAATATTAAAGGTGATGATTTAAAAATGATTTTAATTATTTTAAAAATCATTTAAATAGAATATTAATGATTTAAAAATATTTTAAATTATTATAAATAACTTTAATATTTTGACAAGTATGTCATTAATATTTTAATATTATTAAATATTAATGATGATAGGTTTATTCAGTAATTAAATCATTTAAAAATGATTCCAGTCTTTGAAAAATTATTATAAATTATAATAATTGTTAGAAAATTATTAAAAGCTTTCAAAAAAATATTATAAATGATAATTGACTTATCTAAAATAATATTAGAGCTTAGAGACCGAGTTTAAGTGACAATAAATATGTTAAATGTTGGATAGGGTGACTAGGATACCGAGAATAGACTGAAGTCCAACCAGACCGAACTAGTTAGACTTGATAAGTGTTTATATAGGTTAATGTGATTATATGGTAATGCGTCTAGGAAAAAAGATTGACTATCAATTACAGTGATACGTGTTATGATTTATTATTCTAATTGTGAGACCGATATTATGATTATAGGTCTTATGAACGCAGATAAGTATATTGTGTAGCAGTAATCAACGCGGATGACAAGTTTCCTTAACACGACCTTGAGTTAATACTTTTTAAATATTATGGTGGTTAATTATTGTTGATTAAACCACGTCTGAGAATTATTATTGATTATTTGCAGTTAGTGCATGTTTATTAATTCAAATTGAATTAGTGATTCTGAGAATATACTTGGAGAATAACTGTTGTTGGATACTTACATCCGTAGAAGCTATTATTGATAGTGCAGATAATTCCTGTCTATTGTCGAATTGTGATGAGATATGTCTTAGCTAATTATTCTAGCTAGACGAATATTTGTTAGAATTTGATAGGTTCGAGAAGATAATTCAATTATTATTGACAGATCGATGCCAATTATTTTGACTAGATCGAGAAGTGATTAGATATTGAAATTATAATATTTCATTGTTATAAGTTAAACTTTGATTATAAGACTGAGAAGAACAACCTTTTATACAAAGGGAACATTTTTGGTCGTAAATTTGACCTTTGCGCGTGTGTAAGTATTATGCATAATATAGGGTACAAGGAGTTGGTCGCTCTAAGTACTTGCTGAGGGATATAATTTAATCTATATATTTATCTGATACACCTGGGTATATCAAAGTTAAATTTTTTATAGTTACTCGAAAGAAAAGTTCAAGATCCAATGGATCGCTCAGCATAAATCAAGAAAATATTCCACTTTGTTAATGCATAGAATTGATTCTTGATTATTCAATAGAATATCTTAGAAACTTTGAAAGCGTTGTACTCTTTCATTATCAAATTATTGGTTTGTGCAGCATTCGAGAAGACTTGTTAGTTATTAATGAATTGTTCAGCTATTTCAAGTTTTCCCGAACTTTGGTGTTATTCTATCAAAATATATAGTCTGTTATTCTTGATTCTTATACATTCATTGTATGTCTTTACTTGCGAGGCAAATTTATTTCTCACCTTTGCTAAATAAAATATTTTAGCTAGGAACGAAGAGACCAGTAGGGCTAAGAAAAATAAAGGAAAAGGCATAATTCTGGAGATGTTATAATAAATATTATTACTATGATGTATTTGTAAACCCTTTTTGTATATCTAAAGGGTATGTTTGTAATGTTAAGGTTAGATAACCTGGGACGAATGTATTAACAATATATGTTAATGAGATATGTATTGATATTTATAAATGAATAGGTAGTTAGATGTTATTTATATTGTAAATCGTGAGCACCAAACTCGAGAGTCAAGTAACCCGAATTTGGGGGAGTCACAAAAATGGGGGACTATGAGACAGTGGCACTTACTGAGGAATGTAGTGCAATTATACAGAACAAGCTTCCACCTAAGTTGAAAGCCCCTGGGAGTTTCACTATACCATGCACTATTGGGAATTTGTTTATCGAAAAAGCCCTATGTGATTTAGGAGCTAGCATCAATCTTATGCCCCTATCTATCTACAAGAAGTTGGGGTTGAATGAGGTCAAGCCTACTAGTGTGACTCTGTAGCTGACCAATAGATCCCTCACTTATCTGAAAAGGATTGTAGAAGATGTGCTTGTCAAGGTGGAAAAGTTCATCTTCCCCGCTGATTTTATTATTCTGGATTTCAAAGAGGATAGGGAGGTCCCTAATATCTTGGGAACACCATTTCTAGCAACAGGCAGGGCATTGATAGATGTGCAGAAGGGGAACTCGGAATGAAAGTACAAGACCAGGATGTAACTTTCAATGTCTTTAGGTTTATGAAGTACCCTAGTGTCTCTGAAGAACGCTTTCGAGTCAATGTGATTGACGAAGCTATGCCAAGGGTATTGTCTAAAAACTTCCTTTTTGACTCACTTTAGGCCACTTTATCTAG
The DNA here is from genome assembly GCA_016801055.1 of Panax notoginseng. Taxonomy (NCBI): domain Eukaryota; kingdom Viridiplantae; phylum Streptophyta; class Magnoliopsida; order Apiales; family Araliaceae; genus Panax; species Panax notoginseng. Next base: position 237,995,858 of record CM029013.1, on the reverse strand, counting down.
TGCAAGTAATGTGGAAAAGTTTACTCATCTCAAGCATGTTCAGTTGTTGGATGAACCCCCGGGATTAAATCAGTGCAAGCGACAATTTGAATCTTTGAATGAACAAGAAGCATATGCCTCCCAATCACAACCCTCAATTATAGAACCACATGTGCTTGATCTTAAGCCATTGCCGAACCATTTGTAGTATGCCTATATAGGTGAATCATCCGCCTTTCTAATGATAGTTTCTGCATCATTAGATGAGGCACAAGAAGAGAAGCTCTTTCAATTTCTCAAGACGTACAAAATAGTTATGGGGTGGTCTATCTCATATATAATGGGCATTAGTCCCTCTTTTTGCATGTATAAAATCCTCCTCGAGGAGGGGTCTAAGCCTTCTATTGAACATCAAAGGCTGTTTAACCCCATCATGAAGGAGCTGGTAAGAAAGGAAATAATCAAGTTGCTTGATGCAGGCATTATCTACCCGATCTCTGACAGTCCATGGGTTAGTCCAACACAATGTGTGCCAAAGAAGGGCGATATGAAAGAGGTGCCTAACGAGAACAATGAGCTTATTCCCACACGGACAGTGATTGGATGAAGGGTATGTACGGACTATAGGAAACTGAACAAGTCCACTTGCAAGGATCACTTCCCTCTGCCCTTTATTGACCAAATGCTCGATTAACTCGCCAAGCATGAATTATATTATCTTCGGGTTATAATCAAATTGCAATAGCACCCGAAGACCAGGAGAAAACAACATTTACATGTCCATATGGGACCTTTTCCTTCCGAAAAATGTCTTTCAGACTATGTAATTGTGACGCCCCCAAAATAGGTATACACAACCAATTCTGAGTCACCAAATACATGGTACATAATTTAAATACAACCTTAATTTATACAACTGTCGTGCAAAATACGACAACACAATAGCTGAGTTTCAAAACAAATATTATCTCGTAGACAATATCCAAACTCAAATGAAGTCCTCATTACAATTATTATCACACTATTTTATAAAATAGTGAGGACTACTATAGCCACCATCTTGGACCATCACTCCATTCCTCGACTAGTCACAACTATATTCTCATTTCCTGAAGAGAACAATGAAAGAAAAATGTGAGCTCAACTAGCCCAGAAAAGAATATTATGACTAAGATAATGTAGAATAAATTATTCTTAGCCTTCAACAATGTAAAAACTGATAGAATACAATAGGTAACAAGGTAAAATGAAGCGGAACACGTAATCCATTAGAAGAGTCAAGTAGAGCATGATGTCTACTATCTTTTATGGTTTAAAAGTTCATCATCAATATTATATCTATGTAACACATCTCAATAAATAATCCACATCACCGAATTATTCATGCACTACGGGCCAAGGATATTCGTTAGTATAACATCCACGAATTATATGCATTATCCATGTACTACGGGCCAAGGATATTAGTTATTATCACTAGTGGTTATGATCATGTCAAACAACTGTCCTTCAATGCACTATGGGCCAATGAGGACTTTTACCACATCATTTGTAACATTACAGGTCGTGATTATACCAATACATAATTCCTGGTCATAATCATACCCATCAACAGTCCATCTATACACTACGGGCCAAAGATGACTTTTATCACAATATAAGCATGAGGAGGATGACAATGATATAAGAAATTAATCAAGTGAGTAAAGATAAATTTTAAAGATTTATAATTCAATTTTTCTAGAGTTCAAGAATGTCCAAATTGTTAACATGATAACTACTTTGTGGAGTAAAATTCAAGAATAATATTTATGTATCAAAAATAATTTGGACAGAAAAGAAATTAATTTTTATCGTGAATAGTACCCCATTTGAATAGTACCTGAGTGAATAGTACCTTATGAATAGTACTTTGTGAATAGTATCCCGTGAATAGTACCATATATATAAATAGTACCGTATGAATAGTACCATTTGTATGAATAGTACCCTGACATGAAAAGATAAAAATTTAACAAGAATGTTCAGAAAAATATTTTCGTGAAATGATACTAGATGAAGCATAAATTTTAGGGATATTCTGCTAATTACAAGGAGTATAGAAGCAATACTTATCAAAATAAGTGTGGAATTAGGAATATGAAACGAAATAATATTACTTACATACTACAGAGTATGAAAGAAAATATTATTTCTTACGAATATTGAACAAAAGTAATATCCCTTACGAATATTAAATGAAAATAATATTCCTTATGAATAATGAACGAAAACGATATTCCTTGTGAATATTGAACGAAAATAATATTACTTAACGAATATTGAACGAAAATAATATTCCTTATGAATACGTTAAATCATATCTCTTACAAATATGAAATAAATAATACTCCTTACCTTAAAAGGAGAGTAATTCTAACTGGTATAGCGAGAATATTCTTGAAGAAAACTTGCACTATTTACTACACTCAAAGTTTCCTTAAACTCAAAATAAATATGCTCAATATTATAGAAGAAGAATTCTCTAATTCTGGTGTGATTTTTATTTCTAAACTAAGCATCCTATTTATAGGAGAATGGCAGGATACTATTTAAGAAAGTAATCACGTACTACACAGTAAACATTCACGGGTGAAGTTCACAGATTTTCGACGAAAATTTTGTTTTTACTATGCAGCACTATGTAACACTATGCAACACTAGTACTATTCAACATTATGCAATACTATGCAATATAAAACAAAAACTGAGATAACTTTCTACCTACGATTTTGAAAAATGAGTAAGTGGGGTTCCATGTAATAAGCCAAATTTATAATAAATACTTCATGACAAACCCCTTTATTTATCACAAATCACTTGACTAAACGCATTTTTAATCCTTCAACATTTATTCATCATTAATATTATAACTCATAATATTAACAACTAGATCATTCCTGGGAAAAAGGGGGTTTTTCGATAAGGACTTATCCTTATTGACACGCAATTGGATGACCTAAACCCTTTCCTCGACAGAACTTTCTAGACATTGTCAATAATGCAAATAATAATATGAATAACTTTGTCGTCTCAATTATTGTTTTAATAATATAAAATAGTGTGCAGATGATATCGTGACAATAATTGAATCAATAATATGAGATAGTATGCAGTAACTGATGTGGTAATAATTGAATAAAACTGAGTGACTTCATACGTAAGTATCAATAATCAGAGATACTGTGCAATATCGTGTGCTACTGTGCAACCACTCGTATTACTGTACTTTTATCACTGGGTATTTCAATAGTTTAACGGTAAAAGTCTTGTCGTTATTTTTATAAAAAGGTTATTTTTGTCGCTTTCTAAATTTGACAGTAATTCCGTTGTGGGATCCACCAATGATTGTGTCGTCGTATGAATATTATCTGATAAAACGAATATTCCCCGACCAAATGAATATTTTATGATAACTTGCTTACTTTGCAAAATTTGTAAATATTACCCACAACTATAACATTATATCTATCTTTCTTGATATAATGTTACAATAATGCTTCTGCTACATTTCAGCAGTGTATGATGTATATCTTTCTTGATATGGTGGAACAAACACTCGAGGTGTTTATGGATGACTTCTCTATTTCCGGGAGTTCTTTTGAGGCTTGTCTACTGTAAACCCCAACTTTTATAAATAAAGATGAATTTTCTATAAATATCATTTTGAATATTATGGAGTGAAATTGATATAATGTTATAGCTGTGGGTAATATTTATAAATTTTATAAAGTACGCAAGTTGCTATATAATATTTGATTGGTCGGGGAATAATCGTTTTAACAGGAAATATTCGTACGACGACACAATCATTGGTGGACCCCACAACGGAATTATTTTTAGATTGAGAAAACGACAAAAATACTTTATGAAAATAACGGCGGAAGTTTTACCATTAATACTGTTGAAATACTCGGTAGTAAAAGTACAGTAATAAGCATGATTGCATAGTAGCACACGGTATTGATTATTGATGCTTACGTGATAAGTCACTCATTTTTGTTTTATTGGTATTATTAATGTAATAAAACAGATTTTTTTTTATATAAAACAGAATACTTTTATAAAGTTTTTCGTTTTATTAGGCTAATAGTAAAATTTTTTTATATAAAACAAAATACTTTTATAAAGTTATCTATTTTATTAGACAATAATTAGAAGATATTATGTTTTATTAAGCATAGTGCCTGTATAGTGTTTGCATAGTAAAATCTTTTATAAAGTTATTCGTTTTATTAAATTATAAATAGAATATATTGTATTTTATTTAAAAGATTTTGCTTTAAATATGGACCGTCAGATTAAAGTAAATCAATCTAGACCGTTCATGAGTTAGTTACTATGCAGTCCATTTTTCTATAAATAGAAGCTCATTCCTTCATTATTTTCTTACGCATTCACTGAAACTCTAGAGAGAGAAACTATAGAGAGAAAGAAGAAAAATATTCTGCTACTTCACTACTCCAATATCAAGTTTCTTTTACGGTAAGGGATATTATTTGTTGTACTCGTAAAGAGTATTCTTTCTTTCTTATTCATAAAGAGAACTTCTGTTATTCCATTCTTTATTATTCTGTTGGAATAACCTGTATACGCGGGCTACCCTATAGTTGGTAAAATTCTTCTGTTATTACATTTTTATTATTCTGTTGGAACACCCTGTCTGCGCTTTGTGCCGGACCTGGTTTCATTATTTATTATTTTGCCAGAATATCCTGTCTGTGGTTTACGCCGGACCTGATTCCATTATTTATTATTCTGTCAGAATATCTTGTCTGTGCTTTACGCCGGACCAGGTTCCAGTATTTATTATTCTGTCGGAATATCCTGTCGGTGCGTTTGCGCATGACCTGGTTCATTATTTATTTATCTGTTAGAATAACATGTCTGTGCGGTCTATCGCATGCATGGTGATTTCTTTTGTTGTTCCATTCTTTATTATATTTAGTTGGTTAAAGTTTTGACTTTTATACTCCATGAAATTAGTGGAATATCCTTGATATTTGCGCTTCATCTATTATCTTTTCATAGAAATATTCTTCTGAGCATTCTTGAATTTTACTCCACAAAGCAGTATCATGTTTGACAATTTTGACGTTATTGGTTCCTGGATAAATTAATTCTTAAACTTGTTTTATTGAATTCTTATATCATTGTCATCATCCTCATGTTTATATTTTGTTGAAAGTCATCTGTGGCCTGTAGTGCATAGATGGACTTGGTATGATTATGACCTGAGATTATTCGGTAAAATCATGACCGTAATGTTTCAAATGATATGGTAAAAGTCCTCATTGGCCCGTAGCGCATTGATGAACAGTTGTTGGCATGATCATGACTATTGATGAATACACGAATATCCTTGGCCCGTAGTGCATGGATAATTTGTGGTTGTGATACTAATGAATATCCTTGGCCGTAGTGCAGGGATGATGTGAATTATTTATTAAGCTGAGTCCCAGCGATAAAAGTCATGAAAAATCTTTTAAATCATAGAAGATAGTAGATTTTATTCTCTACTTGACTCTTCTAATGGATTGCTTGTTCCGCTGCAGTTAAACTTGATGTTTGTTATATTTTATCAGTTTAACACAGTTGAAGGCTAATGATAATTTATTCTGCATTATCTTAGTCATAATATTTCTTACTGGGCTAGTTGAGCTCATCCTTTTATTTTCATTGTTATCTTAAGGAAATGAGAACGTAGCGGGGACTAGTCGGGGAACGGAGTGATGGTTCAGATGATAGCATTAGTAGTCCTCACTATTCTATGAAATAGTGTGAAAATAAATGTATTGAGGACTTATTTTGAGTTTGAATCCTATTTAGAAGAAAGTGTTGTATTTAAACTCACAGCTTATGTTTTGTCGTATTTTACACGACAATTGTATAATTAAGTTGTATTTGAATTTTGTACCATATTTGTGGCGACTCAGAATAGGTGATGTATACCTATTTTGGGGGCGTCACAGTTGGTATCAGAGCTTAGGGATATGATCCCTGGCTAAGATGTGAGACTAGAACTAGGATGGGAGAGACGGGGAATTCCTTCGCCAGTATGACCTACCTAAGTTTATTTGGAATATAATTAGTCGGTCAGAGTATAGAGATAATATGTGATATGTTATTTAACCCTTGTTTTGTGGCAGTATTTGAAAATGACATCCGAGAATGTTGAGAATAGCAATAGAGCACAGGCAACCGTTGATTCACCACATATCAGTAATCAAGATAATGTGCATCAGGAAGGCGACAATCCTCATGCAAACGACAACACTGACCAAATGATGAATGATGAAATGTTCAGAGGCTTTATCCAATTCATGCAACAACAGGCAAGAGTGGCTCCTATCCAAAATACAGGTGAAAATACTGGTAACTCTCGGGCGGTCACCGCCAAGCAGTTTAAAGAACTGGGACCACCGAAGTTTTTGGAGAGCCAAAACCACTTAAGACAGAGACGTGGATTAAACAGATCAACAAGATATTTGATGTTTTGGGATGCTCCGAGGAGCAAAAGGTTCCCTTTGCCACCTTCATGTTGCGGGCAGAGGTAGATTACTGGTGGGAATCTGTAAAGCATACTCAACCTGCCGAACTGAAGATGTCTTGGGAGAAGTTCCAGGAACTATTCAATGACAAGTACTTTCCTGAAAGTATTCGTCACATGAAGGAGGTAGAATTCATCAAGTTGGAGCAGAATAATATGACTGTGTCGCAGTACGAAGCTAAGTTTGCCGAGCTGTCCCGGTTTGCGTCCCACTTGGTGGATAATGAAGAGAGAATGACGCGGATGTTGTTAAGAAGTTTCAAGCGGAGATATGTCAATATCTTATTTCTCATAAACTGTGTTTGCATTCAGATATTGTAAATAGGACTCAGTTAGTGGAGCGCGATAACGAGTCAACACAACTAAAAGAGAGCAACCGACAAAATGATAATACCAGTGAAAGCAGTCATCGAAGCGGTGACAACAAGCGTGGAGGGAATCAGCAGGCCAGAAATGGTAACCACTTCGGTGGTAATCATGGCCAAAAAAATAAGAATGGACATTTCAAGAAGAGGAGATTCAACAATGATGGAAATACGTCAGCACCAGCACTCGTGGTTAAGGAAGGAGAACGACCACCTATCTTATGCTTCAAATGCGGAGGGGAAGGACACATCAGTCCAAACTGTGCGATGCCGTCCAAAGCATGTTATAATTGTGGAAGAGAAGGTCACCTAGCCCAATTTTATTGTTCACCGAAGACAAGTTCAGCTAGAGTGGAGGCACCAAAGGACGTCCCAAAAAAGTCAAAACCGGTAGTGCAAGGGAGAGCGTTTGTTGTGACCTCCCAGAAAGCAAGGAACTCGAACGAGGTCATCACGGGTAAGCTTATCATAAACTCTAGCAAAGTCTATACCTTATTTGATACCGGTTCTACCCATTCTTTTATTTCTCGTATTTGTGCTCAACGATTAAATTTCACTCTTGAGAAATTAGACTTTGACTTATCTGTGGAAACTCTGTTGGGAGAAACCTTTTATTACATTCACTATTTATAAGTCTTGTTTCAAAATCGGTACCCTCACATTACCTGTCGATCTTATTTCATTGAAAATACTTGTATTTGATGTAATTCTAGGGATTGATTGGTTAACTAGTCATCATGCAAAAATTGATTATTTTCGTAAGGTTGTTAGCTTTCATATTCCTAATCAGCCTATTATGCGAATTCAAACAATCAAACCATTAAAATTAATCACAGTCATCTCAAGCCATAAAGCTATTCGTTTATTAAAAAATAGATGTCAAGCTTTCTTAGCTCATGTCACAGATCTAAACAAAAATACTTCAGTTTTGAATGATATTTCTATTGTTAATGAATTTCCTGACGTATTCCCTAAAGAACTTCCTGGCCTACCCCTAAAGCGTGAAATTAAATTTTATATCGACCTTGAACCCGGTATAAAACCCATTTCTAAAGCCCCATATCGAATGAATCCTATTGAACTTCAGGAGTTAAAGACCCAACTACAGGAATTGTTAGACATTGGCTTTATTCGTCGTAGTACTTCTCCTTGGGGTGCTCCTGTTCTATTCGTGAAGAAGAAAGATGGGAGTATGCAACTTTGTATTGATTATCTGGAGTTGAATCATGTCACCATCAAAAATAGGTACCCATTTTCACGCATTGATGACCTGTTTGACCAGTTGCAAGGAGCACAATTCTTTTCAAAAATTGATCTTCGTTATGGATATCATCAGCTGAAGGTTAGAACTGAGGATATTCCAAAGATTGCCTTCAGAACTCGGTACGGACATTATGAATTCTTATTCATGTCTTTTGGATTGACTAATGCTCCTGCTGCCTTCATAGATATGATAAACCGAGTATTCAAGGAATATTTGGATCACTTTGTGGTCGTCTTTATTGATGACATCCTTATTTATTTCAAAAGCCTTGAAGATCATGAGCAACACTTGAGGCTGACACTCCAAAAGCTTCGTGAATGCAAGCTTTATGCCAAGTTAAAGAAATGCGAGTTCTGGCTTAAGGAAGTAGCATTCCTTGGGCACGCAGTATCAAGTCATGGAATATCTGTTGACCCGGTAAAGATTGAATCAATTCAAAGCTGGGAGCAACCTAAATCAGTGACAGAAGTACGTAGCTTTCTTGGTTTAGCTGGTTATTATCGGAGATTCGTGGAAGGATTTTCTCGAATCGCTACTCCATTAACTCAGTTGACTCAGAAAGATACAAAGTTCGGTTGGAGCGAAGAATATGAGAAGAGTTTTCAAGAACTCAAGAGGAGACTCATTTCAGCACCTGTTCTGACAATACGATCTGGCTCGGAGGGATTTGTCATCTACAGTGATGCTTCGGGCAAAGGGTTGGGATGTGTTCTCATGCAACATGGGAAAGTCATAGCCTATGTCTCAAGACAACTCAAATAATATGAGAGGAATTATCCTACTCATGATCTAGAGTTGGCAACTGTTGTCTTCGCACTAAAAATTTGGAGGCATTACTTATATGGGGAGAAAGTGGATATCTTTACGGATCATAAGAGCCTCAAATATTTCTTCACTTAAAAGGAACTCAACATGCGACAACGACGTTGGCTGGAACTGTTGAAAGATTATGATCATAACATCCAATACCATCCTGGAAAAGCGAACGTGGTAGCTGATGCATTGAGTAGAAGATCATATGCAAGTACGAGTGCGATATTGTCAACGCAAGGGCCCATTTTGTGTGACTTGCAAAGGACGGAGATAGAGTTAAAGGCTCCAGGGACCCATGTGATAATGGCGAATATACGAGTAGAACCGACTTTAATTGATAAAGTTAAAGCTGCTCAAGCTACAGACCTGGAGCTGATGCGTATGAGGAAGAAAGTGCAAGAAGGTGCTATGCCGGAAGCAAGAATCGATGAAGAAGGAATACTTCATGTCAACTCCAGACTTTGTGTTCCTAACGACCCTGATTTAAAGTATAAAATCATGACGGAGGTGCACAACACACCGTTTGCAATCCATCCTGGGAGTACTAAAATGTATCGTGATCTTCGTCATACATTTTGGTGGAACAATATGAAGAGAAAGATAGCGTTGTTTATCTCAAGGTGTCTAACTTGTCAACGAGTCAAAGCGGAGCATCAAGTACCAAAAGGTCCATTGCAACCACTTAAAATTCCAGAATGGAAGTGGGAGCACATTACCATGGATTTCGTTACTGGTCTTCCCAAGGTTTCTCAAGGCATTGATGCAATTTGGGTCATTGTTGATAGATTGACCAAGTCTGCTCATTTCTTACCAATACGAGAAACTTATACACTTGAACATCTTGCTCGTATGTACATAAACAAGATTGTAAGACTGCATGGTATGCCAGTATCCATAGTTTTTGATCGAGACACAAGATTCACTTCACAATTTTGGGCTAGTTTGCAAAAAGCTATGGGCACGGATTTACATATCATCCCCAGACGGACGGATAATTAGAGAGGACTATTCAAACTCTTGAAGATTTATTACGACTCTGTGTTCTTGACTTCAAGGGAAGTTGGGATAGGTTCTTACAATTGGTGGAGTTTTTCTACAACAATAGTTATCAAACAAGTATTGGCATGGCTCCATTCGAGGCGTTGTATGGAAGAAAGTGTCGTTCTCCAGTATGCTGGGATGAGGTGGGTGAAGCAAAGTTGTTGGGACCGGAGTTGGTACGTATGACTACGAAAAAGATTCAAACGACCCGACAACGTATAAAAACCTCAAAAGATCGACAAAAGAGTTATGCTTATCTTCATCGAAAGGACGTGGAATTTGATATAGGAGATAATGTGTTGTTACGAGTTGCTCCGTGGAAAGGAGTTACGAGATTTAGAAAGAGAGCAAAGCTCAATCCTCGATTCATTGGCCCATTTTTAATCCTCGATCGAGTAGGAACTGTGGCCTATAGACTCACTTTACAGCCAAGTATGTCTCGTGTTCATAATATTTTTCACATATCCATGTTACGTAAATATGTGGAAGACCCGAACCATATTATTGAGTTAAAACCGGATGAAATAGCGAAAGATTTAACGTATGAAGAGGTTCCTGTTCAAATCTTAGATAAGAAGGAACATATTCTACGCTCCAAGGTTATACCTCAAGTCAAAGTTTTGTGGAGAAACCATGATGTTGAGGAAATGACCTGGGAGTTAGAATCTGAAATGAAGTTAAGGTATCCTTACCTCTTCGATATACAAGGTACGTACCCTAATTTCGAGGGCGAAATTTCATAAGAAAGGGAGGTTGTAAGACCCCAACTTTTATAAATAAAGATTAATTTTCTATAAATATCATTTTTGAATATTATGGAGTGAAATTGATATAATGTTATAGCTGTGGGTAATATTTATAAATTTTGTAAAGTACGCAAGTTGCTATATAATATTCGATTGATTGGGGAATATTCGTTTTAATAGAGAATATTCGTACGACGACACAATTATTGGTGGACCCCACAATAAAATTATTGTCGGATTGAGAAAACGACAAAAATACTTTATGAAAATAACGACGGAAGTTTTACCATTAATACTGTTGAACTACTCGGTAGTAAAAGTATAGTAATACGTATGGTTGCATAGTACCACACGGTATTGATTATTGATGTTTACGTGATAAGTCACTCAGTTTTATTTTATTGGTATTATTAATGTAATAAAACAGAAAAACTTTTTATATAAAATAAAATACTTTTATAAAGTTATTCGATTTATTAGGCTAATAGTAAAATCTTTTTATATAAAACAGAATACTTTTATAAAGTTATCTGTTTTATTAGACAATAATTAGAATATATTATATTTTATTATACATAGTGCCTGCATAGTATTTGCATAGTAAAATCTTTTATAAAGTTATTCGTTTTATTTGATTAAAAATAAAATATATTATATTTTATTTAAAAGATTTTGCTTTAAATATGGTCCGTCAGATTAAAGTAAATCAATCTAGACCGTTCATGAGTTAGTTACTATGCAATCCATTTTTCTATAAATAGAAGCTCATTCCTTCATTATTTTCTTACGAATTCACTGAAACTCTAGAGAGAGAAACTATAGAGGGAAAGAAAAAAAGTATTCTGCTACTTCACTACTCCGATATCAAGTTTTTTTTACGGTAAGGGATATTATTTGTTATACTCGTAAAGGGTATTCTTTCTTTCTTATTCATGAAGAGAACTTCTTTTATTCCATTCTTTATTATTCTGTTGGAATAACCTGTATACGCGGGCTACCCTATACTTGGTGAAATTCTTCTGTTATTATATTTTTATTATTATTCTGTTGGAACATCCTGTCTGTGCTTTGCGCCGGACCTGATTTCATTATTTATTATTCTGTCGAAATATCTTGTTTGTGCTTTACGCCGGACCTGGTTCCATTATTTATTATTCTGTCGGAATATCATGTCTGTGCTTTACGCCGGACCTGGTTCTATTATTTATTATTCTGTTGGAATATCCTGTCTGTGCGTTTACACCGGACCTGGTTCCATTATTTATTATTCTGTCGGAATATCTTGTCGGTGCGTTTACGCATGACCTGGTTCCATTATTTATTTGTCTGTTAGAATAACTTGTCTGTGCGATCTATCGCATGCATGGTGATTTCTTTTGTTGTTCCATTCTTTATTATATTCAGTTGATTAAAGTTTTGACTTTTATACTCCGTGAAATTAGTGTAATATCCTTGATATCTGCGCTTCATCCAGTATCTTTTTATAGAAATATTCTTCTACGCATTCTTGAATTTTACTCCACAAAGCAGTATCATGTTGACAATTTGGACGTTATTGGTTCCTGGATAAATTAATTCTTGAACTTGTTTTATTGAATTCTTATATCATTGTCATCATCCTCATATTTATATTTTGTTAAAAGTCATCTGTGGCCTGTAGTGCATAGATGGACTTGCTATAATTATGACCAGAGATTATTCGGTATAATCATGACCGTAATGTTACAAATGATATGGTAAAAGTCCTCATTGGCCTGTAGTGCATTGATGGACAGTTGTTGGCATGATCATGACCATTGATGAATACACGAATATCTTTGGCCCGTAGTGCATGGATAATTTATGGTTGTGATACTAATGAATATCCTTGGCCGTAGTACAGGGATGATGTGAATTATTTATTAAGCTGAGTCCCAGCGATAAAAGTCATGAAAAACCTTTTAAATCGTAGAAGATAGTAGATTTTATTCTCTACTTGACTCTTCTAATGGGTTGCTTGTTCCGCTGCAGTTAAACTTGATGTTTGTTATATTTTATCAGTTTAACACAGTTGAAGGCTAATGATAATTTATTCTGCATTATCATAGTCATAATATTTTTTACTGGGCTAGTTGAGCTCACCCTTTTTGTTTTCATTATTCTCTTCAGGAAATGAGAACGTAGCGGGGACTAGTCGGGGAACGGAGTGACGGTTCAGATGATAGCATTAGTAGTCCTCACTATTCTATGAAATAGTCTGAAAATAAATGTATTGAGGACTTATTTTGAGTTTGAATCCTGTTTAGAAGAAAGTGTTGTATTTAAGCTCCCAGCTTATGTTTTTTCCATATTTTACATGACAGTTGTATAATTAAGTTGTATTTGAATTTTGTACCATATTTTTGGCAACTCAGAATAGGTGATGTATACCTATTTTGGGGGCGTCACAGTTACAAAATTTGAGTGCAGTTTTGAAAAGATGTTTAGAGACTAACCTGGTTTTGAGTTGGGAGAAATGCCACGTCATGGTGATAGAGGGGATTATTCTGAGGTATAGAGTGTCTACTAGTGGGATTGAAGTAGACAGAGCAAAAATTGATGTAATTGATAATCTTCCGCCGCCATCATCAGTGAAAGGAGTAAGGAGTTTTATGGAGCATGCAGGGTTTTACAAGAAGTTCATCACAGACTTCTCTAAAATTACCAATCCACTATATAGCCTATTGGAAAAAGATGTATTTTTCAATACTGACGAGGCCTGCATAGAAGCATTTGAACTGTTAAAGGAGAGACTCATCTCAGCTCCTATTGTAGTGGCCCCTAACTGGATATTGCCTTTTGAACTCATGTGTGATGCCAGTGATTACGCTATTGGGGTAGTGTTGGGATAATAGAGGGATAAGGTGTTTCACATTATATACTACGCTAGTAAAACCTTGATAGATGCTCAGCTTAATTACACAAGTACTGAGAAAGAGCTTCTGAAAATAGTATATGCCTTCGATAAGTGTCGCTTATATATCATCGGAACCAAAGTCATTGTGTATACTGACCATTCGGCGATCAAATATCTAATCTCGAAGAAAGATGCAAAATTGAGGTTAATTAGATGGATCCTTCTCCTCCAAGAATTTGATTTGGAGATTTACGATAGAAAAGAAAATGAAAACCAAATTGCAGATCAGCTATCGAGATTGAAGAACCCAACTCACTCTGAGGAAAATGAGACAGGTATCAATGACTTCTTCCCTGATGAGCAGTAGTATGTGGTTCACAGTGTATGTAATAACCCAATATTTTCAATATAATTAAATAAAAAATTTTGCGTATAAATTTTTTTATATATAAAGGTGGGAATAATTGCAAAGTAAAGCGTATGTATATATGTGATAAATAAAATTTATTTATTACATGAATAATTGTAAATAATTTCTTTTTAAGAATTATTGATCATTATAGATTATATTCTTATAATAAACATAATTTGTAATAAAAATATTTAGTATTTATTTTCCATGAAAATATGATTATTGTTTATATGATATGATTATTAGGATTATTATGATAAGTGATGTTATACTCAAGAATTTCTACGTCTTATTAAATTAATAGAAATAAATATTTATGTGAATATAAGTGTTAATGTTATGTAAGTTAAATTGATTCGTATTAGATTAATACGTATGGAGAAGTGTGGAATTGACAATGAGAATTGTGAAATGCCTTGTGTGATATATTGTGAAATAAGGAAATTCACTTAGTAAGTTAAAAACAAAATTAGGAAGATTAATCGTGTTTGATCATGTGATTTCATATAGTTAATGAGTACACTCTTAGATTTGCAATATCACTCGTGTGGACATTAATTCATGTCATGTAAAACTAGTATGGCGATGGAGTTTGACACTGGCTCGAAGCTAAACCAGTCTTGGCACTGCCAGGGTACAGTGTAGCTGCGCCGTCCTAGTAGTACAAACTGGCGCAGCTGCACCAGTGGTCAGTTGGAGAAAATTATTTTTTACTTTAGAAATTAAATGAAACAATTATGTGATATATGTGACATTAATTGATGAGTGGGTAATATACCCATAAATCGGATATACTTGGGTTTAAATCGTTATATTTTCGAGTCATTTAGGAATATGTTTATTGGGTTTAGTGGTTATTTTGCAGATTCGGGAGCTGCAGGGACGAATTGGGAATTTGGAGCAAAGAGTGGCAATATGGTAATTTCTGAGAAGTCCAGCGCCGGGGCGCTGGAAATTACACTAAGGACAGCGCCGGGGCGCTGAGCCTCGGCTGGCGTTGACTGGGATGCGCGTTGACTTTTTGGCTGACTTGATTATTGAAGGTGATTTAAAGCCTAACTGGATATAAAAAGAGATTAAGTGTTGAAATTGGGGATCTATCTAATCTTATTCATTCATTCATTGGAGGCTACACAAGGATTACTTGAAGACTAAGAATTGGCTACAAAGTTTTCTTCTTCTTCTCTTTATTTTCAATTTGTAATTCTTTAAGGATGATTTGCAAACAATTATTGGTTTTTATTTCCGTCATGAACTAATTCCTTTTATTAAGATTTCAATGGAACCTCTTATGGTTATGAATTGATTATCTAATTTATTCCAATTATTTATGTTGAAGCGAATTGTTCATTTTTCCTTGTATTTATTGATTAATTATCTGGCCAATAATTACCGTGTTACTCTAGAAGGAATCGAGAGAGGAATTCTAGAGTTAGAACTGGGCAGGGTGACATGTGACTTAGTTATTTACACAGTGAATAATTAGGTTTGTGAATAGTATGAGAATATCTATTAACCGCATGTAACATAAAAGGAATTGGGTTTGTAACGAGTTTAATTCAATTGTTTTGCATAGAGATATAACAAAATTAATCTGGGTTAAATAGAAGGTAATTGATCACTCGAGAGAGGACTTTTGGCATTTGAGAATTTCTGTTAACAATTCATTAGATTTAATAATTGGGATAATTGATTTAATAATCATAATTGGAGAAATTGGAGTCTTAATTGTCATTTATTTGTATTCAGATAATTCTTGATTTGTTCTTTGTTTTTTTTTAGAATAATTTCTTGCTTTATTAAAATTAGTTTTCTTAGCTTTAAGAATCACAATTTTCGGTTGTTTAAATAAAATTGAATTGATACAATACTAGGATTTGGAGTTTATTAATTAGAATTCTCTGAGGGATCGACACTCTAATTTATCACTATATTACTTGTTGATCGTGTATACTTTCACGTTTGCTTTGATTGTGAAATCAACCAACAAGTTTTTGGCTCCGTTGCCGGGGACTTCTTTGTTAATATTAATTCCATATTAGTTATAATCAATTCGGTCTTAATTTAAACGTTACTTATTTTTCTTCTTGTCTTTGCAGGAATTCTTTGCAAGTGTATGCACACTAGATCAAAGGCGAGAAAGGAACTTTTTCCTTATAGAGATGAGATTGAAAGGAAGTTCTGGAAAGCGCAATCGACTAGTGCGGCACCACCCGAGGAAGAAAAACTGGCAGAACAAGAAATTCCAGTGAACATGGCAGGGAACGATCAGAAACCACTTCGGGACTATGCCATGCCGAATGTCACGGATATTCAGTCGAGTATTAGGAGGCCGGCAATCAATGCTAACACCTTTGAGATCAAACCAGCAACCATTCAAATGCTTCAGAATCAATGTCAGTTTGGGGGTAGTTCATTAGATGATCCGAATGAGCATATCTTAAGTTTCTTGGAAGTTTGCGACACCTTCAAATTCAACAACGTTTCCGAAGATGCTACAAGGTGGAAAATATTCCCATTTACCCTGAAAGATAAAACACGAAGTTGGTTACACTCTCAGCCTTCGGACTCAATCCTTACTTGGGACGATTTAGCTCAAAAATTTCTAGCTAAGTTTTTCCCACCAGCAAAGTCAGTAAAACTACGGAATGATATTCATACCTTCACATAGTTTGATTCAGAATCGTTGTATGAGGCGTGGGAAAGGTTTAAGGATATGCTCCGTAAGTGCCCACACCATGGAATTCCACAGTGGATGCAATTGGGGATGTTTTGTGATGGTTTACAAGCATCCACGAGGGCAAGTATTAATGCGGCAGCAGGAGGAGCGATTATGTCTAAAAATTTAGACGAGGCATATAAGTTGTTAGAAACGATGGCCACCAACAACTATCAGTGGCCCATGACAAGAAATAATCCTCCGAAAACATCGGGAAAGTATGATGTGGATGCGATAACATCATTACAAGTGCAAATGACCGCAATGGCTAAGCAGATAGAATTATTGCGTCCACAATCCACTCAGCAGGTAGCAATGGTTTGTGAAATATGTGTTGGGGGTCATACTATGGATCAATGTGCCATAAATACTGAAGCAGCACAGTATGTGGGGAGTTATAATCGGTCTACTTAGCCTTATCAGAATCAAAATGCATATAATCCGGGGTGGAGAAATCATCTGGGGTTTTCATGGAGTAACAACCAAGCTGCAGAACAAGCACTGAAACAACAAAACAATTATGGGTTTCAAAACCAGACACAACAACCTGTGCGAAAAGCACGTTGGGAATAAGCCTTGGAAAGATTTGTTAAAGCAACTGAAAAAAGGAGTGAGGAGAGTGACAAGAGATTCAGTCAAATCGAGCTAAGTATACAAAGTCAGAATGCGTCAATCAAAAATCTGGAAAATCAAATGGGACAAACAGCACATGCATTGAATAACCGACCACTTGGTACACTTCCGAGCGACACCGAGAAAAATCTGAGTAGAGATGAGCATTGTAAGGCGGTAACTCTACGAAGTGGAAAAGAACTACAAGAGTCAGTCAAGGATAGAGAAAAGGAGGACAAGGCATCAATTGAAATAGAGAAAGTGGTGGAGACCGAAAAGCATCAAGAGGAGACCTCACAGCAGAAAAATTTAGAACCAACCAGTACAATGCCCCCCATAACGTATCCGCAGAGATTTTAGAAATCCAAGTTAGATAACCAGTTCTCACGATTTTTGGATATCGTCAAGAAATTGCATATCAACATCCCCTTCGCCGAAGCCTTGGAACAAATGCCGAGTTACGCGAAGTTTATGAAGGAGGTTTTGTCGAAGAAGAGGAAATTGGGTGAATTTGAAACAGTAGCATTGACGGAGGTATGCAGTGCTATCATTCAGAATAAATTACCGCCGAAGCTCAAGGATCCAGGTAGCTTTAATATTTCGTGCGATATTGGAAATCAGTTTTTGGGACGAGCTTTATGTGATTTAGGGGCCAGTATAAATCTAATGCCATTATCCGTCTACAACCAGTTCGGACTTCAGGCTCCACGCCCAACAAATATCAGTTTACAGTTAGTAGATAGATCGGTTACATATCCACGAGGTATTATTGAAGATGTGCTAGTAAAAGTGGATAAAATCATCTTCCCTGCGGATTTCTTTATTCTGGATTGTGAAGTGGACAGTGAAATCCCGATCATTCTTGGGCGACCATTTTTGGCGACAAGAAGAACATTGATTGATGTTCAAAAAGGTGAATTGACAATGCGAGTTGAAGATCAACAGGTCACCTTTAACGTTTTCAAGTTAATGTCGTACCCAAAAGAAAAAGGTGAATGTATGCGAGTTGATATTATGGAGGAATTGGTGAATCATAAATTCAGCACAATTTTTTCGGAGGACCCACTTGAATCTATTTTGCTCGGGGCAGACGAATATAGTATTGAAGAGGATATCGAATACGTCAAATGGCTAGACACACCATCAGTTTTTCGAAAAAGCACTCAATCCTTTGACACCATAGAAAGGCCCGAAGCGGAAGCTAAAAAGTTTAAACCATCAATAGAAGAGCCACCGGTGCTAGAATTAAAGCCATTACCTCCCCATCTGCAATATGCTTACCTGGGAAAAGACGATACCTTACCAGTTATTGTTTCGACAGAATTGACTGATAAGCAAAAGGAGAAACTGCTACGTGTCTTGCGAGAATTCAAAACAGCAATTGGGTGGACTATAGCGGACATTCGAGGTATTAGCACATCATTCTGTATGCATAAAATCTTAATGGAAGAAGGGGCAAAACCAACCATCGAGATGCAAAGAAGGCTAAACCCCATCATGAAGGATGTGGTGAAAAAGGAGATTATAAAGTGGTGGGATGCTGGCATATTTACCCGATCTCAGATAGTTCGTGGGTGAGTCCTGTACAATGCGTACCAAAGAAAGGGGGTATGAAAGTGGTGAAGAATGAGGCGAATGAGCTCATCCCTACTCGAACAGTTACAGGATGGAGAGTATGCATGGCCTACCGCAAGCTAAATAAAGCCACACGCAAAGATCATTTCCCCTTGCCATTTATTGATCAGATGTTGGATAGGCTAGCTGGACATCAGTTCTATTGTCTCTTGGATGGTTATTCTAGATATAATCAAATTGCTATAGCACCGGAGGATCAAGAGAAAATGACATTCACATGCCCATACGGTACGTTTGCATTTCGGCGTATGTCTTTTGGTTTATGCAATGCACCGGCAACCTTTCAACGGTGCATGATGGCAATCTTCTCCAATATGGTTGAGAAAAATTTGGAGGTATTTATGGACGACTTTTCTGTGACAACCCGAAAATTCGATTTGTCCAGAATTTAAGTTTAAAGAATTAGTTATTAATAAAATGAATTTTTATTAATACTATTTTGTGCTATGTGTTTATTAATCGTTCTATAACCTAGAATGATTATAAGTCGGGAGGATTCTGGCTACGAGCTAGATTGAACGAGTAAGAATTTTCAAGACGAAAATGAAATTTTTCAGGGAATAAAATATTTTTCAGGGAAAAAAGACGAAATAGGCACTATTCATCAGTTTCTGCTCGGAGATTTATTTTGAAATTCCGAGAAGTTATAGATTACGTTTAATTCTGAGACGTGATGGAATATTCAATAATATTTCAGTTATCGCAAAAATGAAGTTTTTGCCTGCGGACTCAAAACCTAAGGGTTTAGAAAAGTGAGTTCCGAGAATTTTATGAATGCGTATAATGATTAGGGTTATTATGCGTAAGAAATACGAGTATAATACAAGTTATTATACGAGTATAGTATGAAGATTAGTACGACGAATATCGTACGAATGATATACGAAGAGAATACGAGAATACGAGAATGGAATGCGTAGAATACGATTAGTCTTAATGGCCTTTGAGTTCATGGACTTTGTAGAATCTAATTGGACTTGGATTATGTCAAGCACAATGATTTATGAAATCAAGCCCAAGTTAGGCCCAATATGAATTAGGGTTAAGGCCCAAACTAAGAAAAGAAACCGCGGATCGAACCGATGGGTAAACGGATGGGTAAAACCATTGGGGCAACCCATGGGATGACCCATGGGCATGTGGGCCGGCCACTTGGCCACCAAGAAAGGGTGGTGGCCAAGTAAACTTGGTGGTTAAGTTGTTGAGGAGGTGGGAATAGTAAGGAGGTTAGGGGAAAAATGACTATTTTGCCCTTAGCTTTGAAAATCTATAAATAGTAAGCTCATTTCATTGTTTAGGGATTTTGAAAATCCTAGAACTTGGGAGGGAGAGAGAGAACTCGGTTGGAAGAGGAAGAGGAAGAGAATGAGCATGAATGCTCGGATCAAAAGTAATCGAGAAATAGAAAAGCTCGCAAATCGTTGGCTTTGTCTAACGGAAGAGGATTAAAGAAGAACGGTAATCCGAACCCTAGTTATTCTATTTATTTTCTTTCAGTTTTTATGTTTAAAAACATAAATTAATGAGAATAAAAAGTAAAAGATATTGAGAAAGATTTCATATGGTTGAAATCGTAAGAAAATGAAGAAATAAGAATTAGAAATTTATTTTTTAAATTTCTTAAGGAAGTATAAGATTCGTGAGGATTTTGAGCGATCCAAATGAATTTTATGAATGAGTAGGTCAAATAAGTAAGGAATGGTGTTCTATAACATCAAATTCCAAGAAAAAGTAGAATCGTAATCCAAAATATCGATTAAAAATGAAGAACGAACGAAGAACGAACGTAGAACGCGAAGAACACGTGAAGAACACGAAGAACGTTGTTGATGGACAAATTTAAGACCATCGTAGTGTAATTTTTGTTGATGGACAAGTTTAAAACCATTGCGTATAAGTTAGTTATTTATTGCTTGGTTAGGAACGTTAGAAACGTTCATGAAGAACGAATTAAAATTGAGCTATAACGAAGTTATGGCAAAATTTTCGTAAAAGATGAACGAGAATTTGAAAGTTACTAATGAACCCGAACGAGTAGGGTTTCATAAGAATGTAAGAGAACATATAAAATGTGAGTCGTGGACTCAAGAATGAACGAATTCCGAGTTCGGATGACCGAATTACGGACGAACGAGCGAAGAACGTTAAAAGCGTAAAAATAAATGAAGGGTGAAGATTAAGCCAATAGAATGGCATGTTAACGGATTCAAAATGAACTTCTGTATAAGGCATATCGAAGTATGTAAAATAACGAAGAATATGGCTTTGGAACGACCTCGTTCCGAGTTATAACGAAGAAGTTATGAGATTTCAAAATCGGCGTCTCAAACTTGACTTAACACTTAGAAGGGGCGCCGCAGTGCGAGCTCGGCCATACACTTCTGGAGAGTGGCGCCGCAGCGCGAGAGGAAAAGAAGGACTTGGCGCCGCAGCGCCATTCCGGGAAAAAGGAAGAGGGAACTGTAGATCGCGCCACAGCGCGAGAGGAAAGGCAAGGCACGGTGCCGCAGCGCCGGTGCAAGTCAATAACCAGAAATGAGATTTTAACTGCTCAATTTCTCGGGGGATGTGCAAGAAAGAAGTATGAACATATAATTCACGTAATGTAACACTTAATCAAGTGTCTTAAACCTTTAATAAAGGTTGAATGAAAAGATTAAACGAGATTAAAAGATAAATAATGCAAGCGCGGGTTACGGAACCGATATCCGGGGACCATAGTCACGATGAACGAACGTTAGGGATTGCTATGATTGTGATTCCTTAGACGTTGAGTGATGAAGGTAATGAATAACATTCCGATGATATGACACGGCATTATAAGATGAACGTAAAGCGTATAGACGCTGTGAACACAACGTTGTTGCGAAGAACGATCGGTCTTAGTATACAACGAACAGTATGGCTTTGACATTAAGAAAGAATAATGAATACAGGGTTCATGGAATGGATAACGATCAAAAGAGATTAAAAACCTATAATAAAGGTTGAATGAGAGATTAAGAGACGAGCAACGTGAACGTTGAATACGTAAACGATCCTTGTGAATCGTATTCGCGTTGGACGAACGTTCTAAGTATACCCTGGTTGTATGACTTAGACGTTGATGAAATTAGTAAGTAAGATACGAATGGTATCAAGAAAGCCGTAATGTAATGAAAAATGTTGATTAACCGTGAATGGTGAAGAAACTGAGTTGAAGATAATAACGTATAACGTTAAGAAGCCGAGTTAATAAGTATAACTTGGATAAACGTTTTGAGTTGAAGGAACCGAACGTTGTAAGATATGAATAAATTTATATGAAATGGTTAACGCTATGACCTCATAGTATTGACAATGAATGATCGCTCCGAGTATACAAATGACTGTATGACTTAGACGATAAAGAATGAATCCTGAGGTATGGCATTTAGTTGCCAGAAAGCCGTAAGGAATATGAATTTGACTTAACAAACATTATAGTTTAATTGTTCGGATAAGTTAGATGAATTTAAGTTGTGGTACCATCGTAACCTTTGATGGTTGTCATATGGACTACTAGCAAAGACACGATGTGTACTTAGTCATAAGAGAAGTATAAGAAGAAGATAAGAATGTAAATCATCAAAGATGATGAACGTTTTGAGTAAGGCATCTCAGTATGTCATGAAAGCCATAATCTGGTAATGAAAGTTAGTCGCGTAAGCTTAAATTACAAGAACGCGAACCTTAAGAAGTAAAGTTAAGTAAACCAATGCGTAAGTCAAGTATATGACTAATTGGTGTACGTGTTATTTTTCTTATGTGCTACATAGGAATGGGAATGAGTAGTTCAGCGTAAGCTGTAGCTGTGCGTAAGGCAAGTTTCCTAACTTCATTTATATTTTAAAGGAATGCTAGTTTCTAAAACTTCTCAGACGTTGAACTTGAGAAGTTCTGTTTATGTGCGATATTTTTACAAGGTGGTAGTATGTATGAGGCCTTGTGCCACAATGTGAACACTTCGGTGTTTCTTTGAGATGAACTGTTCTGTGATTGAACTGTTCAATAAAAGTATGTTCTGTTTATACATGAACCATTATTGTTAAGTCTGTGCTGATGATTCTAGCCAGACAGAATGTGTATGAAAAAGGTAGAAGAATGAAAGTATTTTAAAGTAAAAGTGAGTATGGTTTTAAGATGATAGGAATCGAGATTATTCCTATTTTTCAAGCTGCTTCATAACCTTTGTTCGGTTATTGAAGTTCTAAAGAAATGTTTGAATTCTGAACTTGTTTGTTCAAACTGTGATGACTTGCTGGGCAATTGAATGCTCACACTTGCTTTAAATGAAAAACTTTTTCATCGAACGATGTTAGAAAGAACTTAAGGATCCCGTAAAGACCAAGCTAAGTGGTATCCCGACGAAGTGCCATTCAGTATGTGAATGTGTGTGAAGATCAAGTGAAGACTTGTAATGTAGAAAGATGAATTAAACTATAGACTAGTTTAATGAACTGTATGTATCCTTGGTGGCGGATAAAAGTCACTCTTGTAAGGTGAAAGGAATAATGTAATTATCATTATTTGTAATGACAAAGGTTATAAGGTTTCGAGAACCTGGGAATTGAGAATGTATGTTGTTATATTTCAATATATAATGATGTATGTTGGATGATGATGGGTAAGAAGTATGACAGTGACGCACGGAGACCGGGTCTGAAGATAGACCGAATTTTGGGGCGTTACAGGTTGGTATTAGAGCTGATAGGTTATAAATCTTAGGTAAGAGTACCTAAGACTATAATCGTAAAGAGAAGGATAAGAAGATCACCACGTGATCATAGTAAATCGTAGTAACATATGAGCTGTGAAACGATGAATGATTTATAGCTAATGCTATGAATGAATTGTACTACGAATTAGTACGAGAAGAAGAACTCAGATTGAGTTGTAGAGGATAATATACGAATTAAAGAAAATTCGTATTGAATAAAGAAAAGGTAGAAGTTGTAAAATTTTAATAGAGGACTCATGTGATGGCTGAGTTGTATGAACCTTTGTTGTGGGCAGAGGTTTATGCTTTGGTGTACCAACTGCTCAGTTTATTACAATGATAATCATTGGAATTGGTCGTGCTATTAAGATGTATATGATGAGAAGGTGAATCTTTTCTCATGTATATACTTGATAGGTAGAGAAGGATAAGGTAGGTGCGAGTTCTTAAACTCATACTTATGGTAAGTTCGTGACTCATAATAATATGGTATGCGTTTGAATGTTTCAGCGAATGGACGCCTAAGGTCTGTCTGGATATTCTTGAACTCATATTATTGTGGAAAGTTCCTGAACCCATAATGTGTGATAAGTTTGATGGACTGTACTAAGTTATAGTAAGGTGTAGAATGAAAATGAAGTATTTTCAGTAGACTTTGCATTGAAGGTGCTAGAGAAGATTAAGTATTGTCGCAGTAAGACAATGAATGGAGATGGAGAATGAGATATTCCAAATCCTCAAGATATGCTAGATTTCAAAATTTCTTGAAATCGTGCTAATGTGCGCGTTTTGGAACATGAAAGAATTGGTTTGACTTTTGGAACCAATGGATTTTAAAAGAGCTATGCTTTATATGTATATACTAGTTGCTTCGGCTAGACAAAAATTGATTTGAAATATCAAAATGAATTTTATATCATCCGTGCATTTGATGCAACGATGATAAAAGGATGGAGTTGTTAATGCAATTAAACCTGGTGGGATGTGATCTGAGGATCAACAAACCACTATGGTAAGATGTATAATGACGAAGTCATAAACTGACGAAGTCCTCAACGTACTGTGAAGAGTACGGTATCATGACGTCATAAAACATTTTGATGTATTGTAAAAAGAATTTAAAGTAGTCGATGTCAAGCGAGTTAACTAGACGAATGTTTCAAGTTGATATCCAATTTATTGGTATGGTCGAGGCTATTTGATTTGGCTAAGACGAATGGTATGTCATGATTAAAAGAAAATCGAGTTTTCTTGAGAACTTGTGCCAAACCAAATTATTTTGGTGCGGAATCTAATGATTTAGTCTGAGGAGAACATGGAAGAGGTAGTTTACCTTCTTTGTGATTGTAAACTTACCGTGGAAAGAAAGGTTTACGGCGAAAGGCTGTTTAACCTAGTAAGAGTTCATGGTCAATTTGACCCCACAGCAAAATAATGAAATGTTTTAAAGGAATCTTTATATTCCTAGTTGTTCCTTTCACTTCATGATTCTTGATACGTTATTAAGGGTTGGGAATGTAAGAAAGATAAGAACTTCTTTGAAGAGAAGTTGAGAAGAAGAGTAAGTTAAAATTTCGAGGACGAAATTCTATGAAGAAGGAGAGAATGTGAGAACCCAAGTAAGGGTTTAGTTTTAAGAAATTCCGAGGACGGAATTTTTATAAGGAGGGAAGAATGTGACAACCCGAAAATTCGGTTTGTCCAGAATTTAAGTTTAAAGAATTAGTTATTAATAAAATGAATTTTAATTAATACTATTTTGTGCTATGTGTTTATTAATCGTTCTATAACCTATAATGATTATAAGTCGGGAGGATTCTGGCTACGAGCTAGATTGAACGAGTAAGAACTTTCAAGACGAAAATGAAATTTTTCTGGGAATAAAATATTTTTCGGGGAAAAAAGACGAAATAGGCACTATTCATCAGTTTCTGCTCAGAGATTTATTTTGAAATTCCGAGAAGTTATAGATTACGTTTAATTCTGAGACGTGATGGAATATTCAATAATATTTCAGTTATGGCAAAAACGAAGTTTTTGCCTGCGGACTCAAAACCTAAGGGTTTAGAAAAGTGAGTTCCGAGAATTTTATGAATGCATATAATGATTAGGGTTATTATGCGTAAGAAATACGAGTATAATACAAGTTATTATACTAGTATAGTATGAAGATTAGTATGACGTATAATACGAATATCGTACGAATGATATACGAAGAGAATACGAGAATACGAGAATGGAATGCGTAGAATACGATTAGTCTTAATGGACTTTGAGTTCTTGGACTTTGTAGAATCTAATTGGACTTGGATTATGTCAAGCCCAATGATTTATGAAATCAAGCCCAAGTTAGGCCCAATATGAATTAGGGTTAAGGCCCAAACTAAGAAAAGAAATCGCGGATCGAACCGATGGATAAACGGATGGGTAAAACCATTGGGGCAACCCATGGGATGACCCATGGGCATGTGGGCCGGCCACTTGGCCACCAAGTAAGGGTGGTGGCCAAGTAAACTTGGTGGTTAAGTTGTTGAGGAGGTGGGAATAGTAAGGAGGTTAGGGGCGAAATGATCATTTTGCCCTTAGCTTTAAAAATCTATAAATAGTAAGTTCATTTCATTGTTTTTGGATTTTGAAAATCTTAGAACTTGAGAGGGAGAGAGAGAACTCGGTTGGAAGAGGAAGAGAAAGAGAATGAGCATGAATGCTCGGATCAAAAGTAATCGAGAAATAGAAAAGCTCGCAAATCGTTGGCTTTGTCTAACGGAAGAGGATTAAAGAAGAACGGTAATTCGAATCCTAGTTCTTCTATTTATTTTCTTTCAGTTTTTATGTTTAAAAACATAACTTAATGAGAATAAGGAGTAAAAGATATTGAGAAAGATTTCATATGGTTGAAATCGTAAGAAAATGAAGAAATAAGAATTAGAAATTTATTTAATAAATTTCTTAAGGAAGTATAAGATTCGTGAGGATTTTGAGCGATCCAAATGAATTTTATGAATGAGTAGGTCAAATAAGTAAGGAATGGTGTTCTATAACATCAAATTCCAAGAAAAAAGTAGAATCGTAATCCAAAATATCGATTAAAAATGAAGAACGAACGAAGAACGCGAAGAACACGCGAAGAACATGAAGAACGTTGTTGATGGACAAATTTAAAACCATCGTAGAGTAATTGTTGTTGATGGAAAAGTTTAAAACCATTGTGTATAAGTTAGTTTCTTATTGCTTGGTTAGGAACGTTAGAAACGTTCATGAAGAACAGATTAAAATTGTGCTATAACAAAGTTATGGCGAAATTTTTGTAAAAGATGAACGGGAATTTGAAAGTTAGTAATGAACCCGAACGAGTAGGGTTTCATAAGAATGTAAGAGAACATATAAAATGTGAGTCGTGGACTCAAGAACGAACGAATTCCGAGTTCGGATGACCGAATTACGGACGAACGAGCGAAGAACGTTAAAAGCATAAAAATGAATGAAGGGTGAAGATTAAGCCAATAGAATGGCATGTTAACAGATTCAGAACGAACTTCCATCCAAGGAATATCGAAGTACGTAAGATAACGAAGAATATGGCTTTGGAACGACCTCGTTCTGAGTTATAACGAAGAAGTTATGAGATTTCGAAATCGGCGTCTCAAACTTGACTTAACACTTAGAAAAAATTTCTAGGTTTTTGTCTTTGCGCCGCAGCGCGAGAAGGGGCGCCGCAGCGCGAGCTCGGCCATACACTTCTGGAGAGAGTGGCACCACAGCGCGAGAGAAAAGAATGACTTGGCGCCGCAGCGCCAGTCCGGGAAAAAGGAAGAAGGAACTGTAGATCGCGTCGCAGCGCGAGAGGAAAGGCAAGGCACGGCGCCGCAGCTCCGTTGCAAGTCAATACCCAGAAATGAGATTTTAACTGCTCAATTTCTCGGGGGATGTGCAAGAAAGAAGTATGAACATATAGTTCACGTAATGTAACACTTAATCAAGTGTCTTAAACCTTTAATAAAGGTTGAACGAAAAGATTAAACGAGATTAAAAGATAAATAATGCAAGCGCGGGTTACGGAACCGATATTCGGGGACCGTAGTCACGATGAACGAACATTAGGGATTGCTATGATTGTGATTCCTTAGACGTTGAGTGATGAAGGTAATGAATAACATTCCGATGTTATGACATAGCATTGTAAGATGAACGTAAAGCGTATAAACGCTGTGAACGCAACGTTGTTGCGAAGAACGATCGGTCTTAGCATACAACGAACGGTATGAATTCGACATTAAGATAGAATAATGAACATGGGGTTCATGGAATGGATAACGATCAAAAGAGATTAAAAACCTGGAATAAATGTTGAATGAGAGATTAAGAGACGAGCAACGTGAACGTTGAATACGTAAACGATCCTTGTGAATCGTATTCGCGTTGGACGAACGTTCTAAGTACCCTGGTCGTATGACTTAGACGTTGATGAAATTAGTAAGTAAGGTACGAATGGTATCAAGAAAGCCGTAATGTAATGAAGAATGTTGATTAACCGTGAATGGTGAAGAAACTGAGTTGAAGATAATAACGTATAACGTTAAGAAGCCGAGTTAATAAGTATAACTTGGATAAACGTTCTGAGTTGAAGGAACCGGACGTTGTAAGATATGAATAAATTCATATAAAATGGTTAACGCTATGACCTCATAGTATTGACAATGAATGATCGCTCCGAGTATACAAATGACTGTATGACTTAGACGATAAAGAATGAATCCTAATGTATGGCATTTAGTTAACAGAAAGCCGTAAGGAATATGAATTTGACTTAACAAACATTATAGTTTAATAGTTCGGATAAGTTAGATGAATTTAAGTTGTGGTACCATCGTAACCTTTGATGGTTGTCATATGGACTACTAACAAAGACACGATGTGTACTAAGTCCTAAGAGAAGTATAAGAAGAAGATAAGAATGTAAATCATCAAAGATGATGAACGTTTTGAGTAAGACATCTCAGTATGTCATGAAAGCCATAATCTGGTAATGAAAGTTAGTCGCCTAAGCTTAAATTACAAGAACGCGAACCTTAAGAAGTAAAGTTAAGTAAAGTAATGCGTAAGTCAAGTATATGACTAATTGGTGTACGTGTTATTTTTCTTATGTGCTACATAGGAATGGGAATGAGCAGTTCAGCGTAAGCTATAGCTGTGCGTAAGGCAAGTTTCCTAACTTCATTCATATTTTAAATGAATGCTAGTTTCTAAAACTTCTCAGACGTTGAACTTGCGAAGTTCTGTTTATGTGCGATATTTTTACAAGGTGGTAGTATGTATGAGGCCTTGTGCCACAATGTGAACACTTCGGTGTTTCTTTGAGATGAACTGTTCTGTGATTGAACTGTTCAATAAAAGTATGTTCTGTTTATACATGAACCGTTATTGTTAAGTCTGTGCTGATGATTCTAGCCAGACATAATGTGTATGAAAAAGGTAGAAGAATGAAAGTATTTCAAAGTAAAAGTGAGTATGATTTTAAGATGATAGGAATCGAGATTATTCTTATTATTCAAGCTGCTTCATAACCTTTGTTCGGTTATTGAAGTTCTAAAGAAATGTTCGAATTCTGAACTTGTTTGTTCAAACTGTGATGACTTGCTGGGCAATTGAATGCTCACACTTGCTTTAAATGAAAAACATTTTCAGCGAACGATGTTAGAAAGAACTTAAGGATCCCGTAAAGACCAAGCTAAGCGGTATCCCGACGAAGTGCCATTCAGTATGTGAATGTGTGTGAAGATCAAGTGAAGACTTGTAATGTAGAAAGATGAATTAAACTATAGACTAGTTTAATGAACTATATGTATCCTTGGTGGCGGATAAAAGTCACTCTTGTAAGGTGAAAGGAATAATGTAATTATCATTATTTGTAATGAGAAAGGTTATAAGGTTTCGAGAACCTGGGAATTGAGAGTGTATGTTGTTATATTTTAATATATAATGATGTATGTTGGATGTATGATGGGTAAGAAGTATGACAGTGACGCACGGAGACCGGGTCTGAAGTTAGACCGGATTTTGGGGCGTTACATTTTATGTGTTCGGTGATAGCTTTGATCTTTGCCTGAAAAATATGATTTTAGTGTTGAAACGTTGCGTGGAAACTAATCTGGTTCTCAATTGGGAAAAATGTCACTTTATGGTGAAAGAAGGGATTATTCTAGGAAATAAGGTTTCTGCAGCAGGGTTAGACCTGGATAAGGCAAAGATAGAGACTATTGAAAAATTACCTCCTCCATTATCAATGAAGGGAGTCCGGAGCTTCTTGGGGCATGCAGGGTTCTATAGACACTTCATCAAAGATTTTTCGCAAATTTCAAAACCTTTATGTTCCCTGTTGGAGAAAGATGTCCCTTTCAAAATGGATCAGTCATGTATCGAGGCCTTCGAGATTTTAAAGAAGAAGTTGGTATCTGCTCCGATCATTGTGGCGCTCGATTGGTCTTTACCATTCGAATTGATGTACTACGCCAGCGATTATACAGTAGGACCAGTACTGGGACAACGTTACGACAAGATCTTTCACACAATTTACTACTCCAACAAAACGTTGACAAACGCTCAGTTGAACTACACAACCACCGAAAAAGAACTACTTGCAGTTGTGTTTGCCTTCGACAAATTCAGAGCATATCTCATTAGGACCGAGGTCATTGTCTACACGGATCACTCTGTAATCAAATATTTGATCGAAAAGAAGGATGCCAAACCGAGGTTAATACGGTGGGTGTTACTACTGCAAGAATTTGATTTGGAGATCCGGGATAGAAAGGGTACAGAAAACCAAGTGGCGGATCATCTTTCGCGGTTGGAAAATACAGAGGTACAGAGCCAAGACAATATACTGATCAACGAGAAATTTCCAGACGAACAACTTCTCCAAGTAACCACAACACTGCCTTGGTATGCTGATTATGTGAACTATGTGGTTGCTAAGGTGTTACCACCAGATTTGAACTAGCAACAACGAAAGAAATTCCTCCATGACGTGAAGAAGTACTATTGGGATGAACCGTTCCTGTTTAAAGCCTGCGCAGATCAAATGATTCGACGTTGTGTGCCACATGAAGAGATGGACAACATATTGGGTCATTGCCACTCCTCAGACTATGGAGGTCATTATTCTGGTGATCGAACGGCAGCTAAGGTGTTACAATCAGGATTTTACTGGCCTTCATTATTCAAGGATGTGTATCTCTATGTGCTAAAGTGTGATCGATGCCAACGGGTAGGTAATATCTCCAAGTGAAATGAAATGCCACTCAACTCTATATTATAGGTAGAACTGTTCGACGTTTGGGGAATCAATTTCATGGGACCGTTCCCCTCGTCTTTTAATAATCAGTATATTTTGTTGGCGGTGGATTATGTGTCCAAATGTGTAGAAGCCGCAGCTTTACCCATAAATGATGCCAAAGTTGTTCTTCGATTCTTAAAGAAGAACATCTTCACACAATTTTGGACTCCCCGGGCAATAATAAGTGATGAGGGAACGCATTTCTGTAATAAGCAGTTCACAAAATTGTTGGTGAAGTATAGGGTTCGTCATAAAATTTCAACTGCATATCATCCCCAAACTAATGGCCAAGCTGATGTCTCGAATAGGGAGGTCAAGAGAATTCTGGAAAATGTGGTTAATCCGTCACGAAAAGATTGGTCATTACGTCTTGACGATGCTCTATGGGCATATCGTACAGCATACAAGAATCCGATCGGCATGTCACCTTATCGAATGGTTTACAGAAAGGTGTGCCACCTCCCAGTCGAGCTAGAACATAGTGCACACTGGGCCATTCGGAAGCTCAATTTCAATGTACAAACAGCGGGTGAGAAAAGGTTGCTGCGGCTCAACGAAATGGATGAATTCTGATTCAACGCCTATGAAAACACAAAACTCTACAAGGAGAAAGTCAAAGCTTGGCATGATAAGAAAATTCTCAATAGGACGTTTGAACCGGGCCAACAAGTCTTACTTTTTAATTCTTGATTACGTTTATTTCCTGGAAAATTGAAATCACGTTGGACAGGTCCTTTTAAAGTCGTGTCTGTTGCACCACATGGTAACATCGAGATCGAAAAACCAAATTCAAATTGCACATTCAAGGTTAACGGCCAACGTCTGAAACATTATTGGAGTGGACCCATCGAACGACAAGCTACGGTCATGTACTTCTCCGATCCAGCGACCAATTGAGCAACACCAAAAAGTCGGGCTGACGACTGTAAACCAAGCGCTTATTGGGATGCAACCCATTTAGTTCTATTTTTATTCGATTTAGAATTATTTTATTTTCTTATTTTAATCTTTTAGTATTGCTCGAATAAGATTTTTCTAGACTGATTCTTAAATTTTTTTCATGTATGCAGGACCTGTACATGGCATAATAAATTAATTCCAGGAGCAGTGTGACTTGTAGCGCCCCTGCGCTTGATCCCTATGCAAAACTAGCGCCCCGGCGCTGGTCTCGGTCATTAGCTACTGACATGCAGCGCCCCGGCGCCCAGTACCAAGATAAACTCAGCGCCTCGGCGCTGAGCTCAATCAGGACCTACTAACATGCAGCGCCCCGGAGCTGTCATTAAGCTGAATCCCAGTGCCCCGGCGCTGAGGATGTGAAGAAGATTCCTACTTAAGTTAAAACACTCGATTTTTATCTCCTCATCTTTTCAAATACCTCCCACGCCTCCACTACTAATCTGGTAACTGCTCTGACCTTTTCATATAGTCTCCCAATTTCGAGGAAACCTCGACATATCACATTGAGATTTCCTTTTGCAAAGTAACTCTAATCTTCCACAAAGGTATGTTTCTAAATTACACTTCCTAGATGGTGAATTCAACTCTTGTTAACTGGGAGACGGGTAAGTTAATGTGCACCTTAGTCATACTCTCTGCATCTATATACCGATTCTCACCCTTTTCGATTTCGATTATCTCACTATCCCGAGAGGTGAGACACGTTTGATTGGGCACCAATTTTGATTGAGATACCATACATATGTGGTAATTGTGTTAGAAATTTGACTTAATAAGAAAGTAGTGTGATTCACAGTAATTTATGAGAAGCCCATAAGGTGTTTGATATTTTGTTTGAGTCAATGATCATGTTCAAATTCACACATATCACCATATCCATGCACATTATTGATGGATCCTCTTGTCAATGCCATATTCCACATCTACTGTTGCCCATATTCATTACTATTGTGGGACGAATTATATTGTCTTGAGGCATACACAGGGATATGTTACTTCTTATGACAAAACTTTTGGGTGAATTATATGTGTTTCTTACCACTGGTAGAATTTGAAAAATGCATGCATCTAATTGGTAATATTGTGCGTTTTCATGCTAGTATATGTCCTACCACACCCTCAACTATGTACTTAACATTTATATATATTTTGATGTTTGGGGGTAGTGTCATGGATACGTGTATCCCAACTAAATTTTTGTCAACTGCAACTAATTGTGAATTCGTATTATTGCAAAAATCTCTTAATAACTTCAAAGCGACAAGGTGGAGACGGTTCCGGTTCCACCTCAGCTCCTCCGAGATTTGATAGCCGACGATTTGTCACCGCCGAGGCACACGAACGCTATAACCGCATGACCACTCGTTCATTAGTCCCCAAACGTGGTTTGAGGCCCGATCAAACCAAGGATGGCGAGATAGCGGTCATGATAGCTGAAAGAAACTGGTTCTCCATCACCGAACAGCCTGACCCAGCAGTGATTGCAATTGTCAAGGAATTCTATGCTAATGTTTCAGAACATGATCACTACGGAGTGTTTGTTAGGGGAAAGACAGTGGAAATTGGCGACGAAGATATCAATGTGTGCTATCAACTGAATTTGGAAGATCTTAACGACGAGTATGCCGGGCTTCTAAGCCAAGGTCCAAATTATGAGAAGATAATCCGCGAGCTGTGTCAAACGGACACTACATGGACAGTGCATGAGCGGGGTAGCATGACCTTCCCCAATTCTAGCCTCAGTTTATATGGGAAGGCGTGGTATGCCTTCATCTGTGCCAAACTCATGCCATGCACACATGTGAGCCATGTCACAAAAGAAAGAGCGGTGCTGCTACATTCAATTATTCAAGGCTTGCAAATAGATTTCAGACACATCATTCAGCAGTCTATTCTCCGAGCATCCCTAGGAGGGACCACAAGAGGTTTACCACATCCGTCTCTCATCTGCGTTTTGTGTGCTAAGTTCAGAGTAAAATGGAAATCGGATAAGATGATCCAAACACATATGCCCGTGTTGGACCATAAATTGATCAGCAGGTATAAAGTGTGGACAGGTGGGGCAAATCACCCTAGGGGATTGGGTTTCATAATTCCCCAAGTTGAACCTACACAAGCCCCACCACCTCCGGCTCCACCTACTTATGGCCCATCTACAGCAGCACATCGTGGAGTGGTTCCCGAAGCTGTCCAGCGGGAGATAGGCGGCTGGTTTTACAATATGGAGTCCCACAATGTGCGCTTGTCGGAACGGCAAGACGTGATTTTCAAATTCTTAGTTGACCAATTTGTTGCACAGAATGCATTGACCGTCCAATCACATTCGGGCGTTCAACTTAGCCATTTCCCAACTGCTCCTGTTCTCCCTGTATTTCCCCCTTCCGATCAAGAGATGAGCGAGGATGATGATGCACCACCTGAAGAATAAGCTCGTCAGGGAAGTTCTCTATTTTATTTTGTTATATTTTTCGCATGAGGACATTGCTCTAGATTAGTTTGGGGGTAGTTAAGTTTTATTTTCAAATTTGTAGTTTGTTATTAGTTTGTGGATTTGGATTGTTATTGTTAGTTAATTATTGCATTCAGGATTGCATAATAATTTCGGCGTTTGCTAGTGCGTTTATTCGGGGGCCAATGATGAAATTAGAATTGCATGAACAAATCTAGTAAGGATTGTTGAGTCAGCGATATGATTTTCTTGACATGATTTGAATCTTTATCTGTTTGACACTGATATTATAGGATAGCACTTTGAAAAACGACCATGTTGGCTATGATAGTTTAAATGGTTAGATAATAGAGTTCTAAAGGGTGATTGCTAGTGAAATGAAAAGACAATTTGAATAGCTAGTGAAGACTGAATTTATACATAAACTCGAGTTTGGGGGAAAAATATTTGGAATATATAAGCGAAAAAAAAAACACCGTGGCGTGCTTGTCTAGTTTTGTGGCCTTTGTTACTTGAGCAAGTAAGCCCGAGGGGACTGTCTCTACACCTAGCGCCCTGAGGTCTTAATGGCTTGGGAGTCATTGGTCAAAAGCTCGTTAAGGTAGCATTGAAAAGCCTAAGGGAATAAGACAATGCATAGTCATGAGAGAAAAAAAAATTATTAATAATAATAAAGCGGGAAAAGTGCAAAATGCCCCCGTCTGGAAAAAAATAAAATAATAAGCGTAAGTATTTCATGTTAACCCCTGAATTTTGGTGATTGTTTAATTTCAGTTGAATCTAGTTTATTTGATGAACTCTTGAGTAGAACAGTGTGAAGCTTTTTATAAACTTTATTATTTTTCAGCTTTTTTCTTTTCATTAGTTAGCATGGTTGTTGAACACACACTCACAATATCAGTAATAACAGATTTGGATTGGTTGATTGTTGGGATATCATTGATCTGTGTTCACATGATGTATTAGCATGTTTTTGTGATTTTTTTGAGGCCTATGGATATACGTGAGCTATTGGATGCTGGAATTACGTTCATTTAGTTAGTTGCATTTGCATGAGTTGTCGTTTTCCTATTGTTAGTATTGTTTTGTGTTTGTTGCTTGAGGACATGCAACGATTTAAGTTTGGGGGTATTTGATGAGTGGGTAATATACCCATAAATCGGATATACTTGGGTTTAAATTGTTATATTTTCGAGTCATTTAGGAATATGTTTATTGGGTTTAGTGGTTGTTTTGCAGATTCGGGAGCTGCAGGGACGAATTGGGAATTTGGAGCAAAGAGTGGTAATATGGTAATTTCAGAGAAGTTCAGCGCCGGGGCGCTGGAAATTACACTAAGGACAACGCCGGGGCGCTGAGCCTCGGCTGGCGTTGACTGGGACGCGCGTTGACTTTTCAGCTAACTTGATTATTGAAGGTGATTTAAAGCCTAACTGGATTGGGATTGGAAAAAGCTATAAAAAGAGATTAAGTGCTGAAATTAGGGATCTATCTAATCTTATTCATTCATTCATTGGAGGCTACACAAGGATGACTTAAAGACTAAGAATTGGCTACAGAGTTTTCTTCTTCTTCTCTTTATTTTCAATTTGTAATTCTTTAAGGATGATTTGCAAACAATTATTGGTTTTTATTTCCGTCATGAACTAATTCCTTTTATTAAGATTTCAATGGAACCTCTTATGGTTATGAATTGATTATCTAATGTATTCCAATTATTTATGTTGAAGCGAATTGTTCATTTTGCCTTGTATTTATTGATTAATTATCTGGCCAATAATTACCGTGTTACTCTAGAAGGAATCGAGAGAGGAATTCTAGAGTTAGAACTGGGCAGGGTGACATGTGACTTAGTTATTTGCACAGTGAATAATTAGGTTTGTGAATAGAATGAGAATATCTATTTGCCACATGTAACATAAAAAGAATTGGGTTTGTAACGAGTTTAATTCAATTGTTTTGCATAGAGATATAGCAAAATTAATTTGGGTGAAATAGAAGGCAATTGATCATTCGAGAGAGGGCTTTTGGCATTTGAGAATTCTTATTAACAATTCAGTATATTTAATAATTGGGATAATTGGATAATTGATTTAATAATCATAATTGGGGAAATTGGAGTCTTAATTGTCATTTATTTGTATTCAAATAATTCTTGATTTGTTCTTTGTTTTCTTTTAGAATAATTTATTGCTTTATTAAAATTAGTTTTCTTAGCTTTAAGAATCACAATTTTCGGTTGTTTAAATAAAATTGAATTGATACAGTACTAGTATTTGGAGTTTATTAATTCGAATTCTCTGTGGGGTCGACACTCTAATTTATCACTATATTACTTGTTGATCGTGTATACTTGCACGTTTGCTTTGATTGTGAAATCAACCAACATTAATAAACCATGGAATAAAGTAAGTTATGTTCGACGAAGGAATTATTAAGTGAGCCATTAATTAATATTATTTGTTAATGGTTGTGGTAGAATATTGATTAATTGATAATGGTAAGTAATTAATAATATGTGATTATTATTGTTAGCAATATGTTTATAAATACAATAAGAATTATATAGATAATTAATGGTTATGGAGATCCATAAATACATTAATCGAGGAAGAATGGATTAATTAATATTGGTGGTAATTAATCAAGGAAGTGAATAATTTATTTATTTTACATAAAACAAATATGTTATTAATATAATAAGATTATATTAATTGTTATGTGCATGTGAGCAATGATTAAGAATATAAAATACAATTGAATTATATAGTGTAGTGTAACATTTATGTGGCTATATATAGTAACCATATATTAAGGTTTATTAAAACTATATGGTATGAATACATCATGAAGGTGTATGTGACAATATGTATGTGGGTATATATTAAAATAATATACCATGAACATATTGTAAGCTATTATTTTAATAAAGTATACCGGTGTAATAAAATATGAATGTACTATATGTATGTTACATTTCCATATTACATCTACTACCTTGAAATATTAAATATGTAAATCATATTGTGACATCCAGTTATAACTAATGTAGGGTTGTTATGTGTATACAATACTACATAAGAATAAGGTTTGTGTATAAGTGTATAGTCTAGTATTACAGGATTGCTGAGTATTTGGGTTGTCTGAAATTTAGTGTCCAAATTGCACCTTATTTCACATTCACGTGTTTGCCAAAAAGACTAAGGCCTATTCCTTTTTCTTCTTCCAAGCTCAAGGTAGCAATTTAGATGTCAATGATGAACAAGGGAGTAGGCATAATGATGTAAATCAACTACCATTTACCAACTCTCTCTTAACCATCATGTAATCTAACATTCTCATTGGTTTAATTTGATGTATATATGTATTGTCTGTGTTCTTGTTTCTCTATAAATACAACCCATCTCCTTCTAATTTCTATTGCTGAGAATTGCTAAGGAGTGAAATTGAAAGCTTAGATAGAGTGTGTGATTGTATACATATCAGTAGAAGAAGCGTGATTTACCAAGCTAATTACAAAGGTATACAATTCTTTCTTGTTCTTCATTTTCAGTTTTTGTTAAATTTCCATTCTTAAATTCTCAAATTCTAAATTAGGTGGAGTTAGATGATAATAAGGATTGGGTAATGGTCGTATAGTTGTTATATAACTATATAAGCATGTTGAAACTGATACATGACTGTTTAGAATCAAATTTGTGAATAATTTCTGTGTTTGGGCTAAAGTTCTGCCGAAGCAGACTATTCCTGGCTCGAACAAGACATAGCGTAGCTACGCCGTAATAACACTGAGGCGCAGCGCAGCTGCGCCGGTCTCTATTTTCAGTTTCTACTTTCTGTTAAAAATTCTGCTAAGTGTGATCAATTATTATGGCTTAAACTAGCATGCAAGCATGTGTAATGGGTATATACAAGTATATTAACTTAATAAGAGCATGGTTTACTAGATTAGCATACATGATTAACAAAGTGTGTAGTTTAAATGAATTTAGAACTTTAGAAAGGAACTTAGTATGTATGTGTGCCATGATTTTGTACTGACTTTCAAGCATGTTGGTATGATTTAGAAATGCATGAATAACCGTTAGCTTGTGTTTATATGATTCATAACGAGGCATGAACGTGTTGGAGTTATTAGTAAGGTTACTATTGAAAATACGAACTTTGAACGAGAATGTTAACATACTACCTTGAAAGTTAGAATCTGATATTGTGAACATGTTTGACGATGCTCTCAGACTCACTCATGTATCATAAATAATATATATAACATGCTTAAGTATTGTAATTCAAGGAAATCATAAGCAAAGCAAATTTCCAACCAAAACGATGTTAATTACACATATGTGTTATGAATACTCACAAGCATGCCTAATATGAGTTATATGACTATCTTGTTTGTTTAAAAGGCAAGCATGTTAGACTTTGTGGTTTCATGACCTTGAATGGCCTTAACTTGTTGAAATATTTAACTTAAAACCATGTTATGAAAGTGGGAAACCTATATTGACTTAAGAACCAAGAAATGACCTTTGACATGATAGTATGTATATTGTGTTCTTGCTGGACAGAAACCACAAGGCAACAGCTGAGTCTTGGCTTGACCAGAGGGCTGCGCAACTGCGCCGGCCCTAGGCCTAGCCATTGCGCAGCTGCGCCAGTCTGGAATCTGAGTTCTGCAATCTAATTTTGGACAGTTGACTTGTATGATGCCTATATTCCTAAAAATGGTTTCAAACCTACTGACGCATATATATATATATATATATATATATATATATATATATATATATATATATATATGAGGATTAGGTAATAAAATAGTATTTGCTTTATATAATGAAAGTTCATGAATAAAAAGCCCTTAAATTTGAGCATTCTTAATTGGCTTATGAAGTAACTAGATACTTGATTTCATGATAGCCTATGAGTGGATTTTGTACCATATGTGCATATTAGAATCATGTCAGACTTGAATAAAGAATGTGTTAGCTAATGAGCATCTTGTGCTTATAATACGCTATAAATAGGATTCGAAAGTGTTTGATCTCTTAACGTGGATAAACTACGCTTAAGGCAGGTATCTTTACTCTTTATATCTATTTATGCAATAAACCTGTGTAAGTCAGTTATTAAATTATATTTCGGTTATACAGGCGTTTAAACTATATTGTTATTAATCATAGTATTCATGCAAGTATCATACCTTTGCATTTACTTTATGCAATGGACATGTGTAAGCCAGTTTCAGAACTATATTGTTATTATTATTGTTCAGGTATCTATACCTTTGTAGATATGCCAGTTCTTGAATTATATACAATCATGGTTTATCATGGTTTATTATCACAGGAGAGCAGATTCGTCTTTTAAGAGGGAACCCTGAAAGACGATCCATATCCGTACCGGATACTATCGGAAGTTCATCATCAACCACAGATCGCAATCTGGGAGTAATAATTCCAATCTCGGAGATAACCCCGAGGCATGCAGATCAATACCGGCACACAAGAAGACCGATTAATCTCGGAGATAACCCCGAGGCATCCAGTCTCAGTCCCAACCATAGGAATAGCCACCAACCTTGGTGATAACCCCAAGGAATGTAATTTCGGTAATAACCCCGGAAATGCTTGTTATAAGTGCGACCAGCTTCAATCTCGGCGCTCACAACGAGATCCACTGTACTTGCCCGGCGATAACATCGGGAAGACAGACACACCTCAAGGATGACAATGAGGACCTTCAACCAATTGCAGCAGTCCAATCCCAGCGAAGCTGAGCAACGTCTGCTTTATCAGTCCAATCCGACGATAACACCGGTGAGGGGAAACATCGTCATCTGACCAACACGATGCCACGCCACGTCGCCTCAACAAAACTACGAAACATTGTCCTACAAGACTAATCAATCCCGAGTGACTATTGTACAGGGTAACGGATGAAAGTTGAAGCTTGAAGACCGGAGGGCACCGTCCCATCTTCAATGACTTCGTACAAACTTTAATCCCATGCCATCGTACAACTCTCGA
The DNA here is from genome assembly GCA_016801055.1 of Panax notoginseng. Lineage (NCBI taxonomy): Eukaryota > Viridiplantae > Streptophyta > Magnoliopsida > Apiales > Araliaceae > Panax > Panax notoginseng. The sequence goes on along the minus strand of CM029013.1, from coordinate 237,955,293 downwards.
CAACGGCGGTCCGAAATAGGTACTGTATACCTCAAACAGATGCCTGAATTGCACTTCTAAAAATCTGAGTGGACATTACAGTGCCCGAGTGCACTTACTTCGAGACGACCCGACCCGAAAAACCCGGGCCAACCCAGGTTACCTCTGGTACACCTGCAGCTCAGCCGCAGGTACACCTGCGGCTAATATGCCTATAAATAGAGGGCTTGGGGTGCTGATTTTTCAAGAGAAAACGGCGAGGAGGCCCTGCCCAATTTGCTCTGCACTCATGCAGTGTACTTTCCCCTTTTAAACACATGTGAGCTCATATATAGCCTCTTTTGTATCCACAAAAGCTAGTGTTTACCCACTCTAAAGATATAGAAGCATTTTTTAGCAGTCAGCTGTAAGCCTTCTCACACACTTTAGAGTCTTTCTCTTCATCTTTGTACACACCCTTCTACACGTTGAGAGTCGTGTTGCTTGCTTTTGCTCGAGCTTCAGTCCGTGGTTTCATTCTAGTCTGTATATATATATATATATATATATATATATATATATATATTGACTAACATTATCGAGTTATGCCTTGATTGAGCCTAGACTTCGGTCTGGAGCGTTTAATTACTTTTGTATATATATACATTTATATATATGAACTGCGTGTCGAACTCTATTCGATGAGCCTAGACTTATGTCTGGTGCGTTTAATGGCTTTCTTATATATATAATTATATATATGAACTGCTATCGAACTCTGTTCGGTTAGCCTAGATTTCACATCCGGTGCGTTTACTGTTTTAATATATATATACTTATATATATTAACTGCTGTTGGACTCCGTCCGATGAGCCTAGATTTCACATCCGGTGCATTTACTGCTTTAATATATATATACTTATATATATTAACTGTTGTTGGACTCCGTCCGATGAGCCTGGATTTTATATCTGGTGCGTTTATATGCTTATATATATATATATATATATATATATATATATATATATATATATATATTTATATTTCGTCCCACCTGGAGTTTACTTCGTGGTGGTTGACCGTTTTTATAGCTTTCTGTACATTTCATCCCGCCTGGAGTTTCCTCCGTGGCGGTTGATAGCTTTTACAGCTTTATTTATATTTCTGATCCCCCATGGATGTGCTTCGTGGTTGGTGATCATGTGTGTATATATATATTTACAACTTTTATATATATACCTGCTTACTGCGTTTATGTCAATTGCGGCATCATGTGAGCCTAGGAATCATGTGATCACAGATTCAGTCCCCTGAATCTAGATTCGGTTCCCGTGATGGACCTTTTTAGCTGTAAGCAGCTTGTAAATTTATACATGATGTTTGGATTTCCTCAGATGGTTTTCATACCCACGAGAAATTCAGCACCTTTTTGTACATTTATTTTTGTACGGATGCCTCACATCTGTCAAATAAAATCAATCAAGCCGAGCACTTAATAAAATGGGAGTGTAAAAGTCTCAATTACTATTGAGCATCAGGGTTTGAAAAAACCTCTTTTATAAAACATCACTGCCATATCTTTCTTAAAATTGAATTTTTATATAAAATTCAAACCTTGTGTATATAGGTGCGAACGAGGCCTCGCACTACTTCCAAATAACAGAACATTGACCCACACACACACATTCAGATAACAGTTTCTTGAAAAGAGGTGGTCACCGTGGTAACACGGATGTCGTGGGGTGCCTAACAGCTTCCATCCGCATAACCAAGTCCCCGGACCCTAATGAATCTCGGTTTCACCGACCCGCTTAGCAGTGTCACCTCACTGGGTTAATGTGCAAACCTTTTCTCGGTTGTGTTGGTACAACCATTTAAAAAACCATCTGGTGACTCTTAATAGTCCATCGTCGACATTATACATGTCAGACCTTTTTCACTTGTTTTTTCAAACAAATCTCACCTAAAATGAGAACACCAAAGAACAAGTAATTGAAAGGGACAATTAAAAATCCCGACGTCGACAGGTGGCGACTCTAGTAAGAGGACTTAAGTCGCTATTACAATTTTTTCAAAATTGTTATCTGCTTGTGTATGGATGTTGCATTTACATTTTATAATAAATGTGTACGAATGCATTTCCTTACTTACTGCTTCGCACTATAAACTGCTTGTGATATTAGTGCTTCGCACCATATCTGCTTGTGATATTAGTGCTTCGCACATGTCATCATTTTCATACGGTAAGACGCGATGTATGTGAATGTATGTTGTGTGGTCCCTCCACCAGGAGGATATCCCGTCGGTGTTTGATTACTGGACTCGTGAGAAGACTAATTCTCCGAGGCTCAAGAAAGGCACCACCCAAATTCGCTCTAGTTGAAAGACCGGATTAACTTCCCGTCAAGTAGATTGCGATGATTTGGGAACCTCCATGCCAAAAAGCCGTGAGAGTAACCTAAGATAGGTCAGCCTCTGATAAACCCAAAACGGAGGAAAGTCTCTTCATGCTCTCATTTCAAATTACTTGTAAAGCACAAATACTTGTAATTATCTTCCATATCTATCTCCATGTAATGAGAAATATGAAGAAATGTGTACACATACATGCTACAAACAGCTGACATCCGTTTTGCAGGATAAAATTCCTAAACTGGACACATCACATAACATGTTATTATCCACCTTCCCTAAAGACTAAACTATACAAGTCTTTTGCAGGGAATCAATCGGACCTACCACCCGTTCAAAGTACAAAAAGGCAACAGGCCTATAGTCAATCATGTCGTCATCCGACCAGACCGAACTTAATCCAGTTTCTCGCAAAGAATTTGACAGATTAAGCAAACAGATTACAGATTTGGCTATTCTACTAAAAAATTACACCAGTCTACACAGGGTCAGAAAATACCCGTACATGCTGAATCCTCCACACAAGGAGGAACCCAGGTCATTACAATACCTGAACTGCAGTTGGATCCGACAAACAAAACTCATGATGCTGCCCATCCCACTGGAGACCCAGACACTGGTGACATCAAAAAGAAAGTCCTCCAAATGGAAGAGACTCTTCGCACTATCAAAGGAATTGGAACGCACGGGAGTGTTTCATATGCTGATTTGTGTATTTTCCTTGGTATTCATTATCCAGAAAAGTTTAAGACTCTTGACTTTGAAAATTATGACGGGTTAGGAGATCCTTACACAAATCTAAAGGTGTTTATTGGAGAACTGGGATCTTATGCAGAGGATGAAAAACTCAGAATGCAACTGTTCCAAAAAAAAAGTCTAACTGGAGAAGCCCGTTCGTGGTACACAAGATTAGACAATTCAAAGATCCATAGTTGGGAAGAGCTAGCACACGCTTTCCTCACCCAATAAAACTTTTAATCTCAAATGGCTCCTGATCGGTATCAAATTACCAAGATCAAGAAACATTCTAATGAGTCTTTCAGAGAGTATGCTCAGAGGTGGAGACGCCTGGCTGCCCAAGTTAGTCCTTCCATGACAGAATCAGAGATGGTTATGACTTTCATAGACATACAAGAAGCACCTTTCTATGAAAGAGTTTTAGCCGGCATCGGTAAGCCATTTTCTGAAATGGTCAAAAATGGGGAGATGGCTGAAATGGGATTGAAATCCGAAAAGATTCAAGACCTAGCTGCACTCAAAGCTGTTGTTGATCACATCCAATCTGGAAATTATGGGAACAATCCCTAGAAGGTCCATAAAAAGAAAGCGGAGGATGTTTCCCAGATACTATAGGGTCAAAAAGGCAATAAGAACATACCTGTCCAGAGGAGAAATTACACTCCCTTTCAAGCACAGTCTTCAAATCCTCCAGTACCAAAAGGTGGAGAAGCCAAACGCCCTCGAGTATTCACACCATTAGGGGACACCCTCGAGAACATTCTCAATCTTGTAACAACATAGAAGAAAATCACGCATCTGCTTCCACCAGCCAGCCCTAATGGACGGGGTTTTAATGCTGCTCGGAAATGTGCTTATCATGCCGGGGCACCTGGACATGATACTCAGGATTGTTGGGCCTTGAAACACAAAATCCAAGACCTGATAGAGAACGGTGAAATTGTGGTTGCCAGACCCGATCAGTCTCACGTTCAAGACAACCCTCTTTCTCAACACAAGGAAGAAGAAGTCAACATGATCAATTGGAGCAGCGAACAGAGTTCCAATTTCAGCTGTGAATCCTCCCAGACCCCCAAAGATGGTGATGACAAATGGGATTATGCCAAGTTCCAATTCACAATGGAACGAAAGATAAAGCTCTCTATAACAAATTGAGCAATTGGCGGAACTGGTGACTTATCAGCATCAAGTGACTCATCAGCTAATCAGCCAGGAGTATGCCAGTCTCCTACCTATTGTCATGAATATTCCCTATTCACTTTCAGAAAATGAAATGCTGGAAGACAAAGTGACGAAAAGAGCGAATGCTAAGGCCCGTCGGGATTTTGCCAACAAAAGGGAATTCACACATTTGGGCCAACCTATGGAGGAAATCCTTCATATGTTAATCAATGAAGGAAGGATTAGTTCCCTTCTACCTCCAATCAACCCTCGTTCAGGACGATACAATTCTGAGGGAGTATGTTAATATCATTCTCAATCTCGCGGTCACAGCACAGAAGAATGTTGGGCACTCTGCCACCTTATTCAAAATTTAATCGACAGTGGCGTACTGCGCCTAGCAGATAACGACACTATGTTATGGGCAAGTGAGGATTCGGGTCCTACTAAGTGAAAGAGTGTAGTAGCAGTCATATCCACTGAAAATGATGGGGTTAACAAATCACTTGTCATGCCAGTAATTCAACTCAAGGGAATCAACAATACTTTGAAAGTGGCCGCTCTCGAGCCAATCAACTTGTCGTACAGAGCACAATATCCTATTGTTAGATTGTGCACAGTTCCGTGGAATTATGGAGAAGGTGAAGGATCCACCTCGCATACAACTGCTGTAGTGTCGAAGGAGAATCCACTGTATCTTCCCCTACGGGTAATGAAGCCTGTCATCAAGTCTAAGGGGAAAGTACCCATTGAGAAGATTGAAAATTTCCTCCGCACTATGGGTCATAACGAAGCCAAGGTGGTTTTAAGCTTGAAAGAAGCTCCACAATAGATATCAATCTTGGACTTGGTCCTGACTTCCGAGAATTACCGGAAGGTCTTGTTAAAGGTTTTATAAGAAGCCTATCTACCGACATCAGTTGATACGGAAAAGTTTCAACATTTGGTTGATCACATTTTTAATAACAATGTGATATCATTCACTGATGATGACATACCGCTCGAGGGGACCGGTCATTGCAAATCGTTCCACATTGCGGTCTTATCCTCCAGATATATGGTGGCTGGAGTTTTAATAGATGGAGGTTCCTCACTGAATATCTGCCCATACGCTACCTTGGTGAAGATGAATATCAATCCCAATCGAATTCGGAGTAGCCATACCATTATTAAAGCTGTTGATGGAGCCCGCCGTAACTCGGTCGGAGTAGTTGAGCTGCCAATTGAGATTGGTCCTCATACATTCTGCGTATCCTTCCATGTGCTCAAGATAGATTCGGGATACAACCTGCTCTTGGGACGACCATGGATTCACATGGCAGGGGTAGTCCCCTCGACTCTTCACCAACAGTTGAAATACATCATCAACAATAGCCTGGTCACATTCAACGCTGAACTAGAGATTCCTCAGCACGGGGACATGCCATTCATCAATGCCAATAAGGATATTGAGCCAATTAGTTTTCATGCTTTGGAAATAAGCAATACCCAAAACCATGCTATTGGAATGCCACTGCCCGAACCCCATATTTCTGCAGAGGTAATGTCGGCCACTCAAGAAATGATGTTGTTGGGTTATAAACCGGGACAATGGTTGGGTAAAGATTGTCAGGGTATCAAGTACCCTATTCGCTTAACTTAGCAAATTGGGATAGCTGGACTAGGCTATTCTGCCAGCTCTAGTCACAGGAATCCTCATAATCATCAGCAAATTCCTTCAGCTTCAACCATGCGGCGTTTAACTTCGCCTGCAAGCTTCGAGTCCGCACAACCTCCCATAAAGGTGCCAACCAATATAATGGCGATGTTATTTCCCAAGCCGGTACCGGTGAAGGAGAAAGAAATCTTTGTTCCAGATCCCGCAGTGGAGGAAGAGGAACGAAGAATCAAGCAAGAAGTCATGCGGATGATGTCTGGCATACGCATCATCGTTCATGATGAGCATACCAACAGATAGACACCAGACGATGATTGCCTAGACGTAATGGCTATCATTCGGGACAGGGAAGATGATGATAATCCCTCTATCACTGCGGTTCACCCGAAATTTGCTCTTGCCAATTGGAACAGCATTCCTTGCATTGGTCGTCAAGGGTAAAGCGGGCAGAAACTCTTTCTTCCCTGTAGATATAATAACTGCTTACTTTTCTGTACAGTATTAGAGATTTATTTTGCCAGTATATGCTAACACTGTGTATGATCAACACATTTCATATATACTAAGTGAAAGCATATTTTGTTTCAGGACTCTGAATTTAGATGTGTCTGTACTTGCTGATACGGTGCCTCTTCTCCACAAGGATTCGACCTTTGATGTAGAGATGAATTTAGCCTTGGTGGATATACAGGATGACATTGAGGTGCCTCCAGAAATTCAAGAATGGGTCAAAGACAAACCCAAACCCAACCTTGATCAAACCACTCCTTTCAATCTCGGAACCTTAGAAAACCCTAAGTTAATCCAGATTGGTTCAGACCTTACCCCAAACCGACGGAATGACATGGTTACGCTACTAACCCAGTTCCAGGATGTGTTTGCATGGTCTCATGAGGATATGGTGGGTTTTTCCACTGACATTGTCCTTCATCGCCTTGCCATTAAAGAGGGATTTAAGCCAGTCAAGCAAAAGCTCCGGCGATTGAAACCTGAGTGGAGTTTAAAGGTGAAAGAAGAAATTGTGAAATAGTTTCAAGCTGGCATCATAATGGTGTCTACATATCCTGAGTGGATATCCAACATCGTGCCCGTACCTAAACCTAGAGGGAAGGTGCGAGTTTGCGTGGATTACCGGGACTTGAACAAGGCTTGCTTAAAAGATAGCTTTCCCGTGCCATTTAATCACATTCTCATTGACAATACTGCACAATACGACATGTATTCCTTTGTAGATTACTTTGTGGGGTATCATCAGATCATGGTTGGCGAGGAAGATCGTGAGAAGACTGCTTTCATCACTCATTGGGGAACTTTTTGCTACAGACGGTTGTCATTCGGCCTCATCAATGCTGGAGCTACCTATCAACGAGCTATGATGGCTCTTTTCCACGACTTAATGCATAAGGAGATCGAGATCTACGTGTATGACATTATTGTCAAATCCCGGAAGGAGGATGACCATATAGACCATCTCAGGAAGTTGTTCAATAGGTTGCGTAAGTATAACTTGAAGTTGATCCAACTAAGTGTGCCTTTGGTGTTAAATCAGGCAAGTTGCTAGGATTTCTAGTCAGCCACAAAGGGATAGAGCTAGATCCTGCCAAAGTCCAAGCCATCACGAAAATGCCCATTCCTTAGACAAAAAAGGAAATACGGGGATTTTTAGGAAGAATCAACTTCATTAGCAGATTTATCCCTCAACTCACAGCAACCTGTGAGCCAATCTTCAAGCTATTAAGGAAGAACTCCTCCATGAAATGGAATGAGGAGTGCCAGAATGCCTTCCTTACAATCAAGAAACAGCTAATCAAAGCTCCCATCTTGGTATCACCCAAGGATGATGTTCCCCTATTTATGTATCTGTCCATAAGTGACAATGCCATGGGCTGCATGTTGGGATAGAAGGACGATAGATGCCTAGAATGAGCTATCTATTACCTCAGCAAAAGATTCAGTAGCAGTGAACACAAGTACACTCTGATCGAAAAGACGTGTTGTGCTTTAGCATGTGCTTCCAAGAGGTTACAACATTATCTCCATGGTCACACAACCCATCTCATATCCCGCGTGGATCCTCTCAAGTACGTGATCAACAAACCCATGTTAAATTGCTGGCTGTCCAGATGGCAGTTGATCTTACAACAATTTGACATCGTATATGTGACTCAAAAGTCTATCAAAGATTAAGGAATTGCGGATCAACTAGCCACCGCACTATCAGGGGATTTCAAACCCTTGGAGATATATTTCCTCGATGAAGGAGTAATGACAGTTCAACAACACCATCAGTACGATACACACCAAACATGGAAGATGTATTTCAATGGAGCAGTTAATATGGAAAGTTCTGGAGCTGAAGCAGTTCTAGTATCTGATACGGGGGAGCAGTATCCCGTCACCGTCAAATTACAGTTTGTCAGCACCAATAATACGACGGAGTATGAAGGCTGTCTTATGGGGCTAAAACTTGCCCATTCAATGGGCATCAGGCGGTTAACTGTCCTTGGAGATTCGGAGTTGGTAATCAGACAATCCACCGGAATCTATCAAACCAAAGAACTACATTTGTTGCCTTACCATCGGCAGATTTTAAAGATGACTTTGGGGTTTGAAGAAATATCCTTTCTACACATTCCTCGTAATAGGAATGATTTTGCGGACGCGTTAGCAACTTTGGCCTCCTTGATCCGCATATCAGACAAGGAACACTTTCCAAGCGTCACAATTTCCCTGCACAAGGCCCCAGCCTATGGGAATTACGTTGGAGAAGTATCGGATGAACTACCTCCCATCAAACATCCTTGGTATCAGCATATCAAGGAATATCTGCGAGATGGATCTACACCCGCTGAGGCGAGCCCGACTGAGAAAAGGCGGATCCATCGATTTGCTATGAAATTCTACCTGAGTGGAGATGCGCTCTGCAAAAGAGATGCAAGATTAGGTCTCCTCAGATGTTTAGACAAAGATCAAGCCCAAAGACTTATGGATGAAATCCATGGCGGAGTTTGTGGCCCCCTCTTCGTCAAGAAAGTTCTCAGGACAGGACATTATTGGCTATCTCTCAAAGCTGATTGCAATGACCACGTCAGGAGATGATATCAGTGCCAGATTCATGGGAATGCTATACACGCCCCTCCACGGGAACTTCACAATATGAGTTCACCTTGGCCATTCTCAGTGTGGGGAATGGACGTTATTGGGCCCATTGAGCCTAAAGCCAGTAATGGTCATCGATTTATCTTCACCATGATCGACTACTTCACCAAGTGGGTAGAAGCAGCCTCCTTCCCCAGGGTTACTAAAGAAGTCATCATTGCTTTCATCAGAAACAATGTCATTTGTCGATATGGACAACCAGAGGTGATTGTGTCCGACAATGCCAAGAACCTCAACAACAAAATGATGGAGGAATTATGCAGTAAATTCCACATCAAACATCTCAACTCAGTCATCTATCGTCCGAAGATGAATGGTGCTATTGAAGCGGCTAACAAGAACATGAAGAAGATTATGCAAAAGATGTCCACCAATCACAAAAATTGGCATGACCTATTGCCTCTAACTCTGTTAGCCTACAGAACCTCAATGCGCACTTTCACTGGGGAAACCCCCTATGCATTAACCTATGGGATGGAAGCGGTACTCCCCATAGAAGTTGAGATTGAATCCCTCAGAGTATTGATAGACGCTCAGTTGGATGAAGACCAATGGGTACAAGATAGGTATCATCAATTGGCTTTAATAGACGAAAGGCGAACCGCGGCTATCTTCCATGGTCAGTTATATCAACAAAGGATCGCCAGATCCTACAATAAAAAAGTCCAGCTACGGCAATTCAGACAACATGACCTAGTATTGAAGAAAACCTTTGACAACCAAGATCAGTCTAAGGGAAAATTCGCTCCTAATTGGGAAGGCCCGTTTATTGTCAAGGAAGTATTGACAGGATGCGCTCTCAGATTGCAAGAAATGGACAGCGATGAATTTCCACAACTCATCAACTCAGACACCGTGAAACGATACTATGTCTGAAGTTGCCATCAAGTAAACATCCTGGTGGTAGACCATCAGGTCACCAGTCATTCCGGTTCTTTAAACCTTTACCACAAACAACTTTTCTACACTTCGCCCCTCAGGGAAACATACCTTTCAAGCCAGCAGCCTGGCTCTCCTTTGCGCTCATGCAACTTAGGTCATCCCACCACGGATTGAACCTCTTGTGTATACAGTTTGGCTACCCATACCAGGGATAAAACATTTCACCTACAGTTTATCCTCAACCTAGGATTAAACTTTCTCTTCCCTGCACTCTGACATGCACATGGGATTGCGCTTTTCTTCTCGCCCTGAGGGGAGAACTACGTCGACCTGATCTCCTCTTCAATAGGAGTACATAGGCAACCATTTCATATGGCCCGGTCGCAATAAAACAAAAACAACAAAAACATTTCCACCCTTTTCCTTACAAAAACAAAAATAAAACAAGCATTCCCACACCATTCCTGCCACATACAGCGTTGAACCTCTTACACCAGGTTCGAACTACACAGACCTGATCTCCTCTTCAATAGGAGTACGTAGGTAGCCATTCATGGTGCAGTCTCACCCCCTACCAAAACATAAACCCTTGTCAATCGGTACTGGGATCATCCTTCAAACCACTACATTTCATTCGGCTTCAGACCAAAGGGATGGAATTACCTGAACTCCTCCCAACTAGGAGATTCGGCGACCATCTAAGCTGCGGTCATACCTTGAAGAGTAACACCAATCCATAAGAGATGGAATTAACTAGGCTTCTCCTAAATAGAAGTACTGGCAACCATCTGCGGTGCGGTTAATCTCAGAGAGGAAAGCCATAGTCCTCTCCACATTTCCATACAGAAACCAGTCCCAAGACACCAAAGATGGTAGGGATACATCCAGATCGATGATCCATTCTGAACTATCCAGAGACAACTCAATGTCTATCCACCCAAAAGAAATTCAGAATACATTAAGATTACAAGCCCTGAAGCAGTAGGAAAAATATCAAGCAAGTAGCAAAGTATATCTAAAAGGGAAGTGATCAAAAATATATTTCCCTGTCATATATATAATGTTGTTTGATATACACAATGTAAACTGTAAATGACAAAATGGCTAAGCTAGTCTGTACAGGAAAATATAAGATCATCTACAAGTCAGGGTATATGCGAGCTAACAAGCCCAACGTGGCGTCCCTCTCAGAAGATGGAGGTGAAGTTGTGGTCTCCTGTATGAGAATATCCACACGACCTAACAGATCTGTAGCCATCTGCATGGTGACCATATGATCATCAATATATGCGCTCAACTCTGCTATCATGCCAATGGTAAGGGACCTCATTGCAGTGCTATCTGTGACGGCTACATCCCGGGCAGATATGGTGATATCCCGCTCAACTATCACTGCATCTCTAGCTGATATAGCCTCATCCCACTCAACGACGGCGACATCTCTATGAGCCAATGCCTCGTCTCTCTCCAATAGAGCAGCCTCCCTCCCATCAAGAGCAGTCGACATCATAGATCGAATTTGATCTCTCTCAAAGGTCATCAGATGAAGACTCTGCTCTAAGTACTGTGCCGAGTGTTGAATCACAACAGTACTGGTACTAGGAGAATTCGAAAGAAATGCTGGCAACCCAACAGTGGGCTCCTCCTCGATGTAGGTATCAATGTCCTCCATAGGCTCTACATCATCTAACTCATGCTCTGGTACTGCAAATACTTCTGCAGCTGATAAAATCTCTGTCTCCATCCACGCGAAATACTCTACGAATAACCAGGATGACTGACAGAAAAAGCTGCTATCTTGCGCTAATCCCAGCAGGCGTATACCCGAGATCGGTCCTCTGCTGAGAGGTACCGAGAAGCTGAACGCTAACCTGTCGCCCCTCAAAAGGATGAAAATCCTGGAACTGGTCAAACTGCGACATCACGACCAATGGGTGATAAGTGGTCACTCCCCTCAAACCAGCCAGAGGGAGATAGTCCATGCCCGGAGCATGAGTAATAAAGTTGTATGGTGAGCTAAGCCCCGAACACGGCAATATGCTGAATGGATCTCTGATATCTACCAAGAATGTGGACCAGGACAGGGCATCTATACACTCTGATGGCTGAAAAGAGTATGGCATAGCTACATCATGGGTGAAGCAGTACCCATGCCGTCTAAGAGTGCCAATCGGTCTCAAGTGTGACATGAACCACACATATAGCATGACTGAGCTACCTGCGAACACTCCTGTAGGATACGTGCAACAATACGATGCCGACCGCAGCGTCTCTACTACAATCATAGGTACAATGGTACGACCCTTCCTGAGAGCTCTCATAGCCATGATAACGCCTATATGTATCTCATCCATATATCGCGGCATATACACATATGACAATACACATAGCACCAGTACGTCAACTCTGGCCAAACGCCAATGATCCTCTGGTGCGGTGAAATCCCCAGAATGTCGTGAACAGCTATCCTCCAAGCCAAATCTATCGTACAAAAAATGTTGGGATATCACGTGGCCAGATGTTAACTCATCCTGTACTACTTTGCACCTCAATCTTGTGAGAGTCATGAATCGTCTGCTCATGTCTCCCAAAGCTAGATGCATGCAAGGTCTATCTAAAGGTAGCATCGTTAAACATGCATACTTCTCCAAAGTAGGAGTTAACTCATGGGTGCCAAATCGGAATACCTGCTTATCCGGTAGCCAATGCTCTATCATCCCGTCCACAAATCCTGCGGTAACCTGAAAAAGTCAAAAAGGTCATGGTATGCTGTAATAAATGATCTACAGTCACCCTGTCTGGTGGTGACATGCTATCATACCACGATCGCATACCTGACGCCAGCACTGACGGTGGGGTATGATCTATACGGCTAACTGTCGAAGAAGACATCTGTGCGGGTCGTGTCATAAGACCATCTAAGGGTCAATGCCGAATATCTCTGGACATACATACATATGCATAACATGATACATGCATAACAGATAATAGATGGCAATATGATATAGGGAATGGAAATACTGTGCATACATTCCTAAGTATATCATCATCTAATACATCATCTATGTACAGCTACAAATACAGGGAAATGGGGCACAGACGCCCTACTACTAACAGAGGCCTATCAAAAGATATCGCGAGAATGGGGAACAGCCACCAAATATCTAACAGAGGCCTATCAAAAGATATAACGAGAATATACATCAGAAGAAGACCAGGGTCTCGATATCCACATCATCAATCCTGTCCACCTGATGTAACTCCTCCTAAGTCACTGGATCTCTATCAACAGGGATGTCAGGCCTATAAAGAGGAGGATCTGTGCTGGAAAAACTGAATGGGTCGTTCGAGGGGCCAGTGCCTGAGCTGGAAGGAACAAATGACTCCGCCTCTACTGGATCTCTGCCCAAATGCTGGATAAATATATGTGCCCGATCTAACTATCGGGTCAAGCCATCAATCTGGGTCATATGAGTCGGAGCTCAGACACAAGCTACCCAATCCGTCATCATCAAGGATCCTGGAACCATGTCCCCCATAAACTGTGTGGCGCGGGACTGGGCTCTAATAGTGTGAGGGAACCACCAACGCTGGAATATCTCCTGAGTACATGGACCCTCGGACAATTCAAATTCGTCAACCCCCAACAACGGGATATCAATGGCGGGTGGCTGTGATACGGGCCAAGAACGCCTAGCAGGAGGTAAGATCGGTATATAGATCTCCCCTGTGGTGCTCCTGATAGCACGCTCTCCTAAATAGAGCTCCCAGCCTCCATCAATGAAGAGAGGAACTCTCTTGGTGGAAATCGCATACTCGGCTCCTGTCGGGTATCCATCCTCAAAACCCACAGTCAGGTGTTCCCCGGAATAGGGAAGCCATGTGATGGTGTCGGCCGTCAACAACTCCAGCTGCATACGGCAATGAGTGAATCCCTCAGCTACAGCAACCTCTGGCAGAATCGAATGGTGCCATCGTCGTCCTCGTGGATAGGTGTCTAAACCTAACACACTCACGGGACGCAAGCATGGAAGCCTCTCATAGGCTCAGAAATACCAATACAATAAAAATGTATATCTGCTATCAGTTAACACTCTTAACCTATAAAGAGGAAATGATAAGAGAAATACTCACCAGCAGAAACAGGTAAAATCCTAGCCAAGCCTCGGTCAAACCCTGTGAGCGCATACGCATGCCCCGGAGGAAATCGGCAAAGGTATAGGAGCACCAATCATACTCTCCAATACGGTCCACATCACGTGTAGCGCTGATCAAAGTAAAAGATACCGTGGAAGAGTTATCTGCTATGAAGCAGCCTCGAATGATCATCAGGAACAATCGCCGCAGAACGTGATCCCTGATCCTGACATCATCAAACATGGGCTCACTCAATAGCCCGCTCATAGCATCTACGCTCAAAGGACCGGAACGGACAGTCCTGCCTTTGAGCGCCGTCGTCGGAACTCCTAATAAGGATCTAACGGCAGTAGGGGTAATATTTGCTATGCAAGGCACTGGCTCCCCTTCAAATTTCATACCTGTGATAAATCACCAATCCATAGGTGTCATCATCACCTCGCAATCCAGTAGATGGAGTGACTGAGTCTGATGAAACCATCGCTCAGACAATGCCCTGAGAAAACCCCAAGGACAACGATGGGGAAGGATGGAGAAAAATAACCCAAATCCCCACTCATGCACTACCGCTCTATAGTCAGGATGAAGTGCCTGGTACATGGAGTGAATGCTGAACCAGTTCCCTCGAGGCTGTGTAAAATCAGGGACCTGCATGAAATGCATATCAACATCAAAACCCTTTAATCCTCATCAATAGGAAAGAAGGAAGATCAAAGTCTAACGCTATACCTCGTTAGCATGCAAATACATCGATGGATGTCTGCCCAAATCACCCAGCAACTCTGGGTTCACCACCTGAATGCTCAGAAGCTCCCTACGAGGGACATGTGCAGTAGGAGCGGGGTCCTCTATCAGAATATCCGCCTCCTCGTCCTCAACGTCTGGAACATCTACCTGAACAGGATGTATCACAGCCTCCACCAATCGACGAGGCTAACTGACAGAACGAGGACAAGGCACTTCAGAAGCCCTCCGACGTATACTAGAAGTAGTCCTATAGGAACTGCTCGGCTGATCCGGATCCATAATATCTGGATAATAAGTCTCCAAATCACCTCAGAAAGGGTGTGGTATTTCCTTACCTAGAACTTTCTAAAATGCATTCTATGACTATATGAATGCATGCATTTACTATAACATATAATAGAGTTAAAAATGCATGACTACCAATGCGTACATTTGAAATTTTTTTGCCATAGTCCCCTTTGAAAATAGGACTATCCACATGCATACAGGCATGTCTAGGTGGCCACTTAGTAGCACACCTACCCCAAAGTCATATACATAATATATGCATTAAAAATTAAAATCATCATGCATAAGCCCAACCTCAATACTAGGAGTACTTTGCCTTGCTACCTTATGCTCATTTGGACCTCAAATAGGACAAAAAAATAGCAGAAAAAGGTGCCAATTTGACTGTTTCAAAAGTCAAATTTTTTCACATCATTATGTTCAGCATGGTTTAATACTAACATTTACTATGTTGAATATTTTTTATCAAGTCATTTGTGCATACATAATCACTACTATGTGTTTAGATGCATTTCATGCGATAACTCAAAATCCAACGAACAGAAATGAGAGAAAATACATGCATACGTTACCAGGATAGTGTAGAACACTTGTACGGTGACAGAATTTGCAGAATGCAGGCGGTTTTCTCTATGCGAAGCAAGTTAAAAGTGACTTGTGAAGACCAACCTGCAGGATTTATGATCCACGATTGGCCGAAGGCCCATCTGCAGCTGCAGCAGATGCACCTGCGGTACCCCTATGTGGGACCCACCCCTCCGGTTCGGTCCAGTTCAAGTTGCAAAGGAGTTCTTGTAGATTAGCAAAGTCAAATCGAAAATAAAAATGCCATACGATTGAGCAAAACTGCATACAATCCTGGTCCTCTCAAATTAGACTTTGAATCTGTACATCACTCATTGGTAGTCACCTAAGTACAAGGTATACCCTGCCAATGATCCCAGTTGTCACAAATCACAGACAACAATACCTTATACATGCTACCAACTCTGGGTCATTACCCTACGTGAAATCCCCGATGGGGGTTACAACGTGAGGTCCCCGGTGGGGGTTACAATGCATGCTCATCCGTTGACACACAAATCAACGAAGGTCAAGCAGCCTTGATGTTGTTTCAGTCGATGGCAAGTAAACCCATCAAAGCATGGAAAGTTGTTCAATCATTGCGTACGTTTATATTCATCACTCCCTAGTGAATCCCCGACGAGGTTTACAATATGAAGTCACGGCAAGGGATTACCACGTACATGTAAGCCATTGACACACATATCAACGAAGGTCAAGCAGCCTTGACATTATTACAGCCGATAGCGATTTAAACCTATTAGAGCTCTGGAGCTATTCAAGGTTTTCACACCGAACCGCTCGTATTCCCCAGCGGATCCCCGGCGGGGGTCACAACACACTGTTCTGGTGATCTACATGACAACGGATGTCAAGCAACCTTGACAATCTACCCACAAAGTTTCAGTCGTTGATTCACACGTCGACGAAGGGAATGTCAATAAAGAGGATAGATGATGGAATATGTTATACACATCCTCAAACAGATCAAGCTTCATCCCCATAGATCTCTCACACATAAGAGGTACATCTTTGGGATCATGTGACACCCCAAAATCTGGCCACTTCAATCCCACAGAATTGGTGTTCACTGTCCAATTAAATCATAACTAACTACCCATATCCAAAGGATAAAATTAAACTCAAAAGTTAAAATAATAAATCTCCCATTAAAGGGTTACATAATCTCAAATAAATCACAGGTCGTCTAACATTTATTACAATCACCAGCGGAAAATTAAAACATGATTATAATTAAATTCATTACATAAGCTTCATAAATAAAAATATAAATTAAACGTTGTCGTGTAATCAAGCACTTTGTCCTTGCCCTTGCTTGTAGAAAGCTTTTCTAACTTCGTAACTTCATCTGCATTATTTTGTGCAAGAGTGAGCACACAATTGCTCACAAGAAGGATAATATACAATAACGTTTTATGAATGACAATTAACTGAGCTTTCAATGGTAAAGTATTCTTACCGGAACAAGAAACTTTAATTCAACAGCAATGAGTTCAAAGGAATAATGAACGTTTAAGTTAACAATAGATAACAACATCAAAGAATATACAGAGGGTCACAAAATCACGAACTCTATTCTAGGTTTACAAGTATTTTTACTTTAACCTTTAACAGTCTAAAAGACTATAATCATCATCTATGTCCCAAGGTTCACAGGTGTTCTACCGTAACCTTTAATAGTCTAAACGACTATATGGACCATCATCTCGTACTCCAGGTGATCAGCCCTTTGTACTATGTATTGTGCAAACATTTTAACGCTATTGCGTATTTCTATAATAATCTCCTAATAATAGGGTTGTTCATCTCAGCTTAGATCATCAGGTTCCGAACCAAATGAAGTTTGATTTGGCATTAACTTTCAAGGAATTCTAGATCTTTAGAATGCTCATCAACCAAGTACTGGTTGAATCAGATAGAAACAAATAACTATTCAAGAGTTTGATTATAATATCTTTATGAACAAGGTATATCGATGAATCAATAAGAGCTAGAGTATTAATAATTTCTAAATTGAACAAATGTTATCATCGACAACATGCTTTCAAAATTTGTAAACCAAAGGAAGTTTGGTCTAGGTAGACTTCAAGGGTAATTTAGAGTTTATAACATTCATCAACTAAGGATTAGTTGAATTGGAAAAGAATCGCTAAGCAACTTTGAGTTCGGTACAATAACGTAAGATAGTACAGTGATATTAAAGAACGAAGATCAAACAATAGTTATTAGTAGCTGAACAAACACACTTCTTAGAATAATAATACAGACTTTGAATAAAGAAACAAAGATTAAATAGCTTGCTCAATGACAAATGAGGGTTAAAGAACTTGTATGTCAGAAAATCGTTAAACAATAGATTAGAAATAGAGAAATTGCATAAGTATAACATAACAGTAAAACGTAACCTTGCTGAATAATAAAGTAGCAAAGGTTAGGGAACTTGCCTCGTGCGTAGGTTAAACAATCACTACTCACGTTCACCACAAGTCCTACACATACCATATGTATTGACAATACACATTAGTTACACTAATATTAGTTTCATATAACTTCCTAACAATATCACATCTTTTCATGAACATCACTATTTAGCTTTATTACAACTACTTAAGTGATCAAGTCATTGCACCACATACACATTAACAACTTGATACAACATCATATTACATGTCCAATATATTATCATTAAGTTATACTAATACACAAAGGGTTGCACTTGCATTCGCACATCCCGACGCCCTCCGATTGGCTCTAAATACACAATAGTCCTATAGATGGCCATTTTGACTACTGTTACAGACCTCAAATTAAAAAACTTAAAGCATGAAAGTTGTAGGTCTATTCTTCCTCGTTCCGGATCATCTTGAATCAACTCAATTGGAGTTCGTATGAGAAAGTTATGGTTATTTTACTACAGGAAGTAAAGACTGCCCAACTCAGACAATTTTTTCCGACGCCGGGGCGCGAGTACCAGCGCCGGGGCACGAGTTCCAGTGCTGGGGTGCGAGCTACTGGCCCATTTTTGGTGCTAGGGCGTGAACTTTGATGCTGGGGCGCCGAAACTAAGAGAAACTAACGACGAAGAACAGAACAACTAAATTTTGTACTAAATGATACTGCTAACATCTAAATTTGCATGAACAACTAACATAATTTACCCATAATCATAACCAAATATTCAGATACTAATTAACAACGACTAAACCAAGATTTTAGAAAACTTAAATTTTGAAAACACGGTTTAAAAAAAACTACAACTCTATAGTTGATAACACAATAAACACTGTGAATTCATTAATAGATCAAAATACTCTATTCAACCTACGTTTCGTTCGTATCTCAATGAAATACCATCAACAAACATCAATTTACAGTTTCACAACCAAATTGGCCATTAAAATTGATACTTACATGATTACATATGGAAGCATACCAAGAATACATATACTGACAAATTTTCTTCCTACTTTAAACGAAATTTGCATGCGATAATTGTTTAAACACCATATCTAATCACTATAACCATGTACAACTCCCATAACTTAGTTACATAACAACAATTCGGAAGAAAAACTAGAACTCACAAAGCATAGAAGAAATAGAATTCACAGAGTATAACAAAGCTTCACCGAAATACTCGTAAATAATATCAAAGTGGTAGAACATACCTTCAATTATCTTATACAATCTTTGTTAGTTGAAGACCAATCTCCCTCAATCTCTCAAACTCTTTTCTCAATTCTCTCCGCTATTCTCTGAACTCTCTCAAAACCCAGCAACTAGTATGCGTAAAAAACAAAACTGATATGGCCTTAATAGCCATCATCAGTTACCCAAAATAACGTATACATTATATTTATTATTTATTTCATTTTATTTATTTTATAAATTAAAAATATCAAAAGCCATAAGGCTTGTTTGGCAAACCATTTAAATTTTAAAGAATTTATATCCTTAAGCATTGTTTGGGTAAAACTAGATTAAAACTACTTTAATTTATTTTAATAACTCTTATAACATAGTTATTTGTCACACTTTATTTAATAATAATTTATTAAATCACATAACTCAATTCACATAACACATTAATTATTTAACAAATAAATAATTAACTAAATCAAATTGAACAATTATATAATAAACACATCCAATAAATATTTATATAAATCAATAAATATTTATAACTTACATTTTAAAAAATCTGGAATGTTATATCATTCCCCTCTTAAAAGGATTCTGTCCTCAGAATCATAACTCAAACAAATCATTCATTATATTCTTCCCTACTTACAAAGATTCTGTCCCCAGAATCGAAGACATAGATTAAACAAATAACTCAGGGTAATTCTTCATCATTTCAGTTTCGAGTTCCCACATAGCATCTTCGACATTGTCGTACTTGATCACATGATTGCAGTCGAGCTTGTTCGATCATCTCACCGAAACATGAAAAACATTTCAAATGCGCTCTAACTATAGAGGTAAGGCTACCTCAAAACCATCTTTCAACTTCATCAACGCTTCCTATACTATAACCGCTTTATACCCAATAGTTCATCAAACTTACCACACTTTGGAAATCCAGGAACTTGCCATAATCATATGAGTTTAGGAACTTATCCTAGTCAGACCATAGGCGTCCATTCGCTGAGGGGTTCAAAACATACCATATGATATGAGTCACAAACTTACCATATGCTTTTGTTTTAAGAACCGAACCTAATCATAATATCATCTAACTTAATCTTAAAAACCTCTAGCTATTAAATATATACATGAGAGAAGAATCACCTTTCCACCACATATACCTTGATAGCGCGATACCGATATTCCAATGATTATCAATGTGATAAACCAATACATGCACAAAACTTCTGCCCATACCAAGGTTTGTACGACTTAGTCACCATATGAGTCCTCAATTGAAATCCCACCTAACATTACCTTACTCTTAAATTATTTTAACTTACCCATAACTTGCTCAATACGGATTCCTCGTAGGACATTATCAAAAATTTCTCGTGCACTTAGCACGTCTTTCGATGTTTGGACTTCCTTTTAGTTTGGCAATCGATTTGCAAACGATATGACATACTTCTTTCTAATTGCGTTCCACACGTTCTTGTAAACCCTTTTGAAAATTTTATGTAAATCGTGAATCTCGGTTCGACACAATTGACCCAGAAACATCGTGTCTTGAAACGATTTCATAACTTCATACACTGCTCGATATGTAATATGCTAACTTTGACATACCAAAAATCTACCGCCATATCTTGCCACCAATAGTAATATTGAAGGCAATATATAATTTCGTGCTTCCTAGTTGATTCAATATATAAATTTTATGCAAAACTTCCTTTTTAAATTCCTGGTATTAACGAAACTTAGTTTCTTCCTTCTACTTTCAACTATGACTATTTAGGACTTTGTATTCACAATCCTTGATCAACTCCCACTATCACTTTAACGCATGTTTAAATACCCCTATCTCTGAATCGTGGGTCGGATCCCCTTTCAATTAAAAATTTTAACTGACGTGATCCGTAAGAAATGACCCTGTCATTTTGCCTAAACACACCGCCTAATACATGGTACGATACGTCGCTATACAACACAAAGTTTTCTGTACTATCTGGTAGAGACAACATAGGTGCTAACTAAATTCTTCTTCAATTCATGAAAATTCACTCTATAATTTCTTGCCCATATAAATTCCACCGATTTCCTCCTCAACTTAGCTAACTAAGCAACTATCTTGATCTTCATATAACCCACAAATTATTTTCTTAATAACTTCTTGTTTTACAAAATCGATAAATAATTCTACCGTACAGACGTCTTATAGCTAAAAGAACAAAATACTACCTTTGACCTCCTCAGAGTCTTAAGATTATGAACTTTCTTTGACAATAACTTATCACCACATGATTTAACACGTGGCCTTTAATACAACACGACAATTCTACACATCAACTTAAAAGAAATCACTATTCACACTTTCTAATTTTTAAGGAATAATCTAACTCTTCCCGAAGCGAATCTAGTTTCTAAATTAATTCATCAGGCATAAATTAACAAGTGGCGGTTAAGTTAAATAACACGCAGCCGTATAGATAATTGGTTGGAACCATACCTTTCATTGCGTTCTGGATCTTCATGTTGGATGATTGTTCAGTTGGTCGACACAGCGGAGTTGACTCTACAATAACAAGTTTTCCACTGCCCCATTTGCTTTCACTTGCTTTTCCTACCGCTTTCTTTGGGCAACCTCGAGCCAAGTGCTCCTTCGATCCACACATGAAGCAGGCTCTCTTCCTCGGTCTTGAACATTTTGGTGCAATGTGATCCTTCGATCCACAATTAAAGCACACCCTTTTGCCCCTCAAACAAACACCTACATGTTTCTTTCCGCAGTTGCTACACGCCTCTACCTTCTTCTTTTCCTTCCCTTGCTGATTTTCAGCGCTAATATTACTATCCCACTTTCTTTTACAAGCGTTACCGGTATGACTATCACCCACCTTATCATCTTCACTCTTCTTCCCCTCTGCTCTTGATTGTATGCCAGCGTATTACCTTCCCCGTCTACATCAATCGTTCTTTCCAACCCTGTTGTAAACGAATTTGGTTGGAACATCGAGATTTTATTATACAGCCAGAAATTCAGTTGATTTGCCAATGCTCCCACCAGTAAATTCACCAATTATGGCACTGGATTTGCGTTAGCTTCCGTGTCGTATGCATTTTCCTTTGGGCTCTGTTGACGCTGTTGTCTTCTTCTAGGTGGCATTTTACTGTTTAAAACTTGACCTATTAGATAACACATAATATTTCTTAATAAATAATGATAATACTTTATTCATTTATTACATCACCACAACACAAAATAACCACACTCCTATTTATATTATTTATCCCGAAATAATAAAATTCTAGGATTACTTCATCACATCCCACTATTTAATTCAAAAGTTAGGACCCATATCTATTAATTTTTATTCTAATTTATGTATCATCTTATTGTTTTTCTTGCAATCTACAAGAACAGTCTACGTTGTACAGCTTCATTTCGCTCTTGCTCCACGATATGAATCATCAGGAGAGTGGAAGATTAAATGCTAAGTTCCATCATTCGTTTGGCACTCTTCAACTTGTCTTCAACACGATTTTTATGTTTATAAGCCTTCATCCATGTGTCCTCAGCTTTCACCCGCTTTGTTGACTCATTTCCCTAACCATTCATGCGCAATCTCGTTAATAACTAATAACTATCCTCTTTAATACTTTAACTGAGATAATCTCTACTCTATATTTGCAAGTCGTGCGGTAAAGTCTTGAGTCGTGACATCTTTTTACACTAGCTTTATGGCTTTCCTAACTCTTCTTACTCATACTTCATATTTACCTTCTAAAATTCATCTTCCGGATCACACTCAAGCTCATACCTAAGTTCTACAACAAAATCCACGGGTATGACTTTCCCAATACCAACCATACTCAAACTATATAACTTCTCAGGGCTCCTAATCCCTATCTTCCTTCATCAATCTCTCTGACAACAAAGTTTTAATAACTCCACAACTTGATATGTATAATACTTGCTACTCCTAAGTACTCACGAGCACATATGTCATTAACACATAAGCACATAAAGTCTTTTATCACTTTATCTTCAATGAATTTCCTTAATTCATTCCTTAGAACTCGATAAGAGTTTATCACCTCTACGTTTTTCGATCTCCTAGAAGGTTATAGCTTAAGGTTTCCCCCACCTAAGGTTCATAACCTAAGGCTTTGATACCAACTTGTGACACCCCCAAATCTGGCCACTTCAATCCCACGGATTTGGTGTTCACTATCCAATTAAATCATAACTAACTACCCATATCCAAAGGATAAAATTAAACTCAAAAGTTAAAATAATAAATCTCCCATTAAAGGGTTACATAATCTCAAATAAATCCCAGGTCATCTAACCTTTATTACAATCACCAGCGGAAAATTAAAACATAATTATAAGTAAATCCATTACATAAGCTTCATAAATAAAAATATAAATTAAACGTTGTCGTCTAATCAATCACTTTATCCTTGCCCTTGCTTGTAGAAAGCTTTTCAAACTTCGTAACTTCATCTGCATTGTTTTGTGCAAGAGTGAGCAAACAATTGCTCACAAGAAGGATAATATACAATAACGTTTTGTGAATGACAATTAACTGAGCTTTCAATGGTAAAGTATTCTTACCGGAACAAGAAACTTTAATTCAATAGCAATGAGTTCAAAGGAATAATGAACGTTTAAGTTAACAATAGATAACAACATCGAAAAATATACTGAGGGTCACAAAATTACGAACTCTATTCTAGGTTTACAAGTATTTCTACTTTAACCTTTAACAGTCTAAAAGACTATAATCATCATCTATGTCCCTAGGTTCACAGGTGTTTCTACCGTAACCTTTAATAGTCTAAACGACTATATGGACCATCATCTCGTACTCCAGGTGATCAGCCCTTTGTACTATGTATTGCGCAAACATTTTAACGCTATTGCGTATTTCTAAAATAATCTCCTAATAATAGGGTTGTTCATCTCAGCTTAGATCATCAGGTTCCGAACCAAATGAAGTTTGATTTGGCATTAACTTTCAAGGAATTCTAGATCTTTACAATGCTCATCAACCAAGTACTGGTTGAATCAGATAGAAATAAATAACTATTCAAGAGTTTGATTATAATATCTTTATGAACAAGGTATATCGATGAATCAATAAGAGCTAGAGTATTAATAATTTCTAAATTGAACAAATGTTATCATCGACAGCATGCTTTCAAAATTTGTGGGAGTACATATGCAAACCAAAGGAAGTTTGGTTTGGGTAGACTTTATGGGTAATTTAGAGTTTAGAACATTCATCAACTAAGGATTTGTTGAATTGGTAAAGAATCGCTAAGCAACTTAGAGTTTGATACAATAACGTAAGATAGTACAGTAATATTGAAGAACGAAGATCAAACAACAGTTATTAATAGCTGAACAAACACACTTCTTACAATAATAATACAGACTTTGAATAAAGAAACAAAGATTAACTAGCTTGATCAACGATAAATGAGGGTTAAAGAACTTGTATGACAGTAAATCGTTAAACAATAGATTAGAAATAGAGAATTTGCATAAGTATAACATAACAGTGAAAAGTAACCTTGCTGAATAATAAAGTAGTAAAGGTTAGGGAACTTGCCTTATGCGTAGGTTAAACAATCACTACTCACGTTCACCACTAGTCCTACACATACCATATGTATTAACAATACACATTAGTTACACTAATATTAGTTTCATATAACTTCCTAACAATATCACATCTTTTCATGAACATCACTATTTAGCTTTATTACAACTACTTCAGTGATCAAGTCATTGCACCACATACACATTAACAACTTGATACAACATCATATTACATGTCCAACATATTATCATTAAGTTATACTAATACACAAAGGGTTGCACTTGCATTCGCGCATCCCGACGCCCTCTGATTAGCTACAAATACACAACAGTCCTAAAGATGGCCATTTTGACTACTGTTACAGACCTCAAATTAAAACACTTAAAGCATGAAAGTTGTAGGTCTATTCGTTCTCGTTCCGGATCATCTTGAATCAACTCAATCGGAGTTCGTATGAGAAAGTTATGGTCGTTTTACTACAGGAGGTCAAAACTGCCCAACTCAGACAATTTTTCCCGGTGCTGGGGCGCGAGGACCAGCACCGGGGAGCGAGTTCCAGTGCTGGGGCACGAGCTACTGACCCATTTTTGGCACTGGGGTGCGAACTTTGGCGTTGGGGCTCCGAAACTAAGAGAACCCAACGACGAAGAACAGAACAACTACATTTTGTATTAAATGATACTGCTAACATCTAAATTTACATGAACAACTAACATAATTTACCCATAATCATAACCAATTATTCAGATACTAATTAACAACGACTAAACCAAGATTTTAGAAAACTTAAATTTTGAAAACACGGTTTAAAAAAAAACTACAACTCTATAGTTGATAACACAATAAACACTGTGAATTCATTAATAGATCAAAATACTCTATTCAACCTACGTTTCGTTCGTATCTCAATGAAATACCATCAACAAACATTAATTTACAGTTTCACAACCAAATTGGCCATTAAAATTGATACTTACATGATTACATATGGAAACATACCAAGAATACATATACTGACAAATTTTCTTCCTACTTTAAATGAAATTTGCATGCGATAATTGTTTAAACACCATATCTAATCACTATAACCATGTACAACTCCCATAACTTAGTTACATAACAACAATTCGGAAGAAAAACTAGAACTCACAGAGCATAGAAGAAATAGAATTCACAGAGTATAACAAAGCTTCACCGAAATACTCGTAAACAATATCAAAGTGGTAGAACATACCTTCAATTATCTTATACAATCTTTGTTAGTTGAAGACCAATCTCCCTCAATCTCTCAAACTCTTTTCTTAATTCTCTCTGCTATTCTCTGAACTCTCTCAAAACCCAGCAACTAGTATGCGTAAAAAATAAAACTGATATGGCCTTAATAGCCATCATCAGTTATCCAAAATAACGTATACATTATATTTATTATTTATTTCATTTTATTTATTTTATAAATTAAAAATATCAAAAGTCATAAGGCTTGTTTGGTAAACCATTTAAATTTTAAAGAAATTATATCTTTAAGCATTATTTGGGTAAAACTAGATTAAAACTACTTTAATTTATTTTAATAACTCTTATAACATAGTTATTTGTCACACTTTATTTAATAATAATTTATTAAATCAATTACTTAATCACATAACTCAATTCACATAACACATTAATTATTTAACAAATAAATAATTAACGAAACACATTAATTATTTAACAAATAAATAATTAACTAAATCAACTCAATCAAATTGAACAATTATATAATAAACACATCCAATAAATATTTATATAAATCAATAAATATTTATAGCTTACATTTTAAAAAATCTGGAATGTTACAGATCAAGTCATAATCGAAGACACCGAACTTTGGTGATAACTCCAACATCAACATCCTAACAGATTCGGATTACACATCAAATCTGGTCATCGTTGCCAAACCCAGTTGAAGCAACAGGGAGCTAGCAATCATCCCTAGCGTGTTGGGCTACAACCCCGTACACATGCATCATACATTTTCATCATGTTGCTATCCATAGTACCATATTCGTCTTGTTACGTTTCAAGTGTCTAGGATTCTTTATCCTACCCATACATCGCCATGCATGAGTAAGATAAAGAGGGGCATCTGTAGACACTCGAAATTTTTTGTACTACTGTCACTAATATTGCAGAAGAGCAGATTCGTCTTTTAAGAGGGAACCTTGAAAGATGATCCATATCCATACCGGATACTATCGAAAGTTCAGCATCAACCCCAGATCGCAATCTGGGAGTAACAATTCTTATCTCGGAGATAACCCCGAGGCATGCAGATCAATACCAGCACACACATCAGAGAAGACTGATTAATCTCGAAGATAACCCCGAGGTATCGAGTCTTAGTCCTAACCATGGGAATAGCCACCAACCTTAGTGATAACCCCAAGGAATGCAATTTCGGCAATAACCCATAAAATGCTTGTTACAAGTGCGACCAGCTTCAATCTCGGTGCTCACAACGAGATCCACTGTACTAGCCTGACGATAACATTGGGAAGACAGACACACCTCAAGGATGACAATGAGGACCTTCAACCAATTAGAGTGGTCCAATCCCAGCGAAGCTG
Organism: Panax notoginseng; assembly: GCA_016801055.1. Taxonomy (NCBI): domain Eukaryota; kingdom Viridiplantae; phylum Streptophyta; class Magnoliopsida; order Apiales; family Araliaceae; genus Panax; species Panax notoginseng. The sequence continues at coordinate 237,927,723 of CM029013.1, read as the reverse complement.
AGCAACGTCTGCTTTATCAGCCCAATCCGGCGATAACATCGGTGAGAGGAAACATTATCATCTGACCAACACGATGTCACACCACATCGCCTCAACATATCTACGCAACAATGTCCTACAAGACTAATCAATCCCGAGTGACTATTGTACGGGGTAACGGATGAAAATTGAAGCTTGAAGACCGGAGGGCACCGTCCCATCTTCAATGACTTCGTACAAACTCTAATCCCATGTCATCATACAACTCTCGACAACGGTGGTCCGAAATAGGTCATGTATACCTCAAACGGATGCCCAGATTGCACTTCTGAAAATTTGAGTGGACATTACAGTGCCCGAGTGCAAATACCTCGAGACGACCCGACCCGAAAAACTCGTGCCAACCTGGGTTGCCTCTGGTACACCTGCGGCTCAGCTGCAGGTACACCTGCGACTAATATGCCTATAAATAGAGGGCTTGGGGTGCTGAATTTTTAGAGAAAACGGCGAGGAAGCCCTGCCCAATTTGCTCTGCACTCATGCAGTGTACTTTCCCCTTTTAAACACATGTGAGCTCATATATAGCCTCTTTTGTACCCACAAAAGCCAGTGTTTACCCACTCTAAAGATATAGAAGCCTTTTTTAGCAGTCAGTTGTAAGCCTTCTCACACACTTTAGAGTCTTTCTCTTCATCTTTGCACACACCCTTCTACACGTTGAGAGTCGTGTTGCTTGCTTTTGCCCGGGCTTCAGTCCGTGGTTTCATTCCAATCTATATATATATATATATATATATATATATATATATATATATATATATATATATATATATATATATTATATTGACTTACATTATCGAGTTATGTCTTGATTGAGCCTAGACTTCGGTCTGGAGCGTTTAATTGCTTTTGTATATATATACATTTATATATATGAACTGCGTGTTGAACTCTGTTCGATGAGCCTAGACTTATGTCTGGTGCGTTTAATGGCTTTCTTATATATATAATTATATTTATGAACTGCTATCGAACTCTGTTCGGTGAGCCTGGATTTCACATCCGGTGCATTTACTGCTTTAATATATATATACTTATATATATTAACTGTTGTTGGACTCCGTCCGATGAGCCTGGATTTCATATCCAGTGCATTTATTGCTTTAATATATATATACTTATATATATTAACTGTTGTTATATATATTTTATATCTGGTGCGTTTATATATATATATATATATATACATTTCGTCCCACCTGGAGTTTACTTCATGGTGGTTGACCGTTTTTACAGCTTTCTGTACATTTCGTCCCGCCTGGAGTTTCCTCCGTGGCGGTTGATAGCTTTTACAACTTTATTTATATTTCTGATCCCCCATGGATGTGCTTCGTGGTTGGTGATCATGTATGTATATATATATTTACAGCTTTTATATATATACCTACTTACTGCGTTTATATCAATTGCAGCATCATGTGAGCTTAGGAATCATGTGATCACAGATTCAATCCCCTGAATCTAGATTCGGTTCCCATGATGGACCTTTTCAGCTGTAAGCAGCTTGTAAATTTATCTGTGATGTTTGGATTTCCTCAGATGATTTTCATACCCACGAGGAATTCAACTCCTTTTTGAACATTTATTTTTGTACGGATGCCGCGCATCTATCAAATAAAATCAATCAAGCCGAGCACTTAATAAAATGGGAGTGTAAAAGGTCTCAATTACTATTGAGCATCAGGGTTTGAAAAAACCTCTTTTATAAAACATCACTGCTATATCTTGCTTAAAATTGAATTTTTACAGAAAATCCAAACCATATGTACATAGGTGCGAATGAGGCCTCACACTACTTCTAAATAACAGCACATTGACCCACACACACACACATTCAGATAACAATTTCTTGAAAAGAGATGGTCACCGTGGTAACACGGATGTCGGGGGGTGCCTAACACCTTCCCTCCGAATAACCAAGTCCCCGGACCCTAATGAATCTCGGTTTCACCGACCCGCTTAGCAGCGTCACCTCACTAGGTCAATGTGCAAACCTTTTCTCGGTTGTGTTGGTACAACCATTTAAAAAACCAACTGGTGACTCTTAACAGTCCATCGTCGACATTATACATGTCGAACCTTTTCACTTGTTTTTTCAAACAAATCTCACTTAAAATGAGAACACTAAAGAACAAGTAATGGAAAGGGACAATTAAAAATCCCGACGTCGACATTATACAAGTGTCCTCACTTGGATAATTATTGAACATGTTGATACATATTTATTGATTTCCAATATGTATATCTTAATTGAAAGTCATCTAAACTATCTGACTCGGCTAGACACAGATTTAAAAATATCATTGATCATGATAGCACTATATTAAAATCTAACCGAATTATTTTGGTTCGGATTCCGACTAAGTATGAACATCCCGAACATGGGAAAACTTTGTGTGCCTAAGGCAGATAAGATGAACGATAATATCGTTCTGGTATGTAGTATTGAACAATACAAGGCATAACGGGCTGATCACCCCCCGTGCCTGTAAGTTATGACGGTTTGCAGATGAAGTTCTGTTAAACCCTATTTAAAATTGAAAAAAAGTTCATAGTCTGTCGACTGCTCACCAATTATAGTCAGTACGTAGTTTCAAAATTTGAAATAGAATTGTTATGTTATTTAGTGTTGCTTCAGTTTACTTCACAGCTATTACTTCGTTGTAGAAGTGTCGTTCAAAGAAAATATTTAATCCTTTCAGCTAATGTTTATTGGTTGCTATTACTTGCTGGGCACTCAAATGCTCATTCTTGCTTAATTTAAATGTTTTCAGCTAAGTATGATCGACCTGAAGGTTTATGCAAGAACAAAGGGAAAGAAAGCTAGTAGAATAAGTTTGTGTTATCTTATGTAATAGCTAGACTTAAATAAGATGTTGATATTTATTATCTATCATGTAATGAAATGTTTTAAGGATCCCTAGGATTTAGACAACTTTGATATGTAAATTAATTTTGATATGTATGACATTATATTATTATTTCGCTCAAAGAAATTGTGACAACCCGAGAATTTTGATTATTTTTAAAAATTTTATTTATTTATTTAAGGTTCAAAATTAGAACCTAGACAGAAAAAATTAGTGTATGCGTTTTATATTTTTAAGATGAAATTTTGAGGATTTCAAAATTTCGTGAAGGATTTAGGTGAATTATTCAGGATTAAGAAATACGTAAATATGTTATGTGTATATGTGTACAGTATGTGGTTAAGGGTCAAGGGTTGACCAGATAAACGATATCTGTAATAAACCCTAAGTATATTTTAAGAACGTCAACGTTCGGTTAGAAAACCCCAGTGTTTAATAACAAACCCTAAAATCGGTTCTGGAAACCCGAATTTTTGTTTCGAGAATTTAAAACCCTAATTCGGTGTATAACACCCTAAATCGGGAGCTTAATGGCGTAAGTGTAAATAATTAAAAGATTAATTAGAGTTAATATTAACAAATTGGTTAAAAACCCTAACTCCTAATTTGAAACCCTAATTTCAGTTCCGAGAATCCGAAATCCTAATTCGATGCATGAAACCCTAAATCGGGAACCTAATGGCGTAGGTGTAACTAAGTATAATATTAATTAGGGTAACGCTTAATTAGTGAGCAAACCCTAAAATTTGTTAAAACCTAATTTATGGGTTAGAAACCCTAATTTTATAATTAGGGAAACCTAAGTGTTAATTTAGTAATCTAATGTTAATTAGGAAACCTTAATCCTAATTTTCAAGTTATGGTAATTAGAAAGCCCTAATCTAATTACGAAAATCTAATTTCTATTTTAAGAAAAAAAATAATTTTTCTATTAGAAACCCTAATTAGTGGTTTATAAACTCTAATGACCATTTTGACCCTAATTGCGTAATTAGCAATTTTAATTAGGTATTATTAATCCTAATTAGCAAGATTAAATTTGTGATTATGAAATTTGAATATAATTTGAAAATTCTAATTACAATTTAGAAATAGTAATTTTTTATTTTTAAAACCTAAATTATAATTTTAGAAAAAATTAAATTTATAAACCCTAAATGTTTCAAACCCTAAACCCTAGCTTGCTCAAACCCTAAACCTTAAGGGTTTATAACAAATGAAAATTCTAGAAAATAAATGGAAATGACAAAAATGCCCTTGGTTGTATTATTTAGTGTTGCTTACAAATCTAGCTAAATAAGAGAGTTGGCCAACTACTCTACTAACTCCTCATGCTCAATATCAAACACACCAGCCAATTTGACAGCCAAATACATTGTATTTATATCAATTTATAAGATTAAAGTGAGAGAAAGTAACTCACTTTACTTTTTCCAAATAACCAAGACATTCTCTCTCTAAATTCGTAATTGTAGAGTAAGAGAGAGTGAAATATTGATGCATGATCAGTTTATAGATCTCCTTAAACAGATCACAAAGTCAGAATTTAAGGATCAAAACTCTAAAGTGGTAAGAACCCTAAATTTCGAAATCCTTTGATCTTATGTTGTTTAATGTTAGTTGTTGGTTAAAGTTGTGTAATAGGGTGTCTATAAGTGATCTGGGTTGATAGATCAAGGATCTATAACATTAAAGTGCACGAAAGTGATGTTTTGAAAAATCTGGAAAAACTAGAAATTTTTGACCTGACAGCCATATGTCAGAGCCCATAAATCTTTGTGTGTTAATGATATGTTGTGTTTTATGTTTTGGTTATGTTCTCTGACATGAGGACTTCACATCTTTGGTTTTATATTACTCAGATCATGCATATGTTGAGAGATACGAGCGGTCAAATAGTGTTGACCCATCACGACTTCTGGAATCTTGGCAAACCCAAAAACCCAGATGTCTCTGACAGTGACTTTCGAGGCCATTGATCTTGCGTCTGACATGTGTTTTGGCCTCGTTTTTGTGTTGTTATTGTAGGTTGACATGAGTACTACATGTTGAAAACATAAGATCACTCATAGCCGTAACCATAAGTTATAAATTTGTGGTCAAACGTAGTTGACCGAACTGCTTGATAAACAATCCAGAAAACCCAGATTTGTTCTTGAGCATATACCTGACAGGTACTTTTACCATGCCAGATCTCAGTTATGTTTTGATATTATGATGTTATGATGTTATCTACTTGCAGACTAACATATCTACTACATATATGAATCACTAGATCACACAAAACAAGCCTGTAAAGCAAGGATTTAAGGGCTCAAAATAGGAACCTTGACTGTTCTTAAATTCTGGAAAACCCAGAATTTGAAGAACAGGTCTGACATGAAATTCGAAGGTCTGTATCTCACTTATTTGGTGTTGGATGGCCATGATGTTTGTTAAAGGTTGTAGTATTGCATTAATACTACAACATGAATCCAAAACCGTACCCAGAAAACATTATGATCATAGCTTAAAAGCCGGTCAAACTATGACCCTTGTTAACTGCATTGTCAGTGTTCTTCGACAGACAAGTGTCGCTATAGGCTTTAGCGACGGTTTCTAATTAAATTATTTTCTGAATATCTAAAAATTATTTAAAAATATATAAAAATAGTTTTTAATTATTAAAAATACAAAATAAATTCCGAAAAATTAGTTTAAAGTCTGAAAAATAGTTTTTAATTATTTTGAGTATATTTCATAAATATTTAATATTTTTGGAATATAAATGGTATTTAATTTATTTAATTATAATATTAAATAAGTTATTTAAAAATAGTTTTAATTCATGAAAAATTATATTATGGTATTAGAAAATGTTTTAAGTGACTTTTAATATTTTGTGATGAAATTCATTAATAAATTATTATTAATGGTAATTAGTTTATTTAATGAATATATTAAATAAATTAAGGAAAAATAGATTTAATGCTTTATAAATCATATAAAAATGATTTAAGTGTTAGAAAAATATTTTAAGTTATAAAATATAACTTTTGATATTTTATCATGAAAATATTAATATTTTAATATTAATATCAATTATCGGATAATGAATTTAAGTGTTTAAAAATCATATTTAAATAATTTTAAGGTATTAAAAAAACTTTGTGATATTATAAATATATTATAATATTACGACATGTATTTCATTAACATTTGATAATAAATAAATATTAATGATAAGAGAATTATGTGGTATTTAAATTATATAAATACGATTTTAATGATTAAAAATTTTCGATAAATGATAATAATTATGTGAAAATTATTATGAGACTTCGAAAAATATTTTCTACTACTATTAAAATTATCTGAGTTAATTGTTAAGTGTTAAGTCAGAGTTTAATTGAACTTAGACTCGATAAAAGTCTGACTAGACCGTCGGGATGTTAGAATTGTGTCGGTTTCAACTCGGACTTAAATAGTCTGACTTGATACTAAGTTTTATGTGCTGAATAGACTGATAGGGTTATGTGCTATGTGTTTAGGTTATTCTATGTATGTCTATATATATAATAGTATTATATTGTGATGATATTATTCTAATATTGGAGATCTATATTACTAATATTAGGTCTTCGAATAAAGCGTTATAAATTGTGTTGCGGTAATCAACGGTACAGGCAAGTTTGTATTTATTTAACTCTATTAAAAGTTGTATTTCATTGGATAAGCTTATGGTTAATCATTGCTGATTGCCATGTATAATTGTATTCTGTACATATTGCATGTATAAGGTAGGTATGAACGGCTGATCACCTTCATTACCAGTTGGTTCAGAAATATTTGTTTATGTTATATACTTGTTCAGTCACAAATTTGTTCCTGCTAGTTCACAATTATATTGTTGAATTATAGCCAGCTTATTATTCAAACTCTTCAATCATGATATATCGTTATATTGTTGAAATTAAACTTGCTGGGCAATCCTTATGCTCACCCTTGCTATATCATGATAAAACATTGCAGATTAAGGCGAATGCGTCGGATACAAGGAAATGTTAAAGACAGTTCCAGCATTAGGATATGTGTGCAGCTAAATTGTATAAGTATTGTATGTTAATAATGTTATATGTTAGAAAAGTTATGAAATGTGTATTAAGTTAAGGTTACTCGACCTTGGGGAATAGTGAGTATATGTAATGTATAAACAATTTATGTTTATATCTTCCAAAAATAGTAATAGTTGTATAGAATGATCGAACCGAATCCGAGGTGATTTAGGACCTGGATTCGGGGCCCTCACATAAATGGTATCGTGAAGCACTGAATTCGGGTTTCAAGCACCTAAATTTGGGGACATCACAGTGTAGCACCGTGGTATGCAGACTTTTTCTAATTATGTCACTTGTAATGTGCTACCTCCTAACATGAACTATCAACAGAGGAAGAAAATCCTGAATGATGCGAAGCATTATCTATAGGACGAGCCATTCTTGTTCAAACAATATGCAGACCAAATCTTGCGATGTTGTCTACCTGAGGGAGAAATCGAGGCTGCGCTCCATCATTGCCACTCATCTAACTATGGAGGGCATTTTGGTAGGCAAAGAACAGCAGCAAAGTTGCTCCAATCAGGTTTCTACTGGCTGACTCTATTTTAGGACACTCATCTATATGTATCGCGATGCGATAATTGCCAAAAAGTAGGAAACATTTCAAAAAGTCATGAAATACCTTTGCAGAATATTCTTGAGGTAGAGATGTTTGATGTCTAGGGCATAGACTTCGTGGGCCCATTTCCATCCTCTTACAACAATCTATATATACTAGTCCATGTGGACTATATATCCAAATGGGTGGAAGCAGCAACTTTGCCCACTAACGATGCCAAGGTCGTGCTTAATTTCTTGACAAAGAATATTTTTACCCGATTTGGCACACCTCGAACAATTATTAGTGACGATGGATCGCATTTCTATAACAAGTACTTTGAAGCCCTTCTTGCTAAATATGGGGTTTCCCATAAAATTTCAACCGCATATGGGAGATGTCGTTTACACTCCTAAACTAACCTCACTTTTACTTTACAAATTCAAACAATTAGCATAGTAGTAAGCAAGGATCGATCCCACAGAGAGTGATTTGTTTTATATTTTTTCTATTATTTTCAGAGAAAACAAAGATAGAAGGTTTTTGAAAACTGCTTTTTAAACTAAGAGAACAAGAATTAATGATGAAGTTAACTAAATATGTAAAAACTTCAGTTCTGCAGTTCAATTTCACCAAGTACAGCAATCAATTAATCAAGTTATTATTATTTTCTCTTCAATGAAACTATTAGCCCTAGATAATAATAAGCTCGGCTATCCGAAATTCTGCTTAGATTATCATTGTATGAAACAAGCTCTCCACTAGATTCTAACTAGCATACAACCTAAAATAAGCTCTCTAGATTTAATATGATAGAAGCATTAAAAAATAGAGAATTAGGCTAATCCTGTTAGGTTTTGTGAAAATCAAAGTAGCAATCAAATTGCAAAAATAGCGGAAGCATAATAAAATCAGATTTTAAAATTTTTTCACAAACCAATTACCCGGATCATCCTTTATGCATATTATTAATTAAACGAAGAATAAGAAATTATGAAATCATACCCTTGTAGAAACGAGCTTCCTCAGGTACGAGTTCACCTCCTACTTCTCCGCGATCTCCTTGAATCTCCGGGTAGATTCCTTCCTTTGATCAATGTAAGCCACCCAAGTGTATGGCCTCTAGAGGTGATCCATCAAGGAAGAAGAATTTTCAAGAAGAAGGGTGTATTGGCTCAAACCCTAGTTTTTCCTATCTCTATAAAAAAAGGGGTGTACTCTCCAATTATTGGAATTACGTATATTTGATATCTGATATAAGACTCCTCTTATAAAGATATCAGGTAACCCTATTTAATTAAAATAAGGTATTATTTATTTAATTAAACTCTTTTAATTAAATGGGCTCCCTAATCTTATTAGGGATAATTAATTAAACTCCTTTAACTAATTTTCCCTCCTAATCCTATTAGGAATAAATGAGAGTACTTATATTAAATTAATTCTAAACTCTTTTAGAAATTAAAATAATAATAATTGTAATAATATTAATAAGACTCCTCTTATTAATTTATATTTAATATTTCTAAAATATTAAATAATAAATATTAAGCTATTTAATTTATTCTGTCATCATAGATTAAATTAAATATACTTAACATATTATTACGATTATGCCATTAACTTCTTAAATAATTATTCTTCCTTTTATGGTGTGACCCTTTAGGTTCTCCATATTAAACCGGTTGTTAATAAATCAATTAGAACAATTCTAATCTTATTTAAATAAATAAATTAAACGATTAATTTATTTAAATAAATAATATTTATTCTACAATAGGGATAAGCCTCCCTAGCGATCAACGACTTTCCAGATAATATAGATTTCAACATTAATCATAAAAGAACCTTTGAGTTAATAGTTACCGTACAATTCAATCCTTCCACCATACAATGTCCCAATTAAATATAAGACATAGAATTACTGTTAAGTCTTATTTTATTTAATTTTATGTATTTCGATTCCTAAATGCACAACTCCTAATGAATGCAAATTAGAAACTACTTTCTAATTTCATTCCACCTTGGCCAAGGATTCCTAGGTTGTCATTTATCGAATCACATAGGACATTTCTCTTCTTTTACTAGAAGTGGTAGATTCTTTATTGATCATTCATTATCTTCATATATAACTTATTACACCCAAGCATACCCTTTGATATACTCTAAGAGTCTTAAGGAATAAGTCAAAGTGTAATTCATTATATATAAGATACTATGATGATCTCAAGTCTAAGGATCATTTGTACTACTATCACTACAGGAATTCCTATTGACAGACAAGTAAAACTCCATTAGGTATTCCTTAGCTAGTCACGTTCAGTGAACTTATTCTCTAATAAGCACCTACATACTTGCTTTAGTGTCTCCACACAAATGATCATGAGATCAATCATCATCATCCAATGAGCAAGCAACGTACGTACCAATCTATCCGGATTCACTAATCCCCTTTTTAGTAATCCATTGATTGGGAACATTTTAGCTTTAATCTATCTAAGAATTTAGATCTCATTAGCATGATCTCATCATGATTCTAAAAGCATTGCTTAAAACTATGGGTTTATCACATATTATTAAAACAGCACCTTGTAGATAATAAATGCCTTTAATAAATAATTCTTTTATTAATAAATAAATAAGATTGATTACAAAGTATATATGCTTTATCATCATATATGATTGGCTTGTATGCATACTACTTTCAAATCCAAGCAACAAACATATAAGCTCGATTTGTTTAACTTATTTTCTGATAATCTTAGCAATACACAAAAGTTTTTCCACAATTAGTATTACCAAGTTGCTACTTATGATGAAGACAGATATTAATTATACGTAATACCAATCTTAATCTAGCAGATAATAACGATCAAACTAATTAAATTGGACATATAAAATTAATTAGATCAATTAGCATGAAATCAATAAAAATAGATTATCAGAAGAAATTTCACACAAGAAGAAATAAATAATAATACTCAATTAATCAATTACTTGTAACAAGGTTCCACCTCCCTTTAGAACTGAATGAAAAGAACTAGCCTGACATGCTCTTGAGTCTGCACTCCAATAGATGACAGTTGATAATTAAATGAATAAAATCCTAACTATCAACCTCTATTTATAGTGCTAGACAAAGTCCTAAATCTTATAGGGATTAGAAATTCAAATCCTAAAAGGAATTACAAATCATAACAAGTTTTCATAAAGAAAATAGAATCCAATTTGGAAATAAATCTCAGTATAAAGGAAATCATAAAGTTAATAGAAATATCAATCCAATTCCATGTAAAAGTCTGCCAAAATCTATATTTAGAAACTTTCCAAAAATCTAAGATTTCCCGATTTTCCCGCTCAAATTCACTGGGGCTAATTTCCATTTTCTACTGCGACGTCCTTTGATAAAACGAGCATAACTTTTGATTTGGGAGGAGTTACGGGGCCTGAAACCTATCAAAACAAAGATATCGATGAGATCTAAAACTTTCATGCTTTGAGATTTGACAGACTCTATCTATATCAGGTTAAAATCGGCTCCAAGTGACTATTATGTAAATTGGAATACTAAAACTTTGAGGTTCAACTTCCGTCTGGTAAAAAGATCATAACTTTTTCATATGAACTCTGATTGGGACAATTCAATATATTCCGGAAAGCTAAGGAAGAGCTCTACAATAAAATTTAAGTTCCACGCCAAGACCATACATCCAAATTAATGTTAAAAACCTACAATTTTCCCTTTATCCTCATTTCAGCTCCAATTCTTCCTGAAATCATTAAACACCTTAATAAGCTCATAAACACATGAAACATGCAATAAAATTAAAAATAAAGGAATCAAAATAAATGAATAATATGCACTCATTAAATTCCCCCACACTTAACCTTTACACGTCTTCGTGTAAACCAAAAGTTTGATTTCTAGAAAAATTATATTCAACCATTATGTCAAAAGATTTCAAAATACAAATTATGACTTTTAACACTAAACTCACAGAAATCTAATCAATGCCTCATTAGTTAACTCACAATGAACAACCTTACCATTTCACCAATGAACTTCATTAAACCAACTTGTAACTGCATAAGAAACTTTTCTACAGTCCACATACTTACTCAACTTGGTTATTATGGAACAAAAATCATGCACACCGACTCACAACCAAGAACAAATTTTCCTTGTTTTTAAATTTTACTCATAAAACCTTTTCTTTAGCACAATTGAATGTATTTTCATGCTCTTCTCGTATTGTTTTCTTTTCTTAACATGTGCAATGTCTCCTTTTCTTAGGCTTTTCAAAGTTACCCATAAGCGAACTTTCCACCAACGACTCTCAAACCAGATGATCTTCGGGTGCTGGGTGTAGAGACACCCATAGGGTTTACTTATTCAAGTAACAAAGGCCACAAAAGTCGACTAGTCAAGCTTCTTTTATCCATCACACTTTTTAGTGTGAATACCAATGCTTCTCGAGGCTTGGATACCCAGTTATTTTGTATAATGGACATTAATGCAGATTTTTTAATCACAAATTTTTTTCTCTTTTTTCTTTTTTTTCAATCAACATTTTTTTCACATGGTTATGCAACAATATAAGCAAGTTAAACAGTTCTAAGTCATGAAATCAGTGCACATAGACAACTCCACAAATAACTTAGCAAAATAAACATTCTTCTCATATTCAAGTACTCATGTATCACAATTTTAATTCAAATCAATTACTATGGATCATGGTTTAGTCTTCACCATTCATTAACAAATTAAGCATCAAACAGATTCTGAATTTTAGCATCAATTTTCAATCTTTGACTTTAACCTTTTAAACACATAGGCAAATAGAACCATGGAACCCAAGTTTTCAAAAAAAATTAGATTTTTTTCAACTTTCCATCAAAATTGGATTATTATTCCTAAATAAAATAAAACCTAAATCTCCCCCCCCCCCCCACACTCAAACCTTACATTGTCCCCAATGTAAAAAAATCATGCACAGAAGAAAGAACTACTAGGTAACATACAACTAAAAAAATAATAAAATAAAGGGATAGAAAGATCAAATATGAGTTCTTGGGTTGCCTCCCAAGTAGCTGCCCTTGTTTAACATCTTTGGCTCGATGTCAGGCCTCTCTTCTCAACCGGCATCAAGCAATTATGTAACCTTCATCATCGGTAGATTCAACCTTCTTTGTGCATTCCTCGTGGGCTTAGTTTCGTCATCCAACAAAATTCGATACTTATCTGAATATTTTGGTAACGAGTGTAAGGCAACCACAGTTTCCTTTAATTCCTGATGCCATTCTATCCCATCTTCCATGTCCATGTACATGTCCATGTCCAAACTATTGGTGAGAGGAACCTCCAAGTTGTCCTTATGTAAATGTTCAAAAGTTTCCTGCACTAAGGAGTCAATCACATCAATCTCAAAAACATGATTCACATCACTAGGATATCTCATGGCTTCATAGATATTAAAACTAAATCTTTTCCCCATTAAACTTCATTGTCAAGGTCCACTTGTGCACATCAATCATGGTTCTTGATGGATTTAGGAATGGTCTTCCTAACAAGATATGGGAAGGGTTTGGTGATGTATCATCCTCCATGTCCATAATGTAAAAATCTGCAGGAAAGATTAGTTCATTCACCTGCACTAAGACATCTTCAATTACCCCTCTGGGGTAAGTGTTAGTACGATCAGCTAATTGAATAATCACACCTGTATTTTTCAAAGGACCTAGATTTAAGGAAGCATAAACAGATAAAGGCATAACATTAATCGAAACTCCTAAATCTAGCATGGCTTTTGTCAAATCTGGTGTTTCCTATTCTGCACGGGATTGTAAACATTCCTAGATCTTTACATTTAGGAGGCATTTTTCTTTGAAGAACAGTAGATATATTTTTTCCTGACTGTGACTTTTTCATTATTTTGTAATTTTCTTTTATTAGTGCATAATTCTTTTAAAAACTTTACATATCGTGGCACTTATTTAATTGCATCAAGGAGAGGGATGTTCACTTCTACTTTCCTAAAGTTTCCAGAGTTTCAGTTTCCTCCTTAGCTGATTCCTTTTCAAACTCAATGGTGGCCGATGGTGTATCCATTTGTTTTTCACTCCGCAAAGTTATGGCACTGGCATTCTCCCATGGATTGACCACTATTTGAGAAGGCAATTTTCCTGAACCTTTGGATTCCAATATCCCTACAGTTGTAGCTAGTTGTCTCACTTGGTTCCTTAAATCTTGAACCGAAGCTTTTGTCTCCTACTGGAACTGATGTGTCCGATTCATGAATTATTATGTTTGAGCCATGAATTGTTGTGATTGCCCCATGAATGCTTTAAACATCTCTTCTATGGACTGTCCACTATTTGCAGGAGCTGCTTGTCTTGGTTGATACTAAGGTTGGGCCGGTGGAAATCCTTGTTGTCTGGGCGATAACATTCCTTGTGTTGGTGGCTTATTTCCTCCATAACTGAGGTTTGGATGATCTCTCCGGCCTGGGTTGTATGTGTTTGAATAGGGATCATAATTCTTTTGTGGTGCTTGGTAGTTTCCCATGGCATTAGCTTGTTGCACAGTCTCATCATCTTGTAATGTTGGGCATTCATCTGTATTGTGATTGGGTTATAGACAAATTCCACAAACCTTTGCAACTGGCAGTTGACCTATAGCTAATTGTCTAACCATAGCAGTTAATTTAGAAATTTGTTAACCATAATCACAAGTGCTTACCTCGCTTACCCTTACTGGTGCATGATTTGTTCTAGTGTCATATTGTTGTGAGTTTGCTGCCATATTTGCAATTAAACTCCTTGCAGCCTCTGGTGTCTTGTCAACTAGTGATACTCCACTAGATGCATCAGTCATGCTTCTATCTATCGGTACCAACCCTTCGTAGAAATATTGGATCATGTGTTGTTCATCTATTTGATGCAGTGGACAGTTAGAACAAAGCATTTTGAATCTTTCTCAATACTCGTATAGTGTCTCCCCACTGAATTGTCTAATCCCACAGATCTCCTTCCTTATGTTTGATACTCTCGAGGCTGGGAAGTATTTCTCTAGGAACAATTATTTGATGTCATCCCAAGATTGTATCGAACATGAGGGCAAGTAATATAGCTAATCCTTTGCTAGATCTGCTAGTAAGAAGGGAAAGGCTTTAAGCTTGATTTGCTCTTTCATGATCCCATGTGGTCTCATGGTGGAGCACACCACATGGAATTCCTTTAAATATTTGTAGGGGTCCTCACCTGTAAGGCCACGAAAAGTAGGCAGTAAATGGATCAGTCCGGATTTAAGTTCAAATGCAACATCCAAATTAGGATATTCAATGCACAAAGGTTGCTGATTTAAATTAGGAGTTGCCAACTCCCTGAAAGTTTTGTTATTATTTTAAACCGCCATCTCTTCCTCCTTATCGGATTCGGTGGATGATTAGTTGGAAAGTAGCTCCAAAGCTATGTTGAGGCCTGGTGATGATGCAAAAGCCTCGGTCAAATCTGTAGTAGACTGTTGAGTTTACTAATTTTGCTTCCTTAGTCTCCTAGTAGTTTTCTCAATCTCTGGGTCAAAATCTAATGTAATAGCCTGAGAAGATCGAGTCATAAACAAAAACAAAACGCCAAATTACTCCTTGGTAACCGCGCCAAAATTTGGGAGTTATCGTTTACACTCCTAAATTAAACTCACTTTCACTTTATAAATTCAAACAATTAGCACATTAGTAAGCAAGGATCGATCCCACGGAGAGTGATTTATTTTATATTTATTCTATTATTTTAAGAGAAAATAAAGATGGGGGGCTTTTGAAAACTATTTTTAAATTAAGAGAACAAGATTTAATGAGAAGTTAACCAAATATGTAAAAATATCAGTTCTGCAGTTCAGTTTCTCCAAGTACAACAATCAATTAATCAATTTATTATTATTTTCCCTTCAATGAAACTATTAGCTCTAGATAACAATAAACTCTGTTATCCAAAATTCTCCTTAGATTATCACTATATGAAATAAGCTCTCCACCAGATTCTATCTAGCATACAACCTAAAATAAGCTCTCTACATTTAATATGATAGAAGCATTAAGAAATAGAGAATTAGGCTAATCCAAACAACAAACACATAAGCTCGATTTGTTTAACTTATTTTCTGATAATCTTAGCAATACACAAAAGTTTATTCACAATTAGTATTACCAAGTTGTTACTTATGATGAAGATAGATATCAATTACACGTAATACCAATCTTAATCTAGCAGATGATAATGATCAAACTAATTCAATTGGCCATATCAAATTAATTAGATCAATTAGTATGCAATCAATGAAAACAGATTATCAGAAGAAATTTCACACAAGAAGGAATAAATAATAATATTCAATTAATCAATTACTTGTAACAAGGTCCCACCTCCCTTTAGAACTAAATGAAAAGAACTATCCTGGTATGCTCTTAAGTCTGCACTCCAATAGATAATAGTTGATAATTGAATGAACAAAACCCTGACTATCAACCTCTATTTATAGTGCTATACAATGTCCTAAATCTTATGGGAATTAGAAATCCAAATCCTAAAAGGAATTACAAATCGTAACTAGTTTTCATAAAGAAATAGAATCTAATTTAGAAATAAATCTTAGTCTAAAGGAGATCCTAAAGCTAATAGAACAATCAATCCAATTCCATGTAGAATTCTACCAAAATTTACAATTAGAAGCTTTCCAAAAATCCAAGATTTTCCTATTTTCCCGCTCAAATTCGCTGGGGTGAATTTTCATTTCCTGCTGCTACTTCCTTTGGTAAAATGAGTATAGCTTTTGATCAGGGAGGAGTTATAGGGCCTGCTACCTATCAAAACAAAGATATCGACGAGATATACAACATTCATTCTTTGAGATTTAACAGATTCTGGTTGTATCAAGGTAAAAATTTTGCTCCAAGTGACTGTTATATAAATTGCAACTTCCAAACTTTGAGGTTCAACTTCCATCTGGTAAAAATATCATAACTTTTTCATATGAACTCTGATTGGGACGCTTCAAGATGTTCCGAAAAGGCAAGGAAGAGATCTACAATAAAATCTAAGTTCCAAGCCTAGACCATTTATCCAACTTAATGATAAAAACCTACAATTTTCTCTTTTTCCTTATTTTAACTCCAATTCTTCCTTAAATCATTAAACACCTTAATAAGCTCATATACACATGAAACATGCAATAAAACTAAACATAAAGGAATCAAAATAAATGAATAATATGCACTCATTATCATATCATTCTCAAACCAGTGGACAAGCGGAGGTATCAAATAGGGAAGTTAAGCAGATTTTAGAAAAGATTGTGAACCCTAACCGGAAGGACTGGACTAAAATGCTGGATGACACATTGTGGGCGTATCGTATTGTATAAAAAATGCTTATCAGAATGTCTTCGTATAGACTTGTTTATGGAAAGGTGTGACATCTCCCCATCGAGTTGAAGCACAGTGCATATTGGGCGATTCAAAAGCTCAACTTCGATTTGGATGCAGTGGGTGAGAAAAGGATGCTACAACTTAATGAATCAAACGAGTTCAGGCTCCAAGCGTATGAAAATGCAAAGTTGTACAAGGAGAAAATGAAGCGGTGGCATGATAAGAAGATAGTTGAAAGAGAGTTTAAATTGGGGCAGAAAGTGCTTCTCTTCAATTCCTAACTGAAACTTTTTCCCAGGAAATTGAAGTCCCAATAGTCAGGGCCTAATTTTGAGGACGAAATTTCATAAGAAGGGGAGGTTGTAAGACCCCAACTTTCATAAATAAAGATGAATTTTTCTCGAAAGATATTTTTGAATATTATGGTGTGAATTTGATATAATGTTATAGTGGTGGGTAATATTTATAAATTTTACAAAGTATGCAAGTTGTTATAAAATATTCAATTGGTAAGGGAATATTCATTTTAACATGAAATATTCGTACGATGGCACAATCATTGGTGGACCCCACAACGGAATTATTGTCGGAGTTAGAAAACGACAAAAATATCTTTTTTTTAAAATAACGGTGAAAGTTTTACCGTTAACTGTTAAAATACCCGATGATAAAAGTACAGTAATACGTGTGGTTGCACACGATATTAATTTTTGATGCATACATTAGAAGTCACTCAGTTATACTCAATTATTGCTACAGTAATTGCTGCATAGTATCTCACATTATTTGATTCAGTTATTATCAATATTTTATATTATTAAATCAATAATTGAGATGACAAGTTATTCATATTATTATTTTCATAATTAATAATGTCTAAAAAGTTCTGTCGAGGAAAGATGTTTGGTCACCTAATTGCGCGCCAATAGTGAGAAATTCTTATCAGAAAGCCCACACTTTCCTAAGAACGATCTAGTTGTTAATATTACGGGTTATAATAATAATAAATAAATGTTCTTAAAAATATTGAGGGAATTTTTTATAAAGTATTTGTTATAAATTTTGCTTATTATTTGGACCCCCATTTACCCATTTTTCAAAATAATCGGTATAAAATTATTCAGTATATATATATATATATATATATATATATATATATATATATATATATATATATATATATATATATATATATGTGTGTGTGTGAAAGTGACATGTGGGGTGGGGCCAACATGTGGGATGAAAAATGAAAATGAGGTGGGGGGAGAAAACGTGTAATGGAGGGAGTATTATTAATATTATATAATATATATTATAATAAGTTTTGTTTTTTATGAAAAATAAAATATATTATATTTTATTATGCATAATATTTGCGTAGTGAATTCAAAAAATTATTTCAGACGATTCGGTGCCCGTGAAAAGTTTTCACTGTGTGTCCGTGATTATTTCTAAATAGTATGCCTTCCATTCTCCTATAAATAGGATGCTTAGTTTAGAATTAAAAATTACACCAAAATCAGAGAATTCTTCTTCTATAATATTGAGCGTATTTCTTTAGAGTTTTAAGAAGCTTTGAGCGTAGAAAACAGTTAAAGTTTTCTTCAAGAATATCTCCGCTATACTAGTTGGAATACTCTTCTTTTTAAGGTAAGGGATATTAGTTTTGTTCAATACTCGTAAGAAAAGAAAATTTGATTTCTTTTTGGTCCAAATTATTTTTGATACAATATTATTCTTGAATTTTACTCCACAAAGCAGTATCATGTTGACAATTTTGACATTTATTGAATTTTGAATAAATTAAATTATAAATCTTTAAAATTTATTATTTGCTTTCATTTAATTGAATTCTTATATCATTATCATCATCCTCATGCTTATATTGTTATGAAAGTCATCTTTGGCCCGTAGTGCATAGATGGACTGTTGATCGGTATGATTATGACCAGGGATCATTCAGTGTAATCATGACCTGTAATGTTACAAATGATATGGTAAAAGTCATCATTGGCCATAATGCATTGATGGACAGTTGTTGGCATGATCATGACTATTGATGATTACACGAATATCTTTGGCACGTAGTGCATGGATAATTCGTAGATGTGATACTATTGAATATCATTGGCCCATAATGCAGGAATGATTTGATGATGTGGATTATTTATTAAGCTGAGTCTCAGCGATAAAACTGATTATAAACTTTTTAAATCATAGAAGATAGTAGATATCATGCTCTGCTTGACTCTTCTAATGGATTGCTCGTTCCGCTGTAGTTAAACTTGATGTTTATTATAGTGTATCAGTTTAACACTGTTGAAGGCTAACGATAATTTATTATGCATTATCTTAGTCATAATATTTCTTACTAGGCTAGTTGAGCTTACCCTTTTGCTTTTATTGTTTTCTTTAGAAAATGAGAACGTAGCCGGGACTAGTCAGGGAATGGAGTGATGGTCCGAGATGGTTGTTTTAGTAGTCCTCACTATTTAGTGTGATAATAAATGTAATGAGGATTGAATTTGAGTTTGGATATTTTCTATGAGATAATATTCGTGTAAAAACTCTCAGCTCGTGTTTTATAATTAAGTTTGTATTTGTATTCAGTACCATGTATTTGGCGACTCAAGATGGGTGATGTATACCTATTTTGGGGGCACACAGTTGGTATCAAAGCTTAGGGATATGATCCCTAACTAAGATGTGAGACTAGAACTAGGGGGAGAGACGGGGAAATCCTTCGCTAGTATTACTTACCTAAGTTTATTTGTTATTTAATTGGTCAGTCAGAATATGCGGATAATATGTGGTATGTCAATTAACCCTTGTTTTGTGGCAGTGTTTGAAAATGATATTTAAAAAAGTCGAGTTAAGCAATGGAGCACATGAGACCGTTGAGTCACCACTGATCAATACCTAGGATAATGTGCATCAGGAAGGCAATAATCCTTAGTTGAACAACAACACTGTGACAACCCGAAAAATCGGATTGTCAAGAATTTAAGTTAAAGAATTAATTATTAATAAAATGAATTTTTATTAATACTATTCTATGCTATGTGTTCATTAATCATTCTATAACCTAGAATGATTATTGATCGGGAGGATTCTGGCTACGAGCTAGACTGAACGAGTAAGAATTTTCAAGACGAAAATAAAAGTTTTTCGGGAATAAAATATTTTCAGGGAAAAAGACGAAATAGGCACTATTCACCTATTTCTGCTCGGAGATTTATTTTGAAATTCCGAGAAGTTTTTGATTGCGTGAAATCTTAAGACGTGATGGAATATTCAATAATATTTCAGTTATGGCAAAAACGAAGTTTTCGCCTGCGGACTCAAAACCTAAGGGTTAGGGAATGTGAGTTCCAATAATGTTATGATCGCGTATAATAATTAGGGTTATTATGCGTGAGAAATACAAGTATGATACGAGTTATTATACGAGTATATTACGAAGATTAGTACGACGTATAATACGAATATCGTACGAACAATATACGAAGAGAATACGAGCATACGAGAATGGAATGCGTAGAATACGATTAGTCTTAATGGACTTTGTGTTCATAGACTTTTGTAGAATCCAATTGGACTTGGATTATGTCAAGCCCAATGATTTGTGAAGTTAAGCCCAAGTTAGGCCCAATAAGAATTAGGGTTAAGGCCCAAACCAAGAAAAGAAATCGCGGATCGAACCGATGGGTAAACGAATGGGTAAGAACCAATGGGGCAACCCATGGGGTGACCCATGGAGCAAGAGGGGCGGCCACTTGGCCACCAAGTAAGGGTGGTGGCCAAGTAAACTTGGTGGTTAAGTTGTTGAGGAGGTGTGAATAGTAAGTAGGTTAGGGGGGAAATGACCATTTTGCCCTTAGCCTTGGTTTTCTATAAATAGAAAGCTTAACTTTCATTTTCTAGGATTTTGAAAATCCTAGAACTTGAGAGAGAGAGAGAGAGAGAGCTCGGTTGAGAGAGGAGAAGGAAGAGCATGAGCATGAATGCTCGGATCAAAAGTGATCGTGAATTAGAAAAGCACGCAAATCGCTGGCTTTATCTAACGGAAGAGAAATAAAGAAGAACGGTAATCCGAACCCTAGTTCTTCTAATATTTTTCTTTAAGTTTTCTATGTTCAAACATAGATTAAGGAGAATAAGAAGTAGATGATGTTAGAAATGATTTCATATGGTTGAAATCATGAGAAAATGAAGAAATAAGAACTTAGAAATTTAGTTTATAAATTTCTAAGGGAAGTATAAGATTCGTGAGGATTTTGAGCAATCCGAATGAATATTATGAACGAATAGGTGAATTAAGAAAGGAATGGTGTTCTATAACATCAAATTCCAAGAAAAAGTGAAATCGTAATCCAAAATATCGATTAAAAACGAAGAACGCGAAGAACACGCGAAGAACGCGAAGAACGCGTAGAACGTTGTTGATGGACAAATTTAAAACCATCGTAGTGTAAATGTTGTTGATGGACAAGTTTAAAATCATCGTGTATAAGTTAGTTGCTTCTTGCTTGGTTAGGAGCGTTAGAAACGTTTATGAAGAACGAATTTAAATTGAGCTATAACGAAGTTATGGCGAAATTTTCGTAAAAGACGAACGAGAATTTAAAAGTTAGTAAATGAACCCAAACGTGTAGGGTTTTATAAGAATGTAAGAGAACGTATAAAACGTGAGTCGTGGACTCAGGAACGAACGAATTCTGAGTTTGGATGACCGAATTACGGACGAACGAACGAAGAACGTTAAAAGCGTAAAATGAACGAAGGGTTAAGATTAAGCCAATTGAATGGCATGTTAACGGATTCAAAATGAATTTTTATCTGAGGCATACTAAAGTACGTAAGATAAGGAAGAGAATGGCTTTGGAATGACCTCGTTCCGAGTTATAACGAAGAAGTTATGAGATCGTAAAGTAAGCATCTTAAACTTGACTTAACACTTAGAAAAATTTTCTAGGTTTTTGTCTGGGCGCCGCAGCGCGAGAAGGGGCGCCACAGCGCGAGAAGGGGCGCCACAGCGCGAGCTCGGCTATACACTTCTGGAGAGTGGTGCCACAGCGCGAGAGGAAAGGAAGGGCATGGCGCTATAGCGCCAGTGCATAGCAATGCCCAGAAATGAGATTTTTAGTTCTTAGATACTGGGGGATGTGCAAGAAATAAGTATGAACATATAGTTCACGTAATGTAATACTTAGTCAAGTGTTTTAAACCTTTAGCAATGGTTGAACGAAAAGATTAAACGAGAATAAAAGACAAAGAATGTAGATACGGGTTACGGAACCGATGTCCGGGGACCGTAGTCGCGATAAACGAACGTGAGGGATTGCTATGGTTGTGATTCCTTAGACGTTGGTTGACGATGTTAATGTATAACATATTGATGTTATGACATGGCATTGAGAGATGAATGTAAAGCGTATAGATGCTATGAACGCAACGTAGTTACAAAGAACGATCGGTCTTAGCATACAACGAACGGTATGGCTTCGACATTAAGAAAGAATAATGAACATGGGGTTCATGGGTTGGATAATGATGAAAGTAATTGAAAGTAATTGAAACCTTGAGTAAAGGTTGAATGAGAGATTAAAAGATGAACAAGTAAAACGTTGAATACGTAAACGATCCTTGTGAATTGTATTCGCGTTGGACGAACGTTCTAAGTATACCGTGGTTGTATGACATAGACGTTGATGAGGGTAATAAGTAAGATACGAATGGTATCAAGAGAGCCGTAACGAACGGTAATAAGATTACTGAAAGCCGAATATAAGTCGGGTGAGAATGATAGAATGAAAAGTAAGCGCTGAACACTTTAACCAACGTAAGGGTTGAGTGTAAGCGAGTGTTAAACGGGCAGAACCTACACCCTGTGTATGGTTTAACCGTAATGTAATGAAGAATGTTGATTAACCGTGAACGGTGAAGGAACTAAATTAAAGACAATAACGTATAACGTTAAGAAGCCGAGTTAATAAGTATAACTTGGACAATGTTCCGAGTTGAGGGAACCGGACGTTGTAAGATATGAATAAGTTCATATGAAATGGTTAACGCTATGGTCTCATAGTATTGACAATGAATGATCGTTCCGAGTATACAAAAGATTGTATGACTTAGACAATAAAGAATGATTCCTGAGGTATGGCATTTAGTTGTCGGAAAGCCATAAGGAATAAGAAGTTGACTTAACGAACATTATAGTTTAATGGTTCGGATAAGTTAAGGTAAGTTAGGTTGTAGTACAATCGTAACCTTTGATGGTTGACATATGGGGGCTGGGCTAAACAATTCCTTCAGAGAGCGAAGGTATATACAAAACTGGCAACAGATCTAACTCATTGTGTGGGCAGTGTAGATGAGACGGGAACTTGTTTGTTGGTTATTTGTGGGAAACCACTCAGAGTACCATATGGACTACTAGCAGAAAAGCGATGTGTCCTGAGTCCTAGAGAAGTATAAGAAGAAGATAAGAATGTGAATCATCAAAGATGATGAACGTGTTGAGTAAGACATCTCAGTATGTCATAAAGCCATAATCTGGTAATGAAAGTTAGTCGCGTAAGCTTAAATTACAAGAACGCGAACCTTAAGAAGTAAAGTTAAGTAAACCAATGCGTAAGTCAAGTATATGACTAATTGGTGTACTTGTTATTTCCTTATTTGTTATATAGGGTTTTGGAATAAGCATTTCAGCATAAACTGTAAGCTGTAGCTATGCGTAAGGCAAGTTTCCTAACTTCATTCATATTTTAAATGAATGCTAGTTTCTAAAACTTCTCAGATGTTGAACTTGAGAGGTTTTGTCTATTTGTGAATGTGCGATATTTGTACAAGATGGTAGTATGTATGAGGCCTTGAGCCACAACGTGAGCACTTCGGTGTTTTTATGAGATGAACTATTTTGTGATCGAACTGTTCAATACAAGTATGTTCGGTTTATACATGAACCGTTATTGTTAAGTATGTGCTATTGATTCTAGCCAGACCGATTGTGCATGAAAGAAAGTAGAGAATGAAAGTATTTCAAAGTGCATGTGACTAATGTTTTAAAATGATAGTAATCAAGACTATTCCTATTATTCAAGATGCTTCATAACCTTTGTTCGATTATTGAAGTTCTGAAGAATGTTTACACTCTTGAAGTTGTTTGTTCAACTATTATGACTTCCTGGGCAATTGAATGCTCACACTTGCTTTAAATAAAAACATTTTCAGCGAACGATGTTAGAAAGAACTCAAGGATCCCGTAAAGATCAAGCTGAGCGGTATTCAGACGAAGTGCCATTCATTATATGAATGTGCGTGAAGATCAAGTGAAGACTTGTAATATAGAATGATAGAATTAAACTATAGACTAGTTTAATGAACAGTTATGAATCCTTTGTGGCGGATGAAAGTCACTCGTGTAAGATGTAAATAATAATGTAATTATCATTATTTGTAATGAAAGAGGTTTTGTGGTTATAGAACCTGGGATTTTAGAATATATGTTATTATATTTTAGTATATAATGATGTATGTTTGGAATAAAATGGGATAGTGACGTACGGAATCCGGATGTGAAAATAGTCCTGATTTCGGGGCATTACAGGTTGGTATCAGAGCTAATAGGTTATAAATCTTAGGTAAGAGTACCTAAGACTATAATCGTAGAGAGAATGATAAGAAGATCACCACGTGATCATAGTAAATCGTAGTAACAGATGAGCTGCTAAACGATGAATGATTTATAGCTAATGCTATGATTGAATGGTACTACGAAGTAGTACGGGAAGAAGAACTCAGATTGAGCTGTAAATGGTAGTATACGAATTAAAAAAATTCGTATTAAGTAGAGAGGAAGTTAGAAGTTGTAAAATTTCAATTGAGGACTCATGTGATGGCTGAGTTGTATGAATCTTTGTATGGGCAGAGGTTTACAGTGATAATCATTGGAATTGGTCGCGCTATTAAGATGTATATGATGAGCAGGTGAATCTTTTCTCATGTATATACTTGATAGGTAGAGAACGATAAGGTAGGTGCGAGTTCTTGAAACTCATACTTATGGTAAGTTCGTGACTCATAATAATATGGTATGTTTTCGAATGTTTCAGCGAATGGACACCTAAGGTGTGTCTGGATGTTCTTAAACTCATATTATTGTGGAAAGTTCCTGAACTCATAATGTGTGGTAAGTTGATGGACTGTACTAAGAAATAGGAATGTTTAGACTGAAAACGAAGTATTTTCAGTAGACTTAGCATTGAAGGTGCTAGAGAAGTTTAAGTATTATCGCAGAAAGACAATGAAGGAAGATGGAGAATAGGATATTCCAAATCCTCTAGCTATGCTAGATTTCGAAGTTTATTCAAATCGTGCTGAATTGTACATTTTGAAAAAGAAAAGAATTGGTTCAACTTTTTGGAACCAATGGATTTTAAAAGAGCTATGTTTTTTATGTATATGCCAATTGTTTCGGCTAGACAGAAATTGATTTAAAATATCAAAATGAATTTTATATCATCAATGCATTTGATGCAAGGATGGTAAAAAGATGGAGTTGTTAATGCAATTAAACCTGGTATGGAATTTGATTAGAGGATCAATAACCTGCTATGGTATAATGTATAATGACGAAGTCATAAACTGACGAATTCCTCAATGTACTGTGAAGAGTACGGTATCATGACGTCATGAAACGTTTTGAAAAGAATTTAAAGAAGTAGTCGATGTCAAGCGAGTTGACTAGACGAATGTTTCAAGAAATATCCAAATTTTTGGTACTAAGTCTGAGGTGAACATACCCTGAAATGGGGTTTTACGTTAGGCTGATCACCTACGTAAGGAAGAGGCAGTTTACCTTCTTTGTGATTGTAAACTTACCGTGTAAGAAAGGTTTACGGCGAGAGGCTGTTTCACCTTGTAAGAGTTCATGGTCAATTTGACCCCTCAGCAAAAGAATGAAATGTTTTAAAGGAATCTTTATATTCCTAGTTATTCCTTTCGCTTCACGATTATTGATAGGTTATGGAGGTTAGGAATGATGGAAAGATAAGAACTTCTTTGAAGAGAAGTTGAGGAGAAGGGTAAGCTAAAATTTCGAGGACGAAATTCTTTGAAGGATGGAAGAATGTGACAACCCGGAAAATCGGATTGTCAAGAATTTAAGTTAAAGAATTAGTTATTAATAAAATGAATTTTTATTAATACTATTATGTGTTATGTGTTAATTAATCGTTCTATAACCTAGAATAATTATTGATCGGGAGGATTCTGGCTACGAGCTAGACTGAACGAGTAAGAATTTTCAAGAAGAAAATAAAAGTTTTTCGGGAATAAAATATTTTTAAGGAAAAAGACGAAATATGCACTATTCACCTATTTCTGCTCGGAGATTTATTTTGAAATTCCGAGAAGTTTTTGATTGCGTGAAATCTTAAGACGTGATGGAATATTCAATAATATTTCAGTTATGGCAAAAACGAAGTTTTCGCCTGCGGACTCAAAACCTAAGGGTTAGGGAATGTGAGTTCCGAGAATGTTATGATCGCGTATAATAATTAGGGTTATTATGCGTGAGAAATACGAGTATGATATGAGTTATTATACGAGTATATTACGAAGATTAGTACGACGTATAATACGAATATCGTACGAACAATATACGAAGAGAATACGAGCATACGAGAATGGAATGTGTAGAATACGATTAGTCTTAATGGACTTTGTGTTCATAGACTTTTGTAGAATCCAATTGGACTTGGATTATGTCAAGCCCAGTGATTTGTGAAGTTAAGCCCAAGTTAGGCCCAATAAGAATTAGGGTTAAGGCCCAAACCAAGAAAAGAAATCGCGGATCGAACCGATGGGTAAACGAATGGGTAAGAACCAATGGGGCAACCCATGGGGTGACCCATGGAGCAAGATGGGCGGCCACTTGGCCACCAAGTACGGGTGGTGGCCAAGTAAACTTGGTGGTTAAGTTGTTGAGGAGGTGTGAATAGTAAGTAGGTTAGGGGGAAAATGACCATTTTGCCCTTAGCCTTGGTTTTCTATAAATAGAAAGCTTAACTTTCATTTTCTAGGATTTTGAAAATCCTAGAACTTGAGAGAGAGAGAGAGAGATAGAGAGAGCTCGGTTGGGAGAGGAGAAGGAAGAGCATGAGCATGAATGCTCGGATCAAAAGTGATCGTGAATTAGAAAAGCTCGCAAATCGCTGGCTTTGTCTAACGGAAGAGAAATAAAGAAGAACGGTAATCCGAACCCTAGTTCTTCTAATATTTTTATTTAAGTTTTCTATGTTAAAACATAGATTAAGGAGAATAAGAAGTAGATGATGTTAGAAATGATTTCATATGGTTGAAATCATGAGAAAACGAAGAAATAAGAACTTAGAAATTTAGTTTATAAATTTCTAAGGGAAGTATAAGATTCGTGAGGATTTTGAGCGATCCGAATGAATATTATGAACGAGTAGGTGAATTAAGTATTGAATGGTGTTCTATAACATCAAATTCCAAGAAAAAGTGAAATCGTAATCTAAAATATCGATTAAAAACGAAGAACGCGAAGAACGCGAAGAACGCGTAGAACGTTGTTGATGGACAAATTTAAAACCATCGTAGTGTAAATGTTGTTGACGGACAAGTTTAAAACCATCGTGTATAAGTTAGTTGCTTCTTGCTTGATTAGGAGCGTTAGAAACGTTCATGAAGAACGAATTTAAATTGAGCTATAACGAAGTTATGGCGAAATTTTCGTAAAAGACGAACGAGAATTTGAAAGTTAGTAAATGAACCCGAACGTGTAAGGTTTCATAAGAATGTAAGAGAACGTATAAAACGTGAGTCATGGACTCAAGAACGAACGAATTCTGAGTTCGGATGACCGAATTACGGACGAACGAACGAAGAACGTTAAAAGCGTAAAATGAACGAAGGGTTAAGATTAAGCCAATTGAATGGCATGTTAACGGATTCAGAATGAACTTCTATCCAAGGCATATTAAAGTACGTAAGATAAGGAAGAGAATGGCTTTGGAATGACCTCGTTTCGAGTTATAATGAAGAAGTTATGAGATCGTAAAGTAAGCATCTCAAACTTGACTTAACACTTAGAAAAATTTTCTAGGTTTTTGTCTTGGCGCCGCAGCGCGGGAAGGGGCGCCGCAGCGCGAGAAGGGGCACCGCAGTGCGAGAAGGGGCGCCGCAGCGCGAGCTCAGCTATACATTTCTGGAGAGTGGCGCCGCAGCGCGAGAGGAAAGGAAGGGCACGGCGCTGCAGCGCCAGTGCATAGCAATGCCCATAAATGAGATTTTTAGTTCTCAGATACTGGGGGATGTGCAAGAAAGAAGTATGAACATATAGTTCACGTAATGTAACACTTAGTCAAGTATTTTAAACCTTTAGCAAAGGTTGAACGAAAAGATTAAACGAGAATAAAAGACAAAGAATGTAGATACGGGTTACGGAACCGATGTCCGGGGACCGTAGTCGCGATAAACGAACGTGAGGGATTACTATGGTTGTGATTCCTTGGACGTTGGTTGACGATGTTAATGTATAACATTTTGATGTTATGACATGGCATTGAGAGATGAATGTAAAGCGTATAAACGCTATGAACGCAATGTAGTTACAAAGAACGATCGGTCTTAGCATACAACGAACGGTATGGCTTCGACATTAAGAAAGAATAATGAACATGGGGTTCATGGGTTGGATAATGATGAAAGTAATTGAAACCTTGAGTAAAGGTTGAATGAGAGATTAAAAGATGAACAAGTAAAACGTTGAATACGTAAACGATCCTTGTGAATTGTATTCGCGTTGGACGAACGTTCTAAGTATACCGTGGTTGTATGACATAGACGTTGATGAGGGTAGTAAGTAAGATACGAATGGTATCAAGAGAGCTGTAACGAACGGTAATAAGATTACTGAAAGCCGAATATAAGTCGGGTGAGAATGATAGAATGAAAAGTAAGCGCTGAACACTTTAACCAGCGTAAGGGTTGAGTGTAAGCGAGTGTTAAACGGGCAGAACCTACACCCTGTGTATGGTTTAACCATAATGTAATGAAGAATGTTGATTAACCGTGAACGGTGAAGGAATTAAATTAAAGACAATAACGTATAACGTTAAGAAGCCGAGTTAATAAGTATAACTTGGACAATGTTCCGAGTTGAGGGAACCGGACGTTGTAAGATATGAATAAGTTCATATGAAATGGTTAACGCTATGGTCTCATAGTATTGACAATGAATGATCGTTCCGAGTATACAAAAGATTGTATGACTTAGACAATAAAGAATGATTCCTGAGGTATGGCATTTAGTTGTCGGAAAGCCATAAGGAATAAGAAGTTGACTTAACGAACATTATAGTTTAATGGTTCGGATAAGTTAAGGTAAGTTAGGTTGTAGTACAATCGTAACCTTTGATGGTTGACATATGGGAGCTGGGCTAAACAATTCCTTCAGAGAGCGATGGTATATACAAAACTGGCAACCGATCTAACTCATTGTGTGGGCAGTGTAGATGAGACGGGAACTTGTTTGTTGGTTGTTTGTGGGAAACCACTCAGAGTACCATATGGACTACTAGCAGAAAAGCGATGTGTGCTGAGTCCTAGAGAAGTATAAGAAGAAGATAAGAATGTGAATCATCAAAGATGATGAACGTGTTGAGTAAGACATCTCAGTATGTCATAAAGCCATAATCTGGTAATGAAAGTTAGTCGCGTAAGCTTAAATTACAAGAACGCGAACCTTAAGAAGTAAAGTTAAGTAAACCAATGCGTAAGTCAAGTATATGACTAATTGGTGTACTTGTTATTTCTTTATTTGTTATATAGGGTTTTGGAATAAGCATTTCAGCGTAAACTGTAAGCTGTAGCTATGCGTAAGGCAAGTTTCCTAACTTCATTCATATTTTAAATGAATGCTAGTTTCTAAAACTTCTCAGATGTTGAACTTGAGAGGTTCTGTCTATGTGTGAATGTCCGATATTTGTACAAGATGGTAGTATGTATGAGGCCTTGAGCCACAATGTGAGCACTTCGGTGTTGTTATGAGATGAACTGTTTTGTGATCGAACTGTTCAATACAAGTATGTTCGGTTTATATATGAACCGTTATTGTTAAGTCTGTGCTATTGATTCTAGCCAGACCGATTGTGCGTGAAAGAAAGTAGAGAATGAAAGTATTTCAAAGTGCATGTGACTAATGTTTTAAAATGATAGGAATCAAGACTATTCCTATTATTCAAGCTGCTTCATAACCTTTGTTCGGTTATTGAAGTTCTGAAGAATGTTTACACTCTTGAAGTTGTTTGTTCAACTGTTATGACTTGCTGGGCAATTGAATGCTCACACTTGCTTTAAATAAAAACATTTTCAGCGAACGATGTTAGAAAGAACTTAAGGATCCCGTAAAGATCAAGCTGAGCGGTATTCAGACGAAGTGCCATTCATTATATGAATGTGCGTGAAGAGCAAGGGAAGACTTGTAATATAGAATTATATAATTAAACTATAGACTAGTTTAATGAACAGTTATGAATCCTTTGTGGCGGATGAAAGTCACTCGTGTAAGATGTAAATTATAATGTAATTATCATTATTTGTAATGAAAGAGGTTTTGTGGTTATAGAACCTGGGATTTTAGAATATATGCTATTATATTTTAGTATATAATGATGTATGTTTAGAAGAAAATGGGATAGTGACGTACGGAATCCGGATGTGAAAATAGAACGGATTTCGGGGCGTTACAAACACCGACCAAATGATGAACGATGGGATGTTTAGAGTCTTTCTGCAATTCATGCAACATTAGGCGAGAGTGACTCCTATTGAAAATAAAGGATGAAACACTGGCAACTCTCGGACGGTCACTGCTAAGCAGTTCAAGGAGCTGGGATCACCAAAGTTTTTGGGAAAGTCAGAACCATTTAAGGCAGATACGTGGATAAAGTAGATCACCAAGATATTTGATGTTTTGGGATGCTCCGAGGAGCAAAAGGTTCCATTTGCCACCTTCATGTTGAGAGGAGCGGCAGATTACTGGTGGGAGTCTGTAAAACGTACTCAGAATGCCGCACTAAAGATGTCTTGGGAGAAGTTCCAAGAACTGTTCAACGACAAGTACTTTCCTGAAAGTATTCGTCAAATGAAGGAGGTAGAGTTTATCAAGCTGGAGCAAAATAATATGACCGTGTCGTAGTACGAAGCTAAGTTTACCGAGTTATCCCGATTTACGTCCCACTTGGTTGATAATGAGGAGAGAATGACGCGAATGTTTCTGCAAGGTTTGAAACCTAAAATACGTCAATACCTCATTTCTCACAAACTATGTTTGTATTCAGATGTTGTAAATAAGGCTCAATTATTGGAGCACGATAATGAGTCAACCTAACCAAGAGAAAGCAGCCGACAAAATGATAATACCAGTGGTAGCAGTCATCAAAGCGGTGACAACAAACGTGGAGAAAGTTAACATGCCATAAATGGTAACCACTTCAGTGTTAAGCATGGCCAAGACAATAAAAGTGGAAATTTTAAGAAGAGGAGATTCAATAATGATGGAAAGATGTCAACACCAGCACCCGTTGTTAAAGAAGGAGAACGATCACCGATCGTATGCTACAAATATGGAGGGGAGGGACACATCAGTCTAAACTATACATAATAGTCAAAAATATGTTATAATTGTAGAAGAGAAGGTGACCTAGCCCGATTTTATCGTGCAGTGAAGTCAAATCCAGCTGGGGTGGACGCACCAAAGATCGTCCCAAAGAAGTCAAAGCCAGTAGTTCAAAGGAGAGCGTTTGTCGTGACCTCCCAAAAGGTGAGGAATCCGAACGAGGTTATCACGGGTAAGCTAATCATAAACTCTAGCAAAGTCTATACCTTATTTGATACCGGTTCTACCCATTCTTTTATTTCTCCTACTTGCGCTCAATGTTTAAATTTAACTCCAGAGAAATTAGACTTTGAGTTATCTGTTGAAACTCCGTTGGGAGATACCTTTATTACATCCACTATTTATAAGTCTCGTTTGATTCAAATCGGCACCCTCACATTACCTGTCGATCTTATCTCTTTGAAAATACTTGCATTTGAGGTGATTTTAGGGATTGATTGGTTAACTAATCATCATGCTAAAATTGATTGTATTCGTAAGGTTGTTAAGATTGTTAGCTTTCATATTCCTAACCAACCTATTATGCGAATTCAAGCAACCAAACCACTAAAGTCGATCACTGTCATATCAAGCCATTAAGCTATTCATTTATTGAAAAACGGATGTCAAGCTTTCTTAGCCCATGTCACGGATTTAAATAAAAATATGTTAGATTTGAATGATATTTCTATTGTTAATAAATTTGCTAATGTATTCCATGAAGAACTTCATAGCCTACCCCAGAGCGTGAAATTGAATTTTGTATCAACCTTAAACCCGGTAGAAAACCTATTTCCAAAGCCCCATATCGAATGGCTCCTATTGAACTTCAGGAGTTAAAGACCCAACTGTAGGAAGTGTTAGACATCAGTTTCATTCGTCCTAGTACGTCTCCTTGGGCTGCTCATGTTCTATTCGTAAAGAAGAAAGATGGAAGTATGCGACTTTACATTGATTATCGAGAGTTGAATCATGTCACCATTAAAAATAGGTACCCGTTGCCATGCATTGATGACCTGTTTGACCAGTTGCAAAGAGCTAAATTCTTTTCAAAGATCGATCTTCGTTTCGGATATCATCAGTTGAAGATTAAAATTGATGACATTCCAAAAACTGCTTTCAGAACTCGGTACGGGCACTACGAATTCCTAGTTATGTCTTTTGGATTGACTAATGCTCCTGCTGCCTTCATGGATTTGATGAATCTAGTATTCAAGGATTATTTGGATCACTTTGTGATCATCTTTATTGATGAAATCCTCATATACTCTAAAACCCGTGAAGATCATGAGCAACACTTGAGACTGATACTCCAAAAGCTTTGTGAAAATAAGATATACGCCAAGTTAAAGAAATGCGAGTTCTGGCTTGAGGAAGAAGCATTCCTTGGGCACGTGATATCAAACCACAGAATATCTGTTGACCCGGCAAAGATTGAAGCAATTCAAAGCTTGGAACAACCTAAGTCAGTGACCGAAGTACGTAACTTTTTGGGCTTAGCTGGTTATTATCAGAGATTCGTGGAAGGATTTTCTCGAATCGCTACTCCATGAACTCAGCTAACTCGAAAAGATACAAAATTTGGTTAGAGCGAGGAATGTGAGAACAATTTTTAAGAACTCAAGAGGAGACTCATTTTAGCACCTGTTCTGACATTACCATCTAGTTCGGAGGGATTTGTCATCTACAACGATGCTTCAGGCAAAGGGATAGGATGTGTTCTCATACAATATGGGAAAGTCATAGTCTATACCTCACGAAAACTCAAAAAATGTGAGAGAAATTATATTACTCATGATCTAAAGTTGGCAGTCATTTTTGTACTAAAGATCTAGAGGCATTACCTGTATGGGTAGAAGGTGGAGATCTATACCGATCATAAAAGCCTCAAATATTTCTTCACCCAAAAGGAACTCAACATGCAATAACGACGTTACCTTGAGCTGTTGAAAGATTACGATCATACCATTCAAAACCATCCTAGAAAAGTGAACGCAGTAGCTGACGCGTTGAGTAGAAGATCATATGCGCGTACGAGTGTGATATTATCAATGCAAAGGCCCATTCTGTATGACTTGCAAAGGATGGAGATAGAGTCAAAGACTCCAGGGACCCACGTGATGATGGCAAATATACGAGTAGAACCAACTTTAATCGATAAAGTTAAAGCAGCTCAAGCTACGGACCTGGAGCTTATGCGTATGAGGAAAAAACTGCAAGAAAGTGCTATTCCGGAAGCAAGAATCGATGAAG
Organism: Panax notoginseng; assembly: GCA_016801055.1. Classification (NCBI taxonomy): domain Eukaryota; kingdom Viridiplantae; phylum Streptophyta; class Magnoliopsida; order Apiales; family Araliaceae; genus Panax; species Panax notoginseng. The sequence continues at coordinate 237,893,815 of CM029013.1, read as the reverse complement.
AAGGAATAATTTAAGTCAACTCCAGACTTTATGTTCCTAACAACCCTAATTTAAAATATAAAATCATGATGGAGGGCACAACACACCGTTTTCAATCCATCCTGGGAGTACCAAAATGTATCGTGATCTTTGACATACATTTTGGTGGAGAAATATGAAGAGAGGGATAGCAGAGTTTATCTCAAGGTGTCTAACTTGTCAACGAGTCAAGGCGGAGCATCAAGTGCCAAAAGGTCCATTGCAACCACTTGAAATTCCAGAATGGAAGTGGGTGCACATTACCATGAATTTCGTTACTGGTCTTCCGAAGGTTTCTCAAGGCATAGATGCAATTTGGGTCATTGTTGATAGATTAACCAAGTCTGCTCATTTCTTATATATACAAGAAACTTATTCACTCGAACGTCTTACTCGTATATACATAAATGAGATTGTAAGACTGCATGGTATGCTAGTATCCATAGTTTCTGATCGAGACCCAAGATTCACTTCACGATTTTGGGTTAGTTTTCAAAAAGCTATGGGCACAGATTTACGATCCAGTTCGGCATATCATCCTCAAACGGAGGGGCAGTCGGAGAGGACTATTTAAACTCTGGAAGATCTAGTAAGACTCTATGTTCTTGACTTCAAGGAAAGTTGGGACAAGTTCTTGCCATTGGTGGAATTCTCTTACAACAACAATTATCAAGGAAGTATCTGCATGGCTCCATTCGAGGCGTTGTATGGACGCAAGTGTCATTCTCCAGTATGCTGGGACGAGGTGGGTGAAGCAACGTTGTTGGGACTGAAATTGGTACGTGTGACTACAAAGAAGATTCAAATGATCTAGCAATGTATAAAGACCTCACAAGATAGACAAAAGAGTAATGATGATCTTCATCGAAAGGACGTGGAATTCAATGTTGGAGAGCATGTGTTGTTACGTGTTGCTCCATGGAAAGGAGTTACAAGATTTGGAAAGGGAGAAAAGCTCAATCCTTGATTCATTGGCCCATTTGAAATCCTTGACCAAGTAGGAACTGTGGCCTATAGACTCGCTTTACCGCCAAGTATGTCTCGTGTTCATAATATTTTTCACATATCAATGTTATGTAAATATGCGGCAGATCTGAACCATATTATTGAATTAGAACCGGACGAGATAGCAGAAGATTCCACATATGAAGAGGTACCTTCTTGGATAAGAAGGAACGTATTCTATGATCCAAGGTTATACCTCAAGTCAAAGTTTTGTGGAGAAACCACAATATTGAAGAAATGACCCAGGACTTAGAATCTGAAATGAAATCAAGGTATCCTCACCTTTTTGACATACTAGGTACGTACCCTAATTTCGAGGACAAAATTTTATAAGAAAGAGAGATTGTAAGGCCCCAACTTTCATAAATAAAGATTAATTTTTCTCGAAATATATTTTTGAATATTATGGTATGGATTTGGTATAATGTTATAGTTGTGGGTAATATTTATAAATTTTGCAAAGTATGCAGGTTGTTATAAAATATTCGATTGGTCGGGGAATATTCATTTTAACAGAAAATATTCGTACAACGGCACTGTGACGCCCCCAAAATTAGGTATACATCACCCATCTTGGGTCGTCAGATACATAGTACAGATTATAAATACAACTGTCGTGTACAATACGACAAAACATAACTATAAGTTTGAATACAATTATTGTCTATTAGAGACTATACAAACTCAAAAGGAGTCCTCATTACAATTATTGTCACACTATTTAATAGAATAGTGAGGACTACTAATACTATCATCTGGTCCATCACTCCGTTTCCCGACTCGTCCCAGCTATATTCTCATTTCTTGAAGAGAACAGTGAAAGAAAGGGTGAGCTCAACTAGCCCAGTAAGAAATATAATGACTAAGATAATGCAGAATAAATTATCATTAGCCTTCAACAGTGTTAAACTGATAAAATATAACGAACATCAAGTTTAACTGTAGCAAAATAAGCAATCCATTAAAAGAGTCAAGTAAAGAATAAAATCTACTATCTTCAATGATTTAAAAGGTTTTTCAACACTGTTATCGCTGGGACTCAGCTTAATAAAATAATCCACATCATCGAATCACCCATGCACTACGACCAAGGATATTCGTGTATTCATTAATGGTCATGATCATGCCAACAACTGTCCATCAATGCACTACGGGCCAATGAGGACTTTTACCACATCATTTGTAACATTACGGTCATAATTACACCGAATAATCCCTGGTTATAATCATACCAAGTCCATCTATGCATTACATGCCATAGATGACTTTCAACATTTTATAAACATGAGGATGATGACAATGATATAAGAATTCAATAAAACAAGTTCAAGAATTAATTTATCCAAGAAATAACAACGTCCAAATTGTCAACATGATACTGCTTTATGGAGTAAAATTCAAGAATGATTAGAAGAATATTTTCATGAAAAGATACTGGATGAACCGCAATTATCAAGGATATTCCACTAATTTCATGGAGTATAGAAGTTAAAACTTAACCAACTGAGTATAATAAAGAATGGAATAACAAAAGAAATCACCCGACATGCGATAGACCGCATAGACAAGTTATTCCAACAGAATAATAAACAATAGAACCAGGTCCGGCGTAAACGCACAGACAGGATATTCTGACAGAATAATAAATAATGGAACCAGGTCCGACGTAAACGCACAGACAGGATGGTCCAACAGAATAATAACAAGAAGGAACCAGGTCCGGTGTAAAACACGCAGACAGGATGTTCCAACAGAATAATAATAAAAACGGAACCAGGTCCGGTGTAAAACACACAGATAGGATGTTCCAACAGAATAATAATAAAAACGGAACCATGTCCGGTGTAAAACACACAGACATGATGTTCCAACAGAATAACAGAAGAATGTCACCAAGTATAGGGTAGACCGCGTATACAGGTTATTCCAACAGAATAATAAGAAATGGAATAACAACAGTTCTCTTCATGAATAAGAAAGAATAACACCCCTTACCGTTTTAAAGAAGAACTGAAAAAAGGAAGTAGTTAAGTAGCAGAATACTTTTCTTCTCTCTCTATAGTTTCTCTCTCTAGAGTTCAGTGAATTCGTAAGAAATAATGAAGGAATGAGCTGCTATTTATTGAAAAATAGAATGCATAGTAACTAATCCATGACCGGTCTAGATTGATTACTTTAATCTGACGGTCCATATTCAAAGAAAAATCTTTTAAATAAAATATGATATATTCTATTTATAGAATAACTTTAATAAAGTATTCTGTTTTATATAAAAAGATGTTTCTGTTTTATTACGTTAATAATACGAATAAAACAAAACTTCATTATCGCTAAATAATTCATATTATTAACTGAAAATAATTGAATCAAACTGAGTGACTTCTCACATAAGCATTAATAATCAATACCGTGTGCTACTATGCAACCACACGTATTACTGTACTTCTACTACCGAGTAGTTCAACAGTATCAATGGTAAAACTTCCGCCGTTATTTTTAATAAAATATTTTTGTCATTTTCTCAATCCGACAATAATTCCGTTGTGGGGTCCACCAATGATTGTGTCATTGTACGAATATTATCTGTTAAAACGAATATTCCCCGACCAATCGAATATTATATAAACAACTTGCGTACTTTGTAAAATTTATAAATATTATCCACAACTATAACATTATATCAAATTAACTCCATAATATTCAAAAATGATATTTATAGAAAATTCATCTTTATTTATAAAAATTGGGGTCTTACAACCTCCCCTTCTTATAAAATTTTACCCTCGAAATTAGGGTACGTACCTGGTATGTCGAAGAGGTAAGGATACCTTGATTTCATTTCAGATTCTAACTCCCAAGTCATTTCCTCAACATCGTGGTTTCTCCACAAAACTTTGACTTGAGGTATAACCTTGGAGCGTAGAATATGTTCCTTCTTATCCAAGATTTGAACAGGAACTTCTTCATACGTCAAATCCTCCGCTATTTCGTCCGGTTCTAACTCAATAATGTGGTTCGGGTCTTCCACATATTTGCGTAACATGGATATGTGAAAAACGTTATGAACACGAGACATACTTGGCGGTAAAGCGAGTCTATAAGCCACAGTTCCTACTCGATCGAGGATTAAAAATGGACCGATGAATCGAGGATTGAGCTTTCCTCTCTTTCCAAATCTCGTAACTCCTTTCCATGGAGCAACACGTAAGAACACATGATCTCCTACATCAAATTCCACGTCCTTTCGATGAAGATCAGCATAACTCTTTTGTCGATCTTGTGAGGTTTTTATACGTTGTTAGATCGTTTGAATCTTTTCTGTAGTCATACATACCAACTCCGGTCCCAACAACGTTACTTCACCCACCTCATCCCAGCATACTGGAGAATGACATTTTCTTCCATACAATGCTTCGAATGGAGCCATGCCAATACTTGCTTGATAACTGTTGTTGTAGGAAAACTCCACCAATGGTAAGAACTTGTCCCAACTTCCCTTGAAGTCAAGGACACAAAGTCTTAATAAATCTTCTAGAGTTTGAATAGTCCTCTCTGATTGTCCGTCCGTCTTAGGATGATATGCCGAACTATATCATAAATCCGTGCCCATAGCTTTTTGTAAACTAACCCAAAATAGTGAAGTGAATCTTGGGTCTCGATCAGAAACTATGGATACTGGCATACCATGCAGTCTTACAATCTTGTTTATGTACATACGAGCAAGATGTTCAAGTGTATAAGTTTCTCGTATCGGTAAGAAATGAGCAGACTTGGTCAATCTATCAACAATGACCCAAATCGCATCCATACCTTGAGAAACCTTAGGAAGACCGGTAACGAAATCCATGGTAATGTGCTCCCACTTCTATTCTGGAATTTTAAGTGATTGCAATAGACCTTTTGGTACTTGATACTCCGCTTTGACTCGTTGACAAGTTAGACACCTTGAGATAAACATCGCTATCTCACTCTTCATATTGCTCCACCAAAATGTATGACGAAGATCATGATACATTTTGGTACTTTCAGGATGGATTGCAAATGGTGTGTTGTGCACCTCCATCATGATTTCATACTTTAAATCAGGGTTGTTGGGAACACAAAGTCTGGAGTTGACTCGAAGTATTCCTTCTTCATCAATTCTTGCTTCCCGCATAGCACCTTCTTGCACTTTCTTCCTCATACACATCAGCTCCAGGTCTGTAGTTTGAGCAGCTTTAACTTTATCGATTAAAGTTGGTTCTACTCGTATATTCGCCATCATCACATGGGTCCCTGGAGTCTTTAACTCTATCTCCATCATTTGCAAGTCACAAAATGGGCCTTTGTGTTGACAATATCGCACTCGTATTTGCATATGACCTTCTACTCAATGCGTCAGCTACCACGTTCGCTTTTCCAGGATGGTATTGAATGGTATGATCATAATCTTTCAACAGTTCAAGCCAATGTCGTTGTCGCATGTTGAGTTCCTTTTGAGTGAAGAAATATTTGAGGCTTTTATGATCCGTAAAGATCTCCACCTTCTCCCCATACAAGTAATGCCTCAAAATTTTAAGTGCAAAGACAACAGCTGCCAAATCTAGATCATGAGTAGGATAATTCCTCTCATATTTCTTGAGTTGTCTTGATGTATAGGCTATGACTTTTCCATGTTGCATAAGAACGCATCCCAACCCTTTGCTCGAAGCATCACTGTAGATGACAAATCCCTCCGAGCTAGATGGTATTGTTAGAACAGGTGCTGAAATGAGTCTCCTCTTGAGTTCTTAAAAACTTTTCTCACATTCTTCGCTCCAACCGAACTTTGTATCTTTCCGAGTCAGCTGAGTTAATAGAGTAGCGATTCGAGAAAATCCTTCCACGAATCTCCGATAATATCCAGCTAAACCAAGAAAGCTACGTACTTCGGTCACTGATTTAGGTTGCTCCCAGCTTTGAATAACTTCAATCTTTGCCGGGTCAACCGATATTCCACGACTTGATACTACATGCCCAAGGAATGCTACCTCCTCCAGCCAGAACTCGCATTTCTTCAACTTGGCATAAAGCTTGTATTCACGAAGCTTTTGGAGTGCCAGCCTCAAGTGTTGCTCATGATCTTCACGGCTTTTAGAATAAATAAGGATGTCATCAATAAAGACGACCACAAAGTGATCCAAATATTCCTTGAATACCCAGTTCATCATATCCATGAAGGCAGCAGGAGTATTAGTCAATCCAAAGGACATGACTAGGAATTCATAATGCCCGTACCGAATTTTAAAAGCCGTCTTTGGAATATCCTCAGTTCTAACCTTCAGCTGATGATATGCAGAACGAAGATCGATCTTTGAAAAGAATTGTGCTCCTTGCAACTGCTCAAACAGGTCATCAATACGTGGCAATGGGTACCTGTTTTTGATGGTGACATGATTCAACTCCCGATAATCAATACAAAGTCGCATACAGTACTAGGACGAATAAAGCTAATGTCTAACAATTCCTGCAGTTGGATCTTTAACTCCTGAAGTTCAATAAGAGCCATTCGATATTGGGCTTTGGAAATGGGTTTTGTACCGGGTTCAAGGTCGATACAAAATTCAATTTCACGCTCTGGGGGTAGGCCAGGAAGTTCTTCAGGGAATACGTCAGGGAATTTATTAACAGTAGAAATATCATTCAAAATTGACGTATTGTTGTTTAGATCCGTGACATGAGCTAAGAAAGCTTGACATCCGTTTTTCAATAAACGAATAGCTTTATAGCTTGAGATGACAGCGATTGATTTTAATGGTTTGGTTGCTTGAATTCGCATAATAGGTCGATTAGGAATATAAAAGCTAGCAACCTTACGATAACAATCAATTTTTGCATGATGAGTAGTTAACCAATCAATCCCTAGAATCACGTCAAATGCAAGTATTTTTAATGAAATAAGATCGACAGGTAATGTGTGGGTACCAACTTCAACTAAACAAAACTTATAAACCGTGGATGTAATGAAGGTTTCTCCCAATGGAGTTTCAACAGATAAGTCAAAGTCTAATTTCTCCGGAGTCAAATTTAATCGATGAGCGCAAGTAGGAGAAATAAAAGAATGGGTAGAACCGGTATCAAATAAAGTATAAACTTCGTTAGAGTTTATGATAAGCTTACCCGTGATGACCTCATTCGGGTTCCTTGCTTTCTGGGAGGTCACAACAAACGCTCTACCTTGCACTACCGGTTTTGACTTTTCTGGGACGGCCTTTGGTCTCTCCATCTTGGCTGAACTTGTTTTTGGTCAACGACAAAATTGAGCTAAATGACCTTCTCTTCCACAATTATAACATGCTTTAGACGGCATCGCGCAGTTTGGACTGATGTGCCCCTTCCCTCCGCATTTGAAATATATGATAGGTGGTCGTTCTCCTTCCTTAACAACGGGTGCTGGTGCTGACGTTTTTCCATCATTGTTGAATCTCCTCTTCTTGAAATGACCATTCTTATTATTTTGGCCCTGATTACCACCGAAGTAGTTTACCATATCTGGCCTGTTGATTCCCACCACGCTTGTTGTCACCGCTTCGATGACTGTTCTCACTGGTATTATCATTTTGCCGACTGCTCTCTTTTGGTTGCATTGACTCGTTATCGCGCTCCACTAACTGAGCCCTATTCACAACATCTGAATACAAACACAGTTTATGAGAAATAAGATGTTGACGTATCTCAGGTTTCAAACCTCGCAAAAATATTCGCGTCATTCGCTCTTCATTATCCATCAAGTGGGCGCAAACCGGGACAACTCAGCAAATTTAGCCTCATACTGCGACACGGTCATATTATTCTGCACCAATTTGATGTACTCCACCTCCTTCATGTGACGAACACTTTCGGGAAAGTATTTGTCATTGAACAGCTGTTGGAACTTCTCCCAGGACATCTTCAGTGCGACAGGTTGAGTACGCTTAATCGATTCCCACCAGTAATCTGTCTTTCCTCGCAACATAAAGGCGGCAAAGGGAACCTTTTGCTCATCGGAGCATCCCAAGACATCAAATATCTTGGTGATCTGCTTTATCCATGTTTCCGCTATAAGTGGTTTTGGCTCTCCCTTAAACTCCGGTGGTCCCAGCTCCTTAAACTGTTTAGCGGTGACCGTTCGAGAGTTTTCAGTGTTTCCATCTATATTTGGGACAGGAACCGCTCTCGCCTGCTGTTGCATGAACTGCATAAAGCTTCTGAACATTCCATCATTCATCATCTGGTCAATGTTGTTGTTTGCATGAGGATTGTCACCTTCCTGATGCACATTATCCTGATTATTGATATGTGGTGAATCAACAGTCGCCTGTGCTCCATTGCTATTCTCAACATTCTCAGATGCCATTTTTTAGATACTGCCACAAAACAAAAGTTAATTGATATGTCATATATTATCCTTACATTATGACCGACCAATTAAATACCATGCAAATACTCTTAGGTAGGTCATACTAGCGAAGGAATTTCCCGCCTCTCCCCTCCTAGTTCTATTCTCACATCTTAGCCAGGGATCATATCTCTAAGCTCTGATACCAACTGTGACGCCCCCAAAATTAGGTATACATCACCCATCTTGGGTCGTCAGATACATGGTACAGAATATAAATATAACTTACTAATACAACTATCGTGTACAATACGACAAAACATAACTGTGAGTTTGAATACAATTATTATCTATTAGAGACTATACAATCTCATAAATTGTCCTCATTACAATTATTATCACACTATTTAATAGAATAGTGAGGACTACTAATACTATCATCTGGTCCATCATTCCGTTCTCCTACTCGTCCCAGCTATATTCTCATTTCCTGAAGAGAACAGTGAAAGAAAAGGTGAGCTCAACTAGCCCAGTAAGAAATATTATGACTAAGATAATGCAGAATAAATTATCATTAGCCTTCAACAGTGTTAAACTGATAAAATATAACGAACATCAAGTTTAACTGCAGCGGAACAAGAAATCCATTAAAAGAGTCAAGTAGAGAATAAAATCTACTATCTTTTATGATTTAAAAGGTTTTTCAACACTGTTATCGCTGGGACTTAGCTTAATAAAATAATCTACATTATCGAATCACCCCTGCACTACGGCCAAGAATATTCGTGTATTCATTAATGGTCATGATCATGCCAACAACTGTCCATTAATGCACTACGGGCCAATGAGGACTTTTACCACATCATTTATAATAGTACGGTCATGATTACACCGAATAATCCCTGGTTGTAATCATACCAAGTCCATCTATGCATTACATGCAATAGATGACTTTCAACATTTTATAAACAGGAGGATGATGACAATGATATACGAATTCAATAAAAACAAGTTCAAGAATTAATTTATCCAAGAATTAACAACGTCCAAATTGTCAACATGATACTGCTTTGTGGAGTAAAATTCAAGAATGCTTAGAAGAATATTTTCATGAAAAGATACTGGATGAAATACAATTATCAAGGATATTCCACTAATTTCATGGAGTATAGAAGTTAAAACTTAACCAACTGAGTATAATAAAGAATGGAATAACAAAAGAAATCATCTGGCATGCGATAGACCGCACAGACAGGTTATTCCAACAGAATAATAACTAATGGAACCAGGTCCGGCGTAAACGCACAGACAGGATATTCTGACAGAATAATAAATAATGGAACCAGGTCCGGCGTAAACGCACAGACAGGATATTTCGACAGAATAATAAATAATGGAACCAGGTCCGGCGTAAACGCACAGACATGATGTTCCAATAGAATAATAACAAGACGGAACTAGGTCCGGTGTAAAACACACAGACAGGATGTTCCAACAGAATAATAATAAAAACGAAACCAGGTCCGGTGTAAAACACACAAACAGGATGTTCCAACAGAATAATAATAAAAACGGAACCAGGTCCGGTGTAAAACACACATACAGGATGTTCCAATAGAATAACAAAAGAATGTCACCAAGTATAGGGTAGACCGCGTATACAGGTTATTCCAATAGAATAATAAGAAATGGAATAACAAAAGTTCTCTTCATGAATAAGAAAGAATAACACACCTTACCGTTTTAAAGAAGAACTGAAATAAGGAAGTAGTTAAGTAGCAAAATACTTTTCTTCTCTCTCTCTCTATAGTTTCTCTCTATAGTTTCTCTCTCTAGAGTTCAGTGAATTCATAAGAAATAATGAAGGAATGAGCTGCTATTTATAGAAAAATAGAATGCATAGTAACTAATCCATGAACGGTCTAGATTGATTACTTTAATCTGACTGTCCATATTTAAAGAAAAATCTTTAAAATAAAATATGATATATTCTATTTATAGAATAACTTTAATAAAGTATTCGGTTTTATATAAAAAGATGTTTCTGTTTTATTACGTTAATAATACGAATAAAACAAAACTTCATTATCGCTAAATAATTCATATTATTAACTGACAATAATTGAATCAAACTGAGTGACTTCTCAAATAAGCATTAATATTCAATACCGTGTGCTACTATGCAACCACACGTATTACTGTACATTTACTACCGAGTAGTTCAACAGTATCAATGGTAAAACTTCCGCTGTTATTTTTAATAAAATATTTTTATCGTTTTCTCAATCCAACAATAATTCCGTTGTGGGGTCCACCAATGATTGTGCCGTTGTACGAATATTCCCTGTTAAAATGAATATTCCCCGACCAATCGAATATTATATAACAACTTGCGTACTTTGTAAAATTTATAAATATTACCCACAACTATAACATTATATCAAATTAACTCCATAATATTCAAAAATGATATTTATAGAAAATTCATCTTTATTTATAAAAATTGGGGTCTTACAGGCACAATTATTGGTGGACCCTACAACGAAATTATTGTCAGAGTTAGAAAACTACAGAAATATCTTTTTATAAAAATAACGGCGAAAGTTTTACCGTTAACTGTTGAAATACTCGGTGATAAAAGCACATTAATACGCGTGGTTACATAGTAGCACACGGTATTGATTTTTGATGCTTACGTGAGAAGTCACTCAATTATACTTAATTATTGCTACAGTCGTTGCTGCATAGTATCTCACGTTATTTGATTCAATTAATGTCAATATTTTATATTATTAAATCAATAATTGAGATGACAAGCTATTCATATTATTATTTACATAATTAACAATGTCTAGAATGTTCTGTCGAGGAAAGGGGTTTGGTCACCTAATTGTGCGTCAATAGGGAGAAATTCTTATCGAAAAGTCCCCTCTTTCCTGGGAACGATCTGGTTGATAATATTGCGGGTTATGATAATGATGAATAAATGTTATTAAAAATATTGAGGGGACTTTTTATGAAGTATTTTGTTGTAAATTTTGCTTATTATTTGGAACCCCATTTACCCATTTTTCGAAATAATCGGTATAAAATTATTTAGTATGTATATATATATATATATATATATATATATATATATATATGTATGTGTGTGTGTGTGTGTGTGTGTGTGTGTGTGTGTGTGTGTGTGATAGTGACATGTGGGGTGGGGCCCACATATGGGATGATAAATGAAAATGGGGTGGGGGAGAAAACGTGTAATGGAGGGAGTATTATTAATATTATATAATATATATTATAATCAGTTTTATTTTTTTATGAAAAATAGAATATATTATATTTTATTATAGATAGTATTTGCATAGTGAATTCAAAAAATTATTTCAGACAATTCGGCACCCGTGAAAAGTTTGCATTGTGCATCCGTGATTATTTCTAAATAGTACCACTTCTATTCTCCTATAAATAGGATGCTTAGTTTAGAATTAAAAATCACACCAGAATCAGAGAATTCTTCTTCTATAATATTGAGCGTATTTCTTTAGAGTTTTAAGAAGCTTTAAGCGTAGAAAATAGTGAAAGTTTTCTTCAAGAATATCCCCGCTATATCAGTTGGAATACTCTTCTTTTTAAGGTAAGGGATATTATTTTTGTTCAATAATCGTAAGAAATAATATTTTGTTTCATACTCTGTAGTATGCAAGTAATATTATTTTGTTTTAGATTTTGAATTCTACACCCATTCTGTTAAGTTTTGGCTTCTATACTCCATGAAATTAGTAGAATATCCTTGAAATTTGCGCTTCATCCAGTATCCTTTCATAAAAATATTATTTTGAGCATTCTTGATAATTTTTAATCTTTTCATGCCGAAATACTATTCACGGTGTACTATTCCTAAAGTACTATTCACGGGGTACTATTCACTCAGGTACTATTCACCCGGGGTACTATTCATGACAAAAATTGATTTCTTTTCGGCCCAAATTATTTTTGATACAATATTATTCTTGAATTTTACTCCACAAAGCAGTATCATGTTGACAATTTGGACATTTATTGAATTCTTGATAAATTAAATTATAAATATTTAAAATTTATCATTTGCTTTCATTTAATTGAATTCTTATATCATTGTCATCATCCTCGTGCTGATATTGTTATGAAAGTCATCTTTGGCCCGTAGTGCATAGATGGACTGTTGATCGGTATGATTATGACCAGGGATCATTCGGTGTAATCATGACTTGTAATGTTACAAATGATGTGGTAAAAGTCATCACTGGCCGTAGTGCATTGATGGACAGTTGTTGGCATGATCATGACTATTGATGATTAGACGAATATCCTTGGCCCATAGTGCATGGATAATTCGTGGATGTGATACTAATTAATATCCTTGGCCCGTAGTGTAGGGATGATTTGATGATGTGGATTATTTATTAAGCTGAGTCTCAGCGATAAAATTGATTATAAACTTTTTAAATCATAGAAGATAGTAGATATCATTCTCTACTTGACTCATCTAATGGATTACTCATTCCGCTGCAGTTAAACTTGATATTTATTATAGTATATCAATTTAACATTGTTGAAGGCTAATGATAATTTATTCTGCATTATCTTAGTCATAATATTTCTTACTAGGCTAGTTGAGCTTACCCTTTTGCTTTCATTGTTTTCTTTAGGAAATGAGAACATAGCCGGGACTAGTCGGGAAATTGAGTGATGGTCCGAGATGGTTGTTTTAGTAGTCCTCACTATTTAGTGTGATAATAAATGTGATGAGAATTGGATTTGAGTTTGGATATTGTCTATGAGACAATATTCGTGTTAAAACTCTCAGCTCATGTTGTAGAATTAAGTTTGCATTTGTATTCAGTACTATGTATTTGGCGACTCAAGATGGGTAATGTATACTTATTTTGGGGGCATTACAAAAGCTATAGAGAGAGAAAGTATAGAGAGAATAAGAGAGAAAGAATAAGAGTATTCTGCTATTACACTAGTGCAGTCTCCAAGTTTTTATTAAGGTAAGGAGTATTATTTCTTTCGTATTCGTAAGGGATATTATTTTTGCTCAATATTTGTAAGAAATAATATTTTCTTTCATACTCTATAGTATGTAAACAATATTATTTCATTTTGTATTCCTAATTCTACACGCGTGTTGATAAGTATTGCTTCTATACTCCTTGAAATTAGTAGAATATCCTTAAAATTTGTGATTCATCTAGTATCATTTCACAAGGATATTTTATTAACATTCTTGTTAAATTTTAATCTTTTCATGCCGGGGTACTATTCATGAAATACTATTCACGGGATACTATTCACTCTAGTACTATTCACCTGGGGTACTATTCATGAAAAAAATTGATTTCTTTTCTGTCCAAATCATTTTTGATACAATATTATTCTTGAATTTTACTCCACAAAGCAGTATCATGTTGACAATTTGGACATTATTGAATTATGGATAAATTAAATTATAAATCTTTAAAATTTATCCTTTACTTTCATTTAATTGAATTCTTATATCATTGTCATCATCCTCATGATTATATTGTGATGAAAGTCATCTTTGGCCCGCAGTGCATAGATGGACTGTTGATTGGTATGATTATGATCAGGGATTATTCGGTATAGTCATGACCCGTAATGTTACAAATGATGTGGTAAAAGTCCTCATTGGTCTATAGTGCATTGATGTATAGTTGTTGGCATAATCATGACCATTGGTGATAACAAGATTATCCTTGGCCCGTAGTGCATGGATAATTCATGGATGTGATACTAATGAATATCCTTGGCCTGTAGTGCATGAATAATTCAGTGATGTGGATTATTTATTAAGCTGAGTCTCAGCGATAAAATTGATGATAAACTTTTTAAATCATAGAAGATAGTATATATCATGCTCTACTTGACTCTTCTAATGGATTGCTTGTTCCGCTGCAGTTAAACTTGATGTTTATTATATTTTATCAGTTTAACACTGTTGAAAGCTAACGATAATTTATTTTGCATTATCTTAGTCATAATATTTCTTACTGGGCTAGTTGAGCTCACCCTTTTGCTTTCGTTGTTCTCTTCAGGAAATGACAACGTAGCCGGGACTAGTCGGGGAATAGAGTGACGGTCCAAGATGGTGGTTGTAGTAGTCCTCACTATTTTATAAAATAGTGTGATAATAATTGTAATAAGGACTCCATTTGAGTTTGGATATTGTCTAGAAGACAATATTCGTGTCAAAACTTTTTGATATGTTTTGTTGTATTTTACACGACAGTTGTATAATTAAGTTTGTATTTAAATTTTGCACCATGTATTTGGCGACTCATAATGGGTGATGTATACCTATTTTGGGGGTGTCAAAGTTGGTATCAAAGCTTAGGGATATGATCATTGGCTGAGATGTGAGACTATAACTAGGAGGGGAGAGACGGGTAAATCCTTCACTAGTATGACCTACCTAAGTTTAATTGTTATTTAATTGGTCGGTCAGAATATAGGAATAATATGTGGCATGTCAATTATCCCTTATTTTGTGGTAATGTTTGAAAATGGCATCCGACAATGTTGAGATAAGCAATGGAGCACATGAGACCGTTAAGTCACCAACGATCAATACCCAAGATAATGTGCATCAGGAAGACAATAATCCTCAGGTAAACAACAACACCGACCAAATGATGAACGATGGGATGTTCAGAGGCTTTATGCAATTCATGCAACATCAAGTGAGAATTACTCCTGTTCAAAATATAAGTGGAAATAGTGGCAACTCAAGGATGGTTACCGCTAAGCAGTTCATGGAGCTGGGACCACCGGAGTTTTTGGGCAAGCCAGAACCACTTAAGGCAGAGACGTGGATAAAGTAGATCACCAAGATATTTGATTTCTTGGGATGCTTTGAGGAACAAAAGGTTCCCTTTGCAACCTTCATGTTGCGAGGACTGGCAGATTACTGGTGGAAATCTATAAAACGTACTCAACCTGCCGCACTGAAGATGTCTTGGGAGAAGTTCTAAGAATTTTTTAACGACAAGTACTTTTCCAAAAGTATTCATCACATGAAGAAGGTGGAATTTATCAAGCTAGAACAAAACAATATGACTGTGTCGCAGTACTAAGCTAAGTTTGCCGAGTTATCCCGATTTGCATCCCACTTAGTTGATAATGAGGAGAGAATGACATAATGTTTTTGCGAGGTTTGAAACTCAAAATACGCTAATACCTTATTTCTCACAAACTGTGTTTGTATTCAGATGTTGTGAATAGGGCTCAATTATTGGAGCGCGATAATGAGTTAACCCAACCAAGTGAGAGCAGCTGGCAAAACGATAATACCAGTAGTAGCAGTCATCAAAGTAGTGACAACAAACGTGGAGGAAATTAACATGTCAGATATGGTAACCACTTCAGTGGTAATCCTGACAAAGACAATAAAAGTGGAAATTTCAAGAAGAAGAGATTCAATAATGATGGAAAGACGTTAGCACCAATACCCGTTGTTAAGGAAGTAGAACGACCACCAGTCATATGCTACAAATACGGAGGGGAGGGACACATCAGTCCAAACTGCATGATGCAGTCCAAAGCATGTTATAATTGAGAAAGAGAAGGTCACCTAGCCCAATTTTGTCCTGCAGTAAAGCCAAGTCCAGCTGGGATGGTGACACCAAATGCTGTCCCAGACAAGTCAAAGCCGGTAGTTCAAGGGAGAGCATTTATCGTGACCTCCCAAAAAGCGAGGAACCCAGACGAGGTTATCACGGGTAAGCTAATCATAAACTTTTGCGAAGTCTATACCTTATTTGATACCGGTTCTACCCATTCTTTTATTTCTCCTACTTGCACTCAACGTTTAAATTTAACTACGGAGAAATTAGACTTTGACTTATCTGTTAAAACTCTGTTGGGAGAAACCTTCATTACATCCACTATTTATAAGTCTTGTTTGATTCAAATCGGCACCCGCACATTACCTGTCGATCTTATTTCTTTGAAAAAACTTGCATTCGATGTGATTTTAGGAGTTGATTGGTTAACTAATCATCATGCTAAAATTGATTATTTTCATATGGTTGTTAACTTTCATATTCCTTACCAACCTATTATGCGAATTCAAGCAACCAAACTACTAAAGTCAATCACTGTCATATTAAGCCATAAAGTTATTCGTTTATTGAAAAATGGATGTCAAGCTTTCTTAGCCCATGTCACGGATTTAAACAGAAATACACCAGATTTGAATGATATTTCTATTGTTAATAAATTTCTTGACGTATTCCCTAAAGAACTTCTTGGCCTACCCCCAGAGCGTAGATTTGAATTTTGTATCGACCTTGAACCCGGTACAAAATCATTTCCAAAGCCCCATATCGAATGGCTCCTATTGTACTTTAGGAGTTAAAAACTCAACTATAGGAGTTGTTAGACATTGGTTTCATTCGTCATACTACGTCTCCTTGGGGTGTTCCTGTTCTATTCATAAAGAAGAAAGATGGGAGTATGCGACTTTGTATTAATTATTAGGAGTTGAATCATGTCACCGTCAAAAATAGGTACTCGTTGCCTCGCATTGATGACCTGTTTGACCAGTTGCAAGGTGCCAAATTCTTTTCAAAGATCGATCTTCGTTCCGGATATCATCAGTTGAAAATTAAAACTGATGACATTCCAAAGACTGCTTTCAGAACTCCGTGCGGGCATTATGAATTCCTAGTCATGTCTTTTGAATTGAATAATGTTCTGGTTGCCTTCATGGATATGATTAACCGAGTATTCAAGGAATATTTTGATCATTTTATGGTTGTCTTTATTGATGACATCCTTATTTACTCCAAAAGTCATGAAGATCATGAGCAGCACTTGAGGCTAATACTCCAAAAGCTTCGTGAAAATAAGTTGTATGCCAAGTTAAAGAAATACGAGTTCAGGCTTGAGGAAGTAGCATTCCTTGGGCACGTGATATCAAATCACGGAATATCTATTGACCAAGTAATGATTGAAGCAATACAAAGCTGGGAGCAACCTAAGTCAGCGACCGAAGTACGTAGCTTTCTGGGCTTAGCTGGTTATTATCGGAGATTCGTGGAAGGATTTTCTTGAATCGCTACTCCATTAACTCAACTAACTCAGAAAGATATAAAATATGATTGGAGCGAGGAATATGAGAGGAGTTCTCAAGAACTCAAGAGGAGACTCATTTTAGCACATGTTCTGACAATACCATCTGGTTCAGAGGGATTTGTCATCTACAGCGATGCTTCAGCCAGAGGGTTATGATGTGTTCTTATGCAACATGGAAAAAACATAGCCTATGCCTCACGATAACTAAAAGAATATGAGAGGAATTATCCTACTCGTGATCTAGAGTTGGCAGATGTCGTTTTTGTACTTAAACTCTACATGCATTATCTGTATGGGGAGAAAGTGGATATCTATACAGATCATAAAAGTCTCAAATATTTCTTCACCCAAAAGGAGCTCAACATGTGACAACAATGTTGGCTCGAGCTGTTGAAAGATTACTATTATACCATTTAATACCATCCTAAAAAAATGAACGTGGTAGCAGACGCATTGAGTAGAAGATCATATGCGGTTATGAGTGCAATATTATCAACGCAAATGCCCATTTGGTATAACTTACAAAGGATGGAGATAGATATAAAGACTCTAGGGACCCACATGATGATATCAAATGTACGAGTAGAACCGACTTTAATCGATAAGTTAAAACTGCTCAAACCACGGACCTAGAGCTGATGCGTATGAAGAAGAAAGTGCAAAAAGGTGCTATTAGAAAAGAAAGAATTGATGAAGAAGGAATACTTCGAGTCAACTCCAGACTTTGTGTTCATAATGACCCTAATTTAAAGTATAAAATCATGATGGAGGCGCACAACACACCTATTGCAATCTATCCTGGGAGTACCAAAATGTATCGTGATCTTTGACATAAATTTTAGTGGACCAATATGGAAAGAGAGATCGTGGAGTTTATCTCAAGGTGTTTAACTTGTCGACGTGTCAAGGCGGAGCATCAAGTGCCAAAAGGTCCATTGCAACCATTTGAAATTCTAGAATTGAAGTGGGAGCGCATTACCATGGATTTAGTTACTGGTCTTCCCAAGGTTTCTCAAGGCATAGATGCAATTCGGGTCATTGTTGATAGATTAACCAAGTCTGCTCATTTTTTACCTATACGAGAAACTTATTCACTCTAACGTCTTGCTCGTATATACATAAATGAGATTGTAAGACTGCATGGTATGCCAGTACCCATAGTTTCTGATCAAGACCCAAGATTCACTTCACGATTTTGGGTTAGTTTGCAAAAAGCTATGGGCACAGATTTATGATTCAGTTCAGCATATCATCCTTAAACAGACGGGCAGTCGGAGAGGATTATTCAAACTCTAGATGATCTAGTAATACTCTGTGTCCTTGACTTCAAGGGAAGTTGGGACAAGTTCTTGCCATTGGTGGAATTCTCTTACAATAACAATTATCAAGCAAGTATCGGCATGACTCCATTCGAGGCGTTGTATGAACGAAAGTGTCGTTCTCCAGTATACTGGGATGAGGTGGGTGAAATAATGTTGTTGGGACCTGAATTGGTACGTATGTCTATGAAAAAGATTCAAATGATCCGGCAACGTATAAAAACCTCTCAAGATCGATAAAAGAGTTATGATAATCTTCATCGAAGGGACGTGGAATTCAATGTTGGAGAGCATGTGTTGTTATGTGTTGCTCCATGGAAAGGAGTTATGAGATTTGGAAGGAGAGGAAAGCTCAATCCTCGATTCATTGGCCCATTTGAAATCCTCGATCAAGTAGGAACCGTGGCCTATAGACTCACCTTACCGCTAAGTATGTCTCGTGTTCATAACATTTTTCATATATATATGTTACATAAATATGTGGAAGACCCAAACCATATTATTGAATTAGAACCAGACGAGATAGCGGAAGATTTAACGTATGAAGAGGTACCTGTTAAAATCTTGGATAAGAAGGAACATATTCTACGCTCCAAGGTTATACCTAAAGTCAAAATTTTGTGGAGAAACCATGATGTTAAGAAAATGACCTGGGATTTAGAATCTAAAATGAAATCAAGGTATCCTTACCTTTTCAACATACCAGGTACATACACCAATTTCGAGGATAAAATTTCATAAGAAGGGGAGGTTGTAAGACCCCAACTTTTATGAAAAAAGATTAATTTTTTTCTCAAAATATATTTTTGAATATTAAGGTGTAGATTTGATATAATGTTATAGTTGTGGGTAATATTTATAAATTTTATAAAGTAAGCAAGTTGTTATAAAATATTCGTTTAGTCGAGGAATATTCTTTTTATCGGGGACTATCCGTACGATGGCGCAATCATTGGTTGACCCCACAACAGAATAACTGTCGGATATAGAAAGCGACAAAAATAACATTTTTAAAAAATAACAACAAAAGTTTTACCGTTAACTGTTAAAATACCCGGTGATAAAAGTACAGTAATACACGTGGTTGCATAGTAGCACACGGTATTGTACAGTATTTCTAATTATTGATTCTTACGTAATAAGTTACTACTCAATAATTGTTACAGTAATTATTGTTTAATATTTTATTTTATTGATTCAATAATTGCTACGTTGATATGATATATTATTGATTCAATAATTGTCTTTGCACAGTATTTCAAATTATCAAATCAATAATTTATATTATTTGAATAATATTATTATTTGCATTATTGACGATGTCTAGAAAGTTCTGTTGATGAAAGGGGTTTGGTCACCTAATTGTGCGCCAATAGGGAGAAATCTTTATTGGAAAGCCCCCTCTTTCATGAGAACGACCTGGTTGTCAATATTGTAGTTCTGTAATATTATTTGTGAATAATTAATTATTGATATATATGATAAGAAAATATTTAGTCAATGTGGATTTTAAACGGAGGAATTTTAAGCATGTGACATTTGTTGAAAGTTGGTATTTTATCTTTTTCGATAAAATAATTTATTCAAATATATTATTATAATATTACATTATAGTAGTATGATGTGATTATATAATAGTATGATTTTTTTATAATTTGAATGGTAACATTATTATAGTAAATTCATTGTATAAAAGTAAAATGAGGTGGAAGAGAACAAATTGAGTTTGAATTATTATAATGTAAGCAATGATGTCATCAGAACGATGAGATAAGCAATGATGTCATCGGAACGATAAGGTAAGCAATGATGTTATATGGTTGATGATATAAGCTATGATGTCATAAATTATGGTAAAAGACTATTTTACCCTTAATCTCTCAAGCCTATAAATAAAAGATCATTTCTTCATTATTTCTCATCAATTTACTAAAGCTATAGAGAGAGAAAGTATAGAGAGAATAAGAGAGAAAGAATAAGTGTATTATGCTATTACACTAGTGCAGTCTCCAAATTTTTATTAAGGTAAGGGGTATTATTTCTTTCATATTCGTAAAAGATATTATTTTTATTCAATATTAGTAAAAAATAATATTTTCTTCCATACTCTGTAGTATGTAAACAATATTATTTCATTTTGTATTCCTAATTCTACATGCATGTTGATAAGTATTGCTTCTATACTCCTTGAAATTTGTAAAATATCCTTGAAATTTGCGCTTCATCTAGTATCGTTTCACAAGGATATTTTTTGAACATTCTTATTAAATTTTAATTTTTTTCATGTCAGGGTGCTATTCATAAAGTACTATTCATGATATACTATTCACTCAAGTACTATTCATCCGGGGTACTATTCATGACAACAATTAATTTTTTTCTGTCCAAATCATTTTTGATACAATATTATTCTTAATTTTACTCCACAAAGCGGTATTATGTTGACAATTTAGACGTTATTGAATTCTGGATAAATTGAATTATAAATCTTTAAAATTTATCATTGGCTATCATTTAATTGAATTCTTATATCATTGTCATCATCCTCATGATTATATTATGATGAAAGTCATATTTGACCCATAGTGCATAGATGGACTGTTGATTGTTATGATTATGACCAGGGATTATTCGGTATAATAATGACCCGTAATATTACAAATGATGTGGTAAAAGTCTTCATTGGCCCGTAATTCATTGATGGACAGTTGTTGGCATGATCATGACCATTGGTGACAACACGATTATCCTTGGCCCATAGTGCATGGATAATTCACGGATGTGATACTAATGAATATCATTGGCCCGTAGTGCATGGATAATTCAGTGATGTGGATTATTTATTAAGCTGAGTTTCAGCGATAAAATTGATGGTAAACTTTTTAAATCATTGAAGATAGTAGATATCATGCTTTACTTGACTCTTCTAATGGATTACTTGTTCCGCTATAGTTAAACTTGATGTTTATTATATATTATTAGTTTAACACTGTTGAAGGCTAACGATAATTTATTCTGCATTATCTTAGTCATCATATTTCTTACTGGGCTAGTTGAGCTCACCCCTTTTCTTTCGTTGTTCTCTTCAGGAAATGAGAACGTAGAAGGGACTAGTCGGGGAATAGAATGACGGTCCGAGATGGTGGCTGTAGTAGTCCTCACTATTTTATAAAATATTGTGATAATAATAGTAATAAGGACTCCATTTAAGTTTCGATATTGTCTAGAAGACAATATTCGTGTCAAAACTTTCAAATATATTTTGTCGCATTTTACACGATAGTTGTATAATTAAGTTTGTATTTAAATTATATTCCATGTATTTGGTGATTCAGAATAGGTGATGTATTCCTATTTTTGAGGCGTCACAGTCAACCCTTTAAGCACTACTCGGGCGGCGACGTCAACTGCCAAATGACTTCCATTACACTTGGTGATCCAGTATGAGCCAGGGGAATAGTCAAGCCGACGACTTTAAATCAAGCACTCGGTGGGGAGGCAACCCCATTTCAGTATCATTCTTCTATCCTTCTGCTTTCTGCATATTAGTCGTGTATTTTCATCAATTATAGTAGTTGAGTATGATAGTAGTATATTTCCATGATAGTATGGTTGTGGGGGGCATAATAGTATGTTAATTATAGCTTTTAGATAGGTTTTTGGTATATATGTATTATATTTTCGTAATGTTATAGTAAATTAGTTCATTTTGGCAATACATGTTTTTGACCAACGTGTCAGCCTTGTTAAAGTTATGTGCTTGTCATTTTGGTATGACTTTTGGCATGATGCTTAGGTTCATAGTTTAGTAATTAAAGCAGTTCCTACTATAGTAGTTTTGATTTGTATTAGTCTTCAATAATTATTGAGTTTTATAGAAGTTTTAATATATAGTTCATGTTTGGAGACGATCTTAAATTCTATCTATTAGCTACTATGTATTGGTTGTGCCTGATAAGCTGATAGATGTAAAAAAAATTCCTGATGCAGGTCAAGCTCTGCAGCACCTAATATTGGCCTTCAATCAGCGCTGCAGCGCCTAAGTTAAATTCTAACTTTCTAAGGCAGCGCTGCAGCGCCTGTTTTTCCTCAACTCATTGGAAACTCTCGCTACAGCGCCTCCATTTTTTCTTCACCAAGCGCTGTAGCGCCTCGGCCAAATCAAAAAAAAAATTACCAAGCGCTGCAACACAGCTTACTGAAGGAATACTGGCGATGCAGCGCCAGTAGTGAAATTTTGTTCCTTAAGTCAAAGATTTCTTGGTAATTGGCATTCTATCCTCACTTATTCTCTTGACAGAGAAGCCAAGAAGCCCCACAAGCCTCCCCTGTCGACGTCGGGATTTTTAGATGTCCCTTTCCGTTACTTGTTCTTTGGTGTTCTCATTTTAGGTGAGATTTATTTTAAAAAACAAGTGAAAAAGGTCCGACATGTATAATGTCGATGATGGACTGTTAAGAGTCGCCAGTTAGTTTTTTAAATGGTTGTACCAACACAACAGAGAAAAGGTTTGCACATTGACCCAGTGATGTGACACTACTATACGGGTCGATGAAACCAAGATTCATTTAGGGTTCGGGGACTTGGTTATGCGGGGGGAAGGTGTTAGGCACCCCCCGACATCCGTGTTATCACGGTGACCGCCTCTTTTCAAGAAACTATTATCTGAATGTGTGTGCGTGTGTGTGTGAGTCAATGTGCTGTTATTTGAAAGTGGTACGAGGCCTCGTTTGCACCTATATACGCAGGATTTGAATTTATGTAAAAATTCAATTTTAGCAAGATATGGCAGTGATGTTTTATAAAAGAGGTTTTTCAAACCCTGACGCTCAATAGTAATTGAGGCCTTTTGCACTCCCATTTTATTAAATGCGCGGCTTGTTTGATTTTATTTGACGGATGCGAAGCATCCGCATGAAAATAATGTACAAAATAATGCCGACTTCCTCGTGGGTATGGAAACCATCTGAGGAAATTCAGACACCGCAGAATAATTTACAAGGTGCTTACAGCTGAAAATGTCCATCACGAGAACCGAATCTAGATCCAATGGGATGAATCTTTGATCACATGATTCCTAGGCTCACATGATACCGTAATTTGTATGAAAGTAGTAAGTAGGTAAATATATTAAAGTCGTAAATATATATATACACACATGATCACCAACCACGAGGTAGCTCCATGGGGTATCAGAAATGTAAATACAGCTGTTAAAAGCTATCAACCGCCATGGAGGAAACTCCAGGCGGGACAAAACGTAGATAAAGCTGTAAAAACGGTCAACCACCACGAAGTAAACTCCAGGTGGGACGAAATGTAAATATATATATATATATATATATATATATATATATATATATATAAAAGCATGTAAACGCACCGGATATAAAATCCAGGCTCACCGAACAGAGTTCGATAGCAGTTCATATATATAAGTATATATATATATATATATATATATATATATATATATATATATATATATATATATATATATATATATATATAAGAAAGCAATTAAACGCACCAAACCAAAGTTTAGGCTCATCGAACAAAGTTCGACACACAGTTAATATATATAAGTATATATATATTAAAGTAATAAACGCACCAAACCGAAGTTTAGGCTCAATCGAACAAAGTCCGATACACAATTCATATATACAAAAATATATATATATAGAAAAGCAAATAAACGCTCTAGACCGAAGTCTAGGCTCAACCGAGGCATAACTCGGTAATGTTAGTCAATATATATGTAAATATATATAAGATATATATATATATATATATATATATACTGAAATGAAACCACGGACCGAAGTCCGGGCAAAAGTAAGCAACACGACTCTCAACGTGTAGAAGGATGTGTGCAAAAATGAAGAGAAAGACTCTAAAGTGTGTGAGAAGGCTTATAGTGGGCTGCCAAAGAAGACTTCTATATCTTTAGGGTGAGTAAACATAGACTTTTATAGGTACAAAAGAGGGCTGTATATGAGCTCACAGGTGTTTAAAGTGGGAAAATACACTGTACGGCAAGTGTAGATCGAATTCTGCAGGGTTTTCCCGTCTTTTTTCTCTTAAAAATCAGCACCCCAAGCCTCTTATTTATAGGCAAAAGGTGCCGTAGGTGTACCTGCGGCTCAGCCGCAGGTGTACCAGAGGCGGGTCGGGTCGGCCCAGTTTGGCCGGGTCAGGTCGGGTCGTCTCGAAGTACGTGCACGCGGGCACTGTAGTGTCCACTCAGTTTTTTTGAAGTGCAATTCGGGCATCCGTTTGAGGTATACAGGACCTATTTCAGACCGCCGTTGTCAAGATTTTGTACGATGGCATGGGATTAGAGTTTGTACGAAGTCTGTGAAGCTGGAACGGTGCCCTCCGGTCTTCAAGCTTCAACTTTCATCCGTTACCCCGCACAATAGCAACTCGGGATTGGTTAGCCTTGTGGGCCGTTGTTGCGTACATGTGTTGAGACGACTTGGCGTGGCATCGTGTTGGTCAGATGACGATGTTGGCCCTTACCGGTGTTATTGTCGGGTTGGGTCGATAAAGCAGACGTTGCTCAGCTTCGCTGGGATTGGACTGCTGTAATTGGTTGAAAGTTCTCATTGTCATCTTTGAGGTGTGTCTGTCTTCCCGATGTCATCGCCAGGCTGATACAGTGTATCTCGTTGTAAGCGTCGAGATTGAAGCTGGTTGCACTTGTAACAATCATTTACTGGGTTAATGCTGAAATTGCTTTCCTTGGGGCTATCACCAAGGTTGGAGGCTATTCTCATGTTCAGGGCTGAGACTGGATACCTCGGGGTTATCTCCGAGATTAATCGGTCTTCTCTAGTGTGTTCCGGTATTGATCTGCATGCCTCGGGATTCTCCAAGATTAGAACGATTACTCCCAGATTGCGATCTGAGGTTGATGCTGAACCTCCGGTAGTATCCGGTATGGTTATGGATTGTCTTTCAGGGTTCTCTCATAAAAGATGAATTTGCCTTCCTGTAATGTTAGTGTCAGTATTACAAAAAATTTCGAGTGTCTACAGATGCTCCTCTTTATCATACTCATGCATGGCGATGCATGGGTAGGATAAAGAATCCTAGACACTTGAAACGTAATAAGACGAACAGGGTACTATGGATAGCAACATGATGTAGATGTATGATGCATGTATACGGGGTTGTAGCCCAACACGATGAGGATAATTGCTGGCTCCCTGTTGCTTTAACCGGGGATTGGCAATGATGAACATATTTGATGTATAATCTGAGTCTGTTAGGATGTTAATGTTAGAGTTTTCATTAAATTCCTGGATAAGGACTGGATCCTACAGAGGTACCTCTTATGTGTAAGAGATCTGTGGGGATAAAGCTTGAGCTGTTTGAGGATGTGCATAACATATTCCATCATCCATCCTCCTTGATGACAATCTCCTGGTTTGTATCGTCAGGACATGTCAGGGTTCTGTTGGAGTTACTACCAATAGCAAATGCTGTCAGGGATGCCTGACCTTTGTTGACGTGTATTTCACTGATATGTGAATCAACGGCTGAAAAATCCTATGGGATATACTGTCAATGTTTCTTAACTTCCGATGTCGTGTAGATTAACGGGACATTGCGTTGTGACCCCTCCGCCGGGGAATATGGGTAATCGGGTGGTAAGAACCCCGAATGGCTCCATAGCTCTGATAGGTCTAACCCTCTATCGGCTGGAATGATGTCAAGGCTTCTTGACCTTCGTTGATGTATGTGTCAATGGCTTGAATGTAATCCCCTACCGTGAATTCACGTTGCAAACCCCTCGGGAGATCTACTGGGGACGTATGTATTGATCGAACAACTATGTATACTCTGATGGGTTTACTTACCATCGGCTGAGATAATGTCAAGGCTGCTTGACCTTCGTTGATTTGTTTGTCAACGGATGAACACGCGTTGTAACCCCCACCGGGGATCTACGTTGTAACCCCCGTCAGGGATCTACGTTGTAACCCCCGTCGGGGATTCACGTTGTAACCCCCGTCTGGGACTCACATTGTAACCCCCATTGGGGATTCAAGTTGACAAGGATGATGATCCTGAGAAAGCGGCATTGGACTTGTGTACGGTATTGCCGAGCTTGACTGATATCATTTGAGAACACTGGTATAGTGTACCCTATGTGTGGGCGAATACCAATGCATGATGTACCAATTCAAAGTCTCATCAGAGAAGACAAGGATTGTATGCAGTTTTGCTCAATCGCGTGGCGTTTTTATTCTCGATTTGACCTTTTTATTTCGTAAGACCTCCGGTGTAACTCGAACTAGACCGAGCCAGAAGGATGGGACCCACATGGGGGTGCCGCAGGTGTACCTGCTGCAGCCGCAGATAGGCCTGCGGCCAGGCGTGGATCATATAGCCATCAGCCAGCAGCATTCACAAGTCACTTTCAACTTGTTTTGCTTAGAGAAAACCGTGAGCCATCTTCAGATCTGCTGAGTTCGGGCTGCTTTCTGCAAATTCTGTCACCGTGCAAGTGTTCCACACTATCCTGGTAATGTATGCCCTTTCTGAGGTGATTTGGAGACTTGTTGTCCAGATATTATGGATCCGGATCAGCCGAGCAGTTCCTATAGGATCGCTTCTGGCGTACGGCGGAGGACTTCTGAGTTGCCTTGTCCCCGTTCTGTCAGACAGTCTCGTCGGTTGGTGGAGGCTGTGATCCGTCCTGTCCAGGCAGATGTTTTGGACGTTGAGGACGAGGAGGTGGATATTGAGGACCACGCTCCAGCTGCACCTGTCCCTCGTAGGGAGCTTCCAAGCATTCCGGTGGCGAACCTAGAGTTGCTGGGTGATTTGGGTAGACATCCATCGATGTACTTACATGCTAACGAGGTATGGCGTTAGACTTTACTTTTCCTTCTTTCCTATTGATGAGGATTAAATGGTTCTGACGTAGATTTGCATTTTATGTAGGTTCCAGGTTTTACACAGCCTCGAGGGAACTGGTTTAGCATCCACTACATGTACCAGGCGCTTCATCCTGATTATAGAACAGTAGTGCATGAGTGGGGATTTGGGGCATTCTTCTCCATCCTTCCCGGTCGTTGTCCTTGGGGTTACCTCAGGGCATTGTCTGAGCTGTGGTTTCACCAGACTCAGTCACTCCACCTGCTGGATTATGAGGTGATGATGACGCCGATGGATTGGTGATTTATCACCGGCGTGGAGTTTGGAGGGGAGCCAGTGCCTTGCATGGCGAATATTACCCCTACTACCGTCAGATCCTTGTTAGGAGTTCTGGCGGCGGCGCTCAAAGGCAGGACCGTCTGTTCAGGTCCTTTAAGCGTGGATGCTGTAAGCGGGCTATTGAGTGAGCCCATGCCTGATGATGTCAGGATCAGGGATCGCGTTCTGCGGCGATTGTTCCTGATGATCATTCGAGGCTGCTTCATAGCAGATAACTCTTCCACGGTATCTTTTGCTTTGGTCAGCGCTACGCGTGACGTGGATCGTATTGGAGAGTACGATTGGGGCTCCTATACCTTTGCCTATTTCCTCCGGGGCATACGTATGCGCTCATAGGGTTTGACCGAGGCTTGGCTAGGATTTTACCCGTTTCTGCTGGTGAGTATTTCTCTTATCTTTTCCCATTTATAGGTTAAGAGTGTTTAGTGATAGCAGATGTCTTGCCATTGTGTTGGCAATTTTGGGCCTATGAGAGGCTTCCCTACTTGCGTCCCGTGAGTGTGTTAGGTTTAGATACCTATCCACGAGGACGAAGATGGCATCATTCGATTCTGCCTGAGGTCCTTGTAGCGGAGGGATTCACTCATTGCCGTATGCAGCTGGAGTTGCTGACAGCCGACACCATCACCTGGCTTCCCTATTCTGGGGAACACTTGACAGTGGGTTTTGAGGATGGATACCCGACTGGGGTCGAGTATTTGATTTCCACCAGGAGAGTTTCACTCTTCACAGATGGCGGTTAGGAGTTCTATCTAGGAGAGCGTGCTATCAGGAGAACCACAGGGGAGATTCGTATACCGATCTTACCTCTTGTCAGATGTCACTGGCCTGTATCGTAGTCACCCGCCATTGATATCCCGTTATTGGGTGTTGACGGATTTGCATTATCAGAGGGTCCATGTACTCAGGAGATATTCCGGCATTAGTGGCTTCCTCGTACTATTGGAGCCCAGTCTCGCGTCACACAGTTTATGGGGGACATGGTTCCTAGATCCTTGAGATGATGGATTGGATAGCTTGTGTCCGAGATCTGACTCATGTGACCCAGATTGATAGCTTGACCCGTTAGTTGGACCAGGCACATATATTTATTCGGCACTTGGGCAGAGATCCAGCAGAGGCGGAGTCATTTGTTCCTTCCAGCTCAGGCGCTGGCCCCTCGGACGATCCATTTGGTTTTGCCAGCGCAGATCCTCCTCTTTATAGGCCTGACATCCCTGTTGATAGAGATCCAGTGACTCAGGAGGAGTTACATCAGGTGGACATGATTGATGATGTGGATATCGACACCATTGTCTTCTTCTGATGTATTCTCGTTATATCTTTTGATAGGCCTCTGTTAGTAGTAGGGCGTTTGTGCCCCATTTCCCTGTATTTGTAGCTGTACATAGATGATGTATTAGATGATGATATACTTAGGAATGTATGCACAGTCTTTTCCATTCCCTATATCATATTGTCATCCATTGTCTGTTATGCATGTATCATGTTGTGCATATGTATGTATGTCCAGAGATATTCGGCATTGACCCCTGAATGGTCTTATGACACGGCCCTCACAGATGTCTTCTTCGACAGTTAGCCGTATAGATCATACCCCACCGTCAATGGTGGCATCGGGTATGCGATCATGGTATGATAGTATGTCACCACCAGACAGGGTGACCGTAGATATGTTACTGCAACATACCATGACTTTTTTGGTAGTTCAGGTTCATACAGGATTCGTAGATAGGATGCTAGAGCATTGGCAACCTGATAGGCAGGTATTCCGATTCGACACCCATGAGTTAACTCCTACTCTGGAGGAGTATGCACGTTTGACGATGCTGCCCTTGGACAAACCTTGCGTGCATATGGCTCTGGGAGACATGACTAGACGATTCATGACTCTCATAGGATTGAGGCGCAGAGTAGTGCAGGATGAGCTGACATCTGGTCATGTGATCTCTCAGGATTTTCTGTACGACAGATTTGGCTAGGAGGACAGTTACTCACGATATTCTGGGGATTTCACCGCACCGGAGGATCATTGGCGTCTAGCCAGAGTTGACGTACTGATGTTATGTGTAAGACCCCAAATTTTATGAAATAAAAGTATTCAATTTTTCTTATAATTACTATTCAATAAATGGTTAAATTGATAAATGTTAAAGTTAAGGGTGATATATGAATTTTTTTTCAAAATACACAAGTGGTTATAAAATATTCATTTTTGTCGGGGAATATTCGTTTGGTCGTGGAATATTCTTTCTGTCGGGGAATATTCGTACGACGGCGCAGCCATTTGTGGGGCCCCATAACAGAATAACTGTCGGATGAAGAAAACGACAAATTTGAGTTTTTACAAATAACGGCGTAGTTGTTACCGTTAACACTGTTGGAATACCCGGTGGTTAAAATACAGTAATACGCGTTATTGCACAGTAGCACACGGTATTGCACAGTATTTTTGAAATTATTGATTCTTACGTAAGAAGGCATTACTCAATAATTGTTACAGTAGTTACTGTTCAATATTTTATTTTATTGATTCAATAATTGTTGCGTTGATATTTTATATTATTGTTGTTTCAATAATTGTTGCTGCACAGTATTTTCCTTTATCAGATCAATAATTATCTGAATAATATTATTAGATAACATTATTGGCAATGTCTAGAAAGTTCTGTCTAAGGAGAGGTTTGGTCATCTAATTGCGCGTCAGTAAGGAGAAATTCTTATTGGAAAGCCCCCTCTTTTCTGGGAACGGCCTGGTTGTCATAAATGTAATTCTGTAATATTATTTGTGAATAATTAATTATTGATTCATATGATAAGGAAATATTTATTTTATGTGGATATAAATGAGGGATATATTTTTGTGGTTCAAAATGAAGGAGTTAATGTTGAGGTTTTTATCAGTATTTTTGTCGGAATGGAGGTATTAAAAATCAGGGTTTTTGAGATATTTTGCGGGGGTTATAATTTTTAAATCGACCGTTGGATCGTGGTAATATTTGGATATGTTATACATATATAAGTTGAGTATATGTCCACAAATTTTGAACCGTTAAAAATGAACGTATGATTTATTATGAATTTTACGAGATGACTGGTTCAGAAATTGTTGAATTTTCGGAGTTTATCATTTTGATGGAAAATTCTAGAATTGGTGGGCCCCACTTGTGGTTGGTGAAGAAATGTGCTGAATTATATTTCAAATGTGGTGGGTGGGAATAGTAGCAGGTAAAGCCATCAGGTTGCAGGTCAAGCCTACTAAAATTTTCCTATAAATAGAGGGCTAAGTTAGAATTGAAAATCACACCAGAAACAAGTTTTCTCTCTTTCTCTCTCTATATTATGAAGCATATTTTGTGAGTATTTAGATACTTTGAGAGTTACTATTCAGTGTAGGTTTCCTTCGGCTTTGCATTCCAGTCAGAAATACTGCACTTTTGAGGCAAGGGATAATAAGGGATTTTAAGGGTTGTTATGATTTTCAGTTTCGTAATTTTTTTGAACTTTAGAAAATTCTGTAAAAATTTGAAATGATATTTTTATGAGTTTTATTGATTGTGTCCAAAAATGGTGATTTTTGGATGTATAGATTAAGAGTTATGAATTTTATAAGAAAAGACTATTTTATAAGTAACCGCTTATAACTTCTTGTGGTTAACTCCAAAATTGATGAAATTTTTATTGGGAGTACATGTATATGATAGAAGTATACTCTGTGAATTTCAGAATTTTTGGATAAAAGTACAATTTATGATAAATGTCTAAATATTCGGCTGTTTTGGCCATATGAAAAATAGTAAATGAGTTTTAAAAATTCTGGGAAAAATATATGTTCAATATGGGACTATATTATGCTAAATCTCAGAAAAGAAAAATTGGTTACATTGATTTGGTATTTTTCATGAAAAGGGACTAGTTATGAGTAAATGAATTAAATATGTTATGTGAAGTAAGAAAATTGAAAAATAGGATTTTATGGCTTGAGAATCCTATATGAGGTATATGCAGATTTTTTATGAGGGTTTTTGGTTATTGGTGATGAAATCTTATGAGTTTGGCATTTTAGGATAATTAAATGCATTATTTAGTAAAGTGTAAACAATTAAAATAAATTGTTTATAAACTTAAGAAATTTTATTCTTTCAATATCATTATACTGAAATATTGGTATGTATTTTATTGTAGAATTTCTACCTTTTTGTGTCGAGTTACTATTCATGAGTTACTATTCACGACAAAATTGATTTTTTTTTCTGACCAAATTATAGTTGATTTATGAATATTACTCTTGTGATTAAAACTATATGTTGATCATATTATTTTTATTATCATATATAACATTTTTATAACCCTAATGATGATATTCTCTTTCACTTGAGTGTAAAGATGGGTAGATTATTGGTATGATCATGACTAGGGTTCTCTTTGGCCAGTTGTGCAAAGTTGAATTGGTGACTGGTATGATCATGACCATTGAATTTATAAGTGAATATCTTTAGCTTAAGTGCAAAGGTGAAATGATCAACATGGTTATAATTATTGTTTATATAGATTCTGAAATGATTATATATTTCTTTGAGATATGAATATATTTGGCTTGTAGTGCAAATATGAACTGTTGATGAATATCTTTGGCCTGTAGTGCAAAGATGAATTGTTAATGAATATCTTTGGCTTGTAGTGCAAAGATGACATGTTGTTGAATATCTTTGGCCAGTAGTGCAAAGATGAACAGGTGTTGAGATGAACATGACTAACTGGTACAAATGAATATCTTTGGCCGTAGTGCAAAGATGATGTTATTAGTATGATTATGAACAGGAACTGTGATTTGGTATAACCATGATCTTTGATGTTTCAGGTAAAGACAGGTGATGAAAATATTCTTCGTCCTGGGTGCGAAGAAAAATTTAGAGTCACAATTATGATTATGAGTTATTCATATAATTGTGGAAAGGAACTGTTGAGTGATGTTACATGGATAAAATATTGTTGGTGGATTTTTAACATGGAGGAGATAATAGACTTTATGGTCTATTTGACTCTTCTAATGGATTGCTCGTTCCGCTGCAACTATGGTTGAAATTTTTATCATTTACCATATGTTCTAAATCTCTGATTTATTATTGATAAAGGCTATTGATAATTTAATTATCTTTAGTCATGATATTCTTTACTGAGCTAGTTGTGCTCACCCTTTTGCTTCACAATTCTTTTCAGGTAATAAGAGTGTAGCTGGGTCGAGCGGGGGTAACAAGGGAATAGAACGGTGGTCATTAGCTGTGGAGTTCTCCCTAAGCAGTATAAAAAGTTCATTTAGTAGTTATATTTGGTGAATCCAATAGGGTAAGGCGTACCCAACGTTGGAAGGGTGTTTTGCAACCATCATACAAGATATCTAACGACATACAATCTTGTGTCATCATAAGACATGGTTGTGCACATTCACTTGTCGAGTATATCTACGAGCACTACCTATATAATCTTGGTGTTTGTTTGAAGTATAATTCTCAGTTAGAGACAGTGGAGATAATGATATGTCAAGAGAAGACTCACCATTGAAAAGAATGTGATAGTAATCTTCTCATTTTTCTTTGGGGTCTATTGGGTCAATCAAGGATAATTCTGTGGCCATATGATATCTATCATAACTTAGACGCATGGCCTCCCATGTACGAGGGTTTTCTTGAGCACTTCCCAAATATTCTAGTTTCTAAAACAGTTTTTGATTGTACCTTTATGTAAGGTACCTTTGTGAGGTGCTGATACATGATGGTGTTCAATGTCACATTTGGTATATATTTGTATCCAAACTCACAGCATATGTGTTGTTGTATTTTGCACGACAATTGTTGTAATAAAGTTGTAGTTGTTTTCTGTATCATGTATTTGGCGACTCAGAATAGATTGGATGGAATGGACCTATTTTGGGGTCGTTACATTATGTGTACTATCATATGTGTACATGCTGCGGTATATGGATGAGATAGATATAGGCGTTATCATGGCCGTGAGAGCTCTCAGGGAGGGTCATACCATTGTGCCTATGATCTTGGCAGAGACTCTGCGGTCAGCATCCTACTACAGTACTTATCCATTAGGAGTGTTTATTGGGAGCTTAGTCCTTCTGTATGTGTGGTTCATGTCACACTTGAGACCTATTGGTACCCTTAGACGGCCTGGATATTGGTTTACCCACGATGTGGTCATGTCATACTCCTTTCAGCCATCGGAGTGTATAGATGCTAAGTCCTGGTCCGCATTTTTGGCAGACATCAGAGACCCATTTAGCATATTGTTGTGCTCGGGGCTTAGCTCACCATACAGCTTTATTACTCATGCTCCGGGCATGGATTTTCTCCCTCTGGCCGGCTTGAGGGGTGTGACTACTTATCACCCATTAGCCGTGATGTCGCAGCTCGACCAGTTTCAGGATTTTCATCCTTTCACAGGGGTGACAGGTCAGCGTTCAGCTGCTCGATACCTCTCAGCCGAGGACCGATCTCGTGTATACGCTTGTTGGGACCATCGTGAGGTTGCTTCTTTTTCAGTGAGCAGTCCAGGTTATTCCAGAGAGTATTCCGCCTGGATGGAGACGGAGGTTTTATCGGCTGCAGTAGTATCTGCAGTACCGGATAGCGATGCAGAGGGTGTGCAGCCTGTGGAGGACATTGATACCCAATTCAAGGAGGAGCCCGCTGCTGGGTTGCCAGCATTTCTTCCGGATTCTCCTAGTACCAGCACTGTTACGATTCAGCACTCAGCGCAGTACTTAGAGCAGAGTCTTCAGCTGATGACCTTTGAGAGAGATCAGGTTCGATCTATGATGTCGACTGCTCTGGATGTGAGGGAGGCCGCTCTATTGGAGTGAGATGAGGCCTTAGCTCGCAAGGATGCAGCTATTGTTGAGCAGATTGAGGCCAGATTAGCCAGAGATGCAGTGATAGTTGAGCTGGATAGTGCCATATCTACCCGGGATGTAGTCGTCATAGACAGTACTGCAGCGAGGTCCCTTACCACTGACATAATCGCAGAGATGAACGCATATATTGATGAGCATATGGTCATCATGCAGACGGCTTCTGATCTATTGGGTCGGGTGGATACTCTCATACAGGAGACCACAGCTTTACCTCCTTCTTCTGAGAGGGATGCTATGTTGGGCTTTCTAGCTCGCGTGTATCCTGACTCATAGATTAGCTTGTATTTACCTGCACAGACTAGCTTAGCCATTTTGTCATGTACAGTTTACATCATGTATATCAAACAGCATTATATATGACAGGGAAATATATTTTTGGATCACTTCCCTTTTAGATACACCTTTCTATTTGTTTGATATTTTGCATGCTGCTTCAGGGCTTGTGATCTTGATGTATTCTGAATTCGTCCTAGGTGGATAGACATTGAGTTGTCTCTGGATAGTTCAGAATGGATTATCGATCTGTGTATTCCTACCATCTTTTGGTGTCTTGGGACTGGTTTCTGTAATGAAATGTGGAGAGGAGTGTGGCTTTTCTCTCTGAGATTGACCGCACCACAGATGGTGGCCAGTACTTCTATTCAGGAGAAGCCTAGTTAATTCCATCTTTTATGGATTGGCGTTACTCTTCAAGGTATGACCGCAGCTTAGATGGTCGCCGAATCTCCTATTTGGGAGGAGAGGTTGGGTAATTCCATCCCTTTGGTCTGAAGCCGAATGAAACGTAGTGGATTGATGTTTGATCCCAGTACCAACTGACAAGGGTTTGTGTTTTGGTAGGGGGTGAGACCGCACCATGAATGGCTACCTACGTACTCCTATCGAAGAGGAGATCAGGTCTGCGTAGTTCGAACCTGGTGTAAGAGGTTCAACACTGTATGTGGCAGAAATGGTGTAGGAATATTTTTCTTGTTTTTTGTGAGGAGAGAAAGGTAGAAATGTTTTTGTTGTTTTTGTTTTATTGCGACCGGGCCATATGAAATGGTTTCCTACATACTCATATTGAAGAGGAGATCAGGTCGACGTAGTTCGCCCCTCAGGGCGAGAAGAGAAAGCGTAATCCCATGTGCAGGTCAGAGTGCGGGGATGAGAAAGTTTAATCCTAAGTTGAGAATAAATTGTAGAGGAAAAGTTTGATCCCAGGTATAGGTAGCCAAACTGTAAACGTAAAAGGTTCGATCTACGGTGGGATGACCTAAGTTGTATGAGCGCAAAGGAAAGCCAGGCTGCTGGCTTGAAAAGTATGTTTCCCTGAGGGGAAAAGTGCAGAAAAGTTGTATGTGGTAAAGGGTTAAAAAATCAGAATGACTGGTGATCTGATGGTTTGACACCAGGGTGTTTGTGAGTTACTTCAGACATAGTACCATTTCACGGCATTTGAGTTGATGAGTTGGGGAAATTCATCACCGTCCATTTCTTGCAATCTGAGAGCGCCTCCCGTCAATACTTCTTTGGCAATAAACGGGCCTTCCCAGTTAGGAGCGAATTTTCCCTTAGATTGATCTTGGTTGTCCAAGATTTTCTTCAAAACCAAGTCATATTATTTAAATTGCCGTAGCCGGAATTTTTTGTTGTAGGATCAGGAGATCCTTTGCTGATATAACTGACCATGGAAGATAGTCGCGGTTTGCCTTTCGTCTATTAAAGATAATTGGTGATACCTATCTTGTACCCATTGATCTTAGTCCAGCTGAGCGTCTATCAACACTCTGAGAGATTCCATCTCAACTTCTATGGGGAGCACTGCTTCCATCCCATAGGTTAGTGCGTAGGGGGTTGCCCCAGTTGAAGTACGCATGGATGTTCTGTAGGCTAACAGAGTCAGAGGCAATACATCAGGCCAATCTTTGTGGTTGGCGGACATCTTTTTCTTAATCTTCTTGATGTTTTTGTTAACCGCTTCAACAACACCGTTCATCTTTGGACGATAGATGACTGAGTTGAGATGTTTAATGTGGAATTTAATGCACAATTCCTCCATCATCTTGTTGTTGAGGTTTTTGGCATTGTCTGACACAATCACCTCTGGTTGCCCATAACGACAAACAACATTGTTT
This sequence comes from Panax notoginseng, assembly GCA_016801055.1. NCBI lineage: Eukaryota > Viridiplantae > Streptophyta > Magnoliopsida > Apiales > Araliaceae > Panax > Panax notoginseng. Next base: position 237,856,728 of record CM029013.1, on the reverse strand, counting down.
TTGATGAAAGCAATGATGACTTCTTTAGTGACCCTGGGGAAGGAGGCTGCCTCTACCCACTTGGGGAAGTAGTCAATCATGGTGAATATAAACCGATGTCCATTACTGGCTTTAGGTTCAATGGGCCCGATAACGTCCATTCCCCACATTGAGAAGGGCCAAGGTGAACTCATATTGTGGAGTTCCCGTGGAGAGGCGTGTATAGCATTCCCATGAATCTGGCACTGATAGCATCTTTTGACGTGGTCATGGCAATCAGCTTTGAGAGATAGCCAATAATGTCCCGTTTTGAGGATTTTCTTGACAAGGAGGGGGCCACTCATGTGGGGGCCACAGTGTGACACCCCCAAATCCGGTACTTCAATTTCCACATGATTTGGTGTTCACTATACAAAAATCATATGTCTATCTATCCATAATAACTGTAAACCATATAAAAGATAGAATAAATCCTTACAACATCTGAATAAAAAATACAGTCCCAGGTCATACTAACCTTAAATATCTGTGCGGAAATATAAACAAATAATAAGTCTCAAACAACATCGAGTCTTAACAATAACATTCTTAAAATTTAATAACACGTCTTCATCACTTAATAGCTTTGCCCTTGCCTTTGCTAGAAGAAGGCTTGTCGGTTCTTTCGTTCATAACTGCAATGTTATTATTACGCAAGAGTGAGCACGATTGCCCACAAGTATAAAAAAATGAATTAACAATATAATAACATGCGAGTGAATCGAAAATTTTTGAAATGAAGCTTAACTTTTGAACCAAAAATGATTACCAAGAGGGTCATAAGACCTTGAATTATGTCATAGGTTATCAAGGATTATACCTGAAACATTTAAAAGTTATAAGACTATGGACTTTTCTTCTCATACTTAGGGGGATCAGCCCTTAGTACCATACTATACACAATATCTTAACACTAACGCTTAAGTAATCCCTTTACAGGGTTATTCATCTCAGTTTGACGTTAGAGTCCGCACCAAAGGAAGTTTGGTTTGGATAATTCAATAAGGGTTCTGAAATTTAGAACGTTCATCAACTATGGACTAGTCGAATCCATAAGAATTCGTTAGTCTAACAAGGTTCACAATAAATGGTATTTAAATTGAATAACAATCTCAAGAGATATACAATAGAACAAGTATTGTATAACAGATTCATACTTCGAAAAGATAATTAATCTTTAATATAACAAATCAAACTTGATTTAAAAAAAATGACAAGATTTGCTTTAAGTAATTTACAAACTTGAATAATGATAATAAGTAGGGTTAGGATACTTGCTCAACATAAAAGTAACGTTTAAGTTTAAATAAACTTGCTCAATAGAATGGAGTTAGGGATAGGATACTTGCCTCGTGCGTAGATTACACTTTAACTAAGCACGTTCTTTGAATTAAATCCTACATACCATTCATATACACAATACCAGTTAATTATAAATTAACTAATCAATATAAACTCATTCTCGTTGTCTACTTTAATTATTGACTAAACTTAGTCAAATTATTACGTTGTCACATAATTTATACTTCATGAATTATCAAACCAATTATGTATTTAATAATTCAATTCACATATAATATTTTATTACATGTTAAACAACTATTTTACCATCTCATAATACCTCTAACATGATTACATGTTCATTACATCAATCCACTAACACATTGTTAGACTTAAACATTTTAAAAATACATTTCTGAATTTTCTGGGGAGTGGCGCTGCGGCGCCACTATTGAACTAAGGATTCGCGCTGCGGCGCCGTGGCGCTGCAGCTGGACTTTGGACGCTGCGGTGTGGTGGCGCTGCGGTGCGAGGCTTAAAGCATTGGACTGGCGCCGCGGAGCGGCAAGTCAGAAACAGTTCTGCAATTCGCGAAAATTGCATAACACAGCCAAAAATTTCAATTTTAAATATTACAACACGAATTCAGACATACCCATATGTTATAATTCATGTATAATCATAACCCAGCATATATAAAGTGATTTTAACCATTTAAAACACTTAATCACAGAATTAAATCATGTAAAATGGGTTGTTCTTGAAGTTCTTGAAGTTTTTAACATAAATTCCTAAAATTCAACGCCACGGATTCGTTATAAAGCCAAATCCGTTCATTTAAAGCTTAGTCTCTTCGTATCAACATGCATAATAATATAGGAGTGTAAAATTTATGGATAATATATGATCAATACATCAATTATCACGTATAAGGCCATATGGCCATATCACGTACTCTGTTTATTTTGAAAAACATACGTACGACATGCTTTCATGAACTTGATGATAAGGAATTATATACAATATATATTAAAACACATTAAAATGACATCTTAACACATATATGCACATAACTCTCACAATTTCAATTACAGAGATATAACAGAGGTTTTGAAAGCCATTTTCTAGAAAACTTAAATACGTAAAAGTAAAATTGGGTTTGGAGAATTACCCAGAGCGTAGAGTGTAATGTTAAACAATGAGTTGTAACTCTTCTCAAACTTTTCTTCAATCACACACTCAAAACTCGTAATTTCTCCCTGAATTCTCTCTGTGATGCTTGTCAAACTTAGGCAAATTATGAAGAAAAGAGAGTACGAATTGTTAAAAAAAGAAGACGCGTTGGTGGTCAGTTACCCAGTCATGGGTAACTGCCCTCAACTCCCATAGTGCCATGTTTGGCTATCATTTTAAAAGCTTATACCCCATTAATTTAATAAAACCTCTTATACTATAGTTAAATAATGTCACACTCCTTTATAAAATAATTCAATATCTTATTTAATTTACTTAAAATAAAATATAATAAATTCTCATAAATTCACATAGTCACATAATTAAATTTCTCATTAATAAATAATGTCAAATTATTAACTCTCTAATTAATAATTAAATTAATTAAAATAACATTATGCTTATTAAATATTTCTTTTAATACAATAAGCTCACATAAATACATACTTGAATAATCAATATTCTCCACATTAATTTAATAAATATAACACATATAATTACATTAATCTACCATAATTTTATTAAATAAATTATTTAATCTAATAATTAATTCATCGAAAAATATTTATTCAATTTAATAAATATTTAATTTAATTTACAAAAATCTCAGTTGCCACACACAGACTCCGCCATGGATTTCATCCATAAGCCTTTGGACTTGATCTTTGTCTAAACACCGGAGGAGGCCTAATCCTGCATCTCTTTTGTAGAGCGCATCTCCACTCAAGTAGAATTTCATTGCAAGTCGATGGATCCGCCTTTTCTCGATCGAGCTCGCCTCAGCGGGTGTAGATCCATCTCGCAGATATTCCTTGATATGCAGATACCAAGGCTGTGGGATGGGAGGTAGCTCATCCGATACTTCTCCAACATAATTCCCGTAGGCTAGGGCCTTGTTCAGAGAAATTGTGATGCTTGGCAATTGCTCCTTGTCTGATATATGAACCAAGGAGGCCAAAGTTGCTAATGCGTCCGCAAAGTCATTCCTACTACGAGGAACATGTAGAAAGGATATTTCTTCGAACTCCAAAGCCATCTTTAAAACCTTTCGATGGTAAGGTAGCAAATGTAGTTCCTTGGTTTGATAGATTTCGGTGGATTGTCGGATTACCAACTCTAAATCTCCAAGGACAGTTAACCGTCTGATGCCCATTGAACGGGCAAGTTTTAGCCCCATGAGACAGCCTTCATACTCAGCCGTATTTTTGGTGCTGTCAAACTGTAATTTGACGGCGACGGGATACTGCTCCCCCGTATCAGATACTAGAACTGTTCCAGCTCTAGAACCTTCCATATTAACAGCTTCATCAAAATACATGTTCCATGATTGGCGTGTATCGTACTGATGGTGTTGCTGTACTATCATTACTCCTTCATCAGGGAAATATGTTTCTAAGGGTTTGAAATCCCCTGAAGGTGCGGCGGCCAGTTGATCCGCGATTCTTTAACCTTTAATAGACTTTTGAGTCAAATATACGATGTCAAATTGTTGTAGGATCAAGTGCCATTTGGACAGCCGACAATTTAACATGGGTTTATTGAACACGTACTTGAAAGGATCCACGCGGGATATAAGATGGGTTGTGTGACCATGGAGGTAATGTTGTAACCTCATAGAAGCCCATGCTAAAGCACAACACGTCTTTTCGATCAGAGTGTACTTGTGTTCACTGCTGCTGAACCTTTTACTAAGGTAATAGATAGCTCGTTCTTGGTCTCTATCATCCTTCTGCCCCAGCATGCAGCCCATAGCATTGTCACTTACGGACAGGTACATAAACAGGGGAACATCATCCCTGGGTGGTACCAACACAGGAGCTTTGACTAGCTATTTCTTGATTGTAAGGAAGGAATTCTGATACTCATCATTCCATTTCATGGAGGAGTTCTTCCTTAATAGTTTGAAGATTGGTTCATAGGTTGCTGTGAGTTGGGAGATGAACATGCTAATGAAATTGATTCTTCCCAAAAATTCCCGGATTTCCTTTTCTGTCTGAGGAATAGGCATTTCCGTGATGGCTTGGATTTTGGCAGGATCCAGCTCAATCCCTTTGTGGCTGACTAGAAATCCTAGCAACTTGCCTGATTTAACGCCAAAGGCGCATTTGGCTGGATTCAACTTCAAGTTGTACTTATGCAACAAGTTGAATAGCTTTCTGAGATGGTCTATATGGTGATCCTCCTTCCGGGACTTGACAATGATGTCATCCACGTAGATCTCAATCTCTTTATGCATTAAGTCGTGGAAAAGAGCCATTATAGCTCGTTGATAGGTAGCTCCGGCATTGATGAGGCTGAATGACAATCGTCTATAATAAAAAGTTCTCCAAGGAATGATGAAGGCAGTTTTCCCACGATCTTCCTCGGCAACCATGATTTGATGATACCCGGCAAAGCAATCAGCAAAGGAGTACATGTCGTATTGCGCAGTATTGTCAATGAGAATGTGGATAAATGGCATGGGAAAGCTGTCTTTTAGGCAAGCTTTATTCAAGTCCTGGTAATCCACGCAAAATCGCACCTATCCTCCAGGTTTAGGCACGGGCACGATATTGGATATCATCCTGGAAATAGATTAATAGTGTAACCATGTCATTCTGTTGGTTTGGGGTAAGGTCTGAACCAATCTGGATTAACTTAGGGCTTTCTAAGGTTCCGAGATTGAAAGAAGTGGTTTGGTCAAGGTTGGGTTTAGGTGTATCTTTGACCCATTCTTGAATTTTTGGAGGCACCTCAATGTCATCCTGTGTATCCATCAAGGTTGCATTCATCTCTACATCAAAGGTACAATCCCTGTGTAGGAGAGGCATCATATCAGCAAGTACATGCACATCTAAATTCAGAGTTCTAAAAAAAATATGCTTTCACTTAGTATATATGAAACGTGTTTGATTATATACAGTGTTAGCATATACTGGCAAAATAAACTGCTAATACTATACAGAAAAGTAAGCAGTTATTATATCTACAGGGCAGAAAGAACTTCTGCCCGCTTTACCCTTGACGACCAATGCAAGGAATGATGTTCCAATTGGCAAGAGCAAAGTTCGGGTGAACCGCAGTGATGAAGGGACTGTCATCATCCTCCCTGTCCCGAATGATGGCCATTATGTCTGGGCAATCATCGTCTGGGGTGTATCGGTTGGTATGTTCATCATGGATGATGATACGTATGCCCGACATTATTCGGACAACGTTCTCCTTGATTCTCTGCTCCTCTTCTTCGATTGCGGGATCTGGAATAACGATTTTGTTTTCCTCCACCGGTTTCGGCTTAGGAAATAACATAACCATGACATTGGCTGGCACCTTTATAGGAGGTTGTGCGGACTTAGCACTTGAAGGCGAAGATAAACGCCACATAGTTGAAGCTGAAGGAACCTGTGGATGTTTATGAGGGTTCCTGTGACTAGAGCTGGCCGAATAGCCTAGTCCAACTGTTCCAGTGTGCTTGGTTAAGCGAATAGGGTACTTGATACTCTGACAATATTTACCCAACCCTTGTCTTGGTTTATGACCCAACGACATCATTTCTTGAGTGGCTGACATCACTTCGGCAGAAATCTGGGGTTCGGGCAGTGGTGCTCCAATAGCATGGTATTGGGGATTGCTTATTTCTAAAGCATAAAAACTGACTGGTTCAACGTCCGCATTAGCATTGATGACCGGTAAATCCCCATGTTGAGGACACTCTGGTGCAGCGTTGACCGTGACCAGGCTATTGTTGATAATGTATTTTAATTGTTGATGAAGGGTGGAGGGGACTGCCCCAGCCATGTGGATCCATGGTCGTCCCAAGAGCAGGTTGTATCCCGACTCTATCTTGAGCACATGGAAGGATACTCAGAATGTATGAGGACCAATCTCAATTGCCAGCTCAATTACTCCAACCGAATTTCGACGGGCTCCATCAAAAGCTTTGATGATAGTATGGCTACTCCGGATTCGATTAGGATTGATATTCATCTTCACCAAGGTAGCATATGGGTAGATATTTAGGGATGAGCCTCCATCTATCAGCACTCCAGCCACCATATATCCAGAGGACAAGACTGCGATGTGCAACGGTTTGCAATGACCGGTCCCTTCAGGAGGAATGTCATCATCAGTGAAGGATATCACATTGTCGTTGAAAATGTGATCAACCAGATGTTAAAATTTTTCCTCATCCACAGATGTCGGGAGATAGGCTTCTTCTAAAACCTTTAACAAGATCTTCCGGTGATTCTCGGAAGTGAGGACCAAGTCCAAAATTGATATCTGTTGTGGAGCTTCTTTCAAGCTTGAAACCATCGTAGCTTCGTTATGCCCCATAGTGCGGAGGAATTTTTCAATCTTCTCCGTGGGTATTTTTCCCTTTGATTTGGCGGCAGATTTCATCACCCGTTGGGGAAGGTATAGTGGATTTTCTTTCGACACTGCAGCAGTGGTATGTGAGGTGGATCCTTCACCTTCTCCATAATTCCACGGAACTTTATGCAAGCTAACAATAGGATATTGTGCTCTGCACGACAAGTTGATTGGCTCGGGAGCGGCCACTTTCAAAGGATTGTTGCTTCCTTTGAGTTGAATTATTGGCATGACGAGTGATTGACCAGCTTCAGTAGATATGACGGCTACCACACTCTTCCATTTAGTGGGACCTGCATTCTCACGGTGCGTAGCACAGTGTCGTCATCTGCCAGGCGCAGTACGCTACTGTCGATTAGGTTTTGAATAAGGTGGCGGAGTGCCCAGCATTCTTCTGTGCTGTGACCACGAGATTGGGAATGATATTGACATACTCCCTCAAAATTGTATCGTCCCGAACGGGGGTTGATTGGAGGTAGAAAGGAACTGATTCTTCCTTCATTGATTAACATGTGAAGTATCTCCTCCATAGGTTGACCCAAATAGGTGAATTCCTTTTTGTTGGCGAAATCCCGACGGGCCTTGGCATTTGCTCTCTTCGTCACTTTGTCTTCCTGCATTCCATTTTCTGAAAGTGAAGAGGGAATATTCATAACAATGGGCAGGAGACTAGCATACTCCTGGCTGATTAGCTGACGAGTCACTTGATGCTGATAAGTCACCAGTTCCGCCAATTGCTCAATTTGTTTGTAGAGAGCTTTCATTTTTCGTTTCATTGTGAACTGAAACTTGGCATAATCCCATCTGTTATCACCGTCTTTGATGGTTTGGGAAGAATCACAGCTGAAGTTGGAACTCTATCCACTGCTCCAATTAATCATGTTGACCTCTTCTTCTTTATGTTGAGGAAGAGGGTTGTCTTGAACGTTAGGTTGATCTGGTTTAGTGACCACGATCTCACCGTTGTCTATCAGGTCTTGGATCTTGTGTTTCAAGGCCCAACAATCCTAAGTATCATGTCCAGGTGCCCCGGCATGCTAAGCACATTTCCGAGCAGCATTAAAACCCCTTCCATTTGGGCTGGCTAGTGAAAGTAGATGTGCAATCTTCTTTTGTGTTGTCGGAAGATTAAGGATATTCTCGAGGGTATCCCCTAAGGGTGTGAACACTCGAGGGCATTTGGCTTCTCCACCTTTTGGTATTGGAGGGTTTACAGACTGTGCTGGAAAGGGAGTATAGTTTCTCCTCTGAACAGACATATTTTGACTGCCTTTTTGACCCTGTAGTATCAGGGAAATATCTTCCTCTTTCTTTTTATGGACCCTCCTGGGGTTGTTCCCATAATTTCCAGACTGGATGTGATCAGCAACAGCTTTGAGTGCAGCTAGGTCTTGAATCTTTTCGGATTTTAATCCCATCTCAGCCATCTCCCCATGTTTGACCATTTCAGAAAATGGTTTGCCGATGCCGGCTAAAACTCGGTCATGAAAGGATTCACTTGGGCAGCTAGGCGTCTCCACCTCTGGGCATACTCTCTGAAAGACTCATTTGACTGTTTTTTGATCTTGGTAATTTGGTACCGATCAGGAGCCATTTGAGTTTGAAAGCTGTATTGAGTGAGGAAGGCATGTGCTAGCTCTTCCCAGCTGTGGATTTTAAAGTTGTCTAATCTTATGTACCATGAACGGGCTTCTCCAGTTAGACTCTTTTGGAATAATTATATTCTGAGCTTTTCATCCTCTGCATAAGATCCAAGTTCTCCAATAAATACCTTTAAGTGTGTATAAGGATCTCCTAACCCGTCATATTTTTCAAAGTCAGGAGTTTTAAACTTTTCTGGATAATGAACACCGGGAAAAATACATAGATCAGCATATGAAACACTCCCGTGTGTTCCAATTCCTTTGATAGTGCGAAGGGTCTCTTCCATTTGGAGGACTTTCTTTTTGATGCCACCAGTGTCTGGGACTCCAGTGGGATGGGTAGCATCATGAGTTTTATCAGTTGGATTCAATTGCAGTTCAGGTATGGTAACGACTTGGGCTCCTCCTTGTGTGGAGGATTCAGCATGTACGGGTATTTTCTGACCCTGTGTAGACTGGTGTAATTCTTTAAACAGAACAGCCAAATCTGCAATTTGTTTGCTTAATCCGTCGAATTCTTTGCGAGAAACTGGATTAAGTTCAGTCTGGTCAGATGACGACATTATTGACTGTAGGCATGTTGCCTTTTTAGACTTTGAACGAGTAGTAGGCCCGATTGACTCCCTGCGAAAGACTTGCATAGTTTAGTCCTTAGGGAAGGTGAATATTAATATGCAATGTGATGAGTCCATTTTAGTAATTTTATCCTGCAAAAACGGATGTCAGCTGTTTGTAGCATGTATGTATATGTGTACACATTCCTTCATATTTCTCATTACATGGAGATAAATATGTCATGAAATTGTGTAATTTAAAATGAGAGCATAAAGAGACTTTCCTCCGTTTTGGGTTTATCAAAGGCTGACATATCTTAGGTTACTCTCGCGGCTTTTTGGCATGAAGGTTCCCAAATCATCGCAATCTACTTGACGGGAAGTTAATCCGGTCTTTCAACTAGAGCGAATTTGGGTGGTGCCTTTCCTGAGCCTCAGAGAATCAGGCTTCTCACGAGTCCAGTAATCAAACACCGACGGGATAGCCTCCTGGTGGAGGGACCAGACAACATACATTCACATACATCGCGTCTCACCATATGAAATGATGACATGTGCGAAGCACTAATATCATGAGCAGTTTATAGTGCGAGGCACTAACATCACAGGTAGTTTATAGTGCGAGGCACTAACATCACAGGCAGTTTATAGTGCGAGGCACTAAATAAACAAGACATGCATTCGTACACATTCATCCAATGTAAATGCAACATCCACACCCAAGCAGATAACAATTTTGAAAAGATTGAAACAGCGGCTTAAGTCCTCTTACTGGAGTCCCCAACTGAGTCGCCACCTGTCGACGTCGGGATTTTTAGATGTCCCTTTCCGTTACTTGTTCTTTGGTGTTCTCATTTTAGGTGAGATTTATTTGAAAAAACAAGTGAAAAAGGTACGACATGTATAATGTCGACGATGGACTGTTAAGAGTCGCCAGTTGGTTTTTTAAATGGTTGTACCAACATAACCAAGAAAAGGTTTGCACATTGACCCAGTGATGTGACACTGCTATACGGGTCGGTGAAACCGAGATTCATTTAGGGTCCGGGGACTTGGCTATGCGGGGGGAAGGTGTTAGGCACCCCCCGACATCCGTGTTACCACGGTGACCGCCTTTTTTCAAGAAACTATTATCTGAATGTGTATGCGTGTGTGTGTGAGTCAATGTGCTGTTATTTGAAAGTGGTATGAGGCCTCGTTCGCACCTAAATACGCAGGATTTGAATTTATGTAAAAATTCAATTTTAGCAAGATATGGCAGTGATGTTTTATAAAAGAGATTTTTCAAACCTTGACGCTCAATAGTAATTTAGGCCTTTTCCACTCCCATTTTATTAAATGCGCGGCTTGTTTGATTTTATTTGACGGCTGCGAAGCATCCGCACGAAAATAATGTACAAAATAATGTCGTCTTCCTCGTGGGTTTGGAAACCATCTGAGGAAATTCATACACCGCAGAAAATTTACAAGCTGCTTACAGCTGAAAATGTCCATCACGGGAACCAAATCTACATCCAATGGGATGAATCTGTGATCACATGATTCCTAGGCTCACATGATACCGTAATTTGTATGAAAGTAGTAAGCAGGTGTATATATATAAAAGCCGTAAATATATATATACAAACATGATCACCAACCACGAGGTAGCTCCATGGGGGATCAGAAATGCAAATAAAGTTGTTAAAAGCTATCAACTACCACGGAGGAAACTCCAGGCGGGACAAAACGTAGATAAAGCTGTAAAAACTGTCAACCACCACAAAGTAAACTCCAGGTGGGACGAAATGTAAATATATATATATATATATATATATATATATATATATATATATATAAGCATGTAAACGCACCGGATATAAAATCCAGACTCACCGAACAGAGTTCGATAGCAGTTCATATATATAAGTATATATATATAAAAGTGAGTAAACGCACCGGATGTAAAATCCAGGCTCATCGAACGGAGTTCGACCACAATTTATATATATAAGTATATATATATATATATATATATATATATATATATATATATATATATATATATATATAAGAAAGCAATTAAACGCACCAAACCGAAGTTTAGGCTCATCGAACAAAGTCCGACACACAGTTAATATATATAAGTATATATATATATTAAAGCAATAAATGCACCAAACCGAAGTTTAGGCTCAATCGAACAAAGTCCGATACACAGTTCATATATATAAAAATATATATATAGAAAAGCAAATAAACGCTCCAGACCGAAGTCTAGGCTCAACCGAGGCATAACTCGGTAATGTTAGTTAATATATATGTAAATATATATATGATATATATATATATATATATAGACTGAAATGAAACCACGGACCGAAGTCCGGGCAAAAGCAAGCAACACGACTCTCAACGTGTAGAAGGGTGTGTGCAAAAATGAAGAGAAAGACTCTAAAGTGTGTGAGAAGGCTTATAGTGGGCTGCCAAAGAAGACTTCTATATCTTTAAAGTGAGTAAACACAGACTTTTGTAGGTACAAAAGAGGGCTGTATATGAGCTCACAGGTGTTTAAAGTGGAAAAATACACTGTATGGCAAGTACAGAGCAAATTCTGCAGGGTTTCCCCATCTTTTTTTTCTTAAAAATCAGCACCCCAAGCCTCTTATTTATTGGTAAAAGATGCCACAGGTGTACTTGCGGCTCAGTCGCAGGTGTACCAGAGGCAGGTCGGGTCGGCCCGGTTTGGTTGGGTCGGGTCGTCTCGAAGTACGTGCACGCAGGCACTGTAATGTCCACTCGATTTTTTTGAAGTGCAATCTGGGCATCCGTTTGAGGTATACAGGACCTATTTCAGACCGCCGTTGTCGAGAGTTTGTACGATGGCATGGGATTAGAGTTTGTACGAAGTCTTTGAAGATGGGATGGTGCCCTCCGGTCTTCAAGCTTCAACTTTCATCCGTTACCACGCACAATAGTAACTCGGGATTGGTTAGCCTTGTGGGCTGTTGTTGCGTAGATGTGTTGAGACGACTTGGCGTGGCATCGTGTTGGTCAGATGACGATGTTGCCCCTTGTCGGTGTTATTTCCGGGTTGGGTCGATAAAGCAGACGTTGCTCAGCTTCGCTGGGATTGGACTGCTGTAATTGGTTGAAAGTTCTCATTGTCATCTTTGAGGTGTGTCTGTCTTCCCGATGTCATCGCCGGGCTGATACAGTGTATCTCGTTGTGAGCACCGAGATTGAAGCTAGTTACACTTGTAACAAGCATTTCCGGGGTTAATGCCAAAATTGCTTTCCTTGGGGCTATCACCAAGGTTGGAGGCTATTCCCATGTTCAGGGCTGAGACTGGATACCTCGGGGTTATCTCTGAGATTAATCGGTCTTCTCCTGTGTGTGTTTCGGTATTGATATGCATGCCTCGGGGTTCTCCAAGATTGGAACGATTACTCCCAGATTGCGATCTAGGGTTGATGCTGAACCTCCGGTAGTATCCGGTATGGTTGTGGATTGTCTTTCAGGGTTCTCTCATAAAAGACGAATCTGCCTTCCTGCAATGTTAGTGTCAGTAGTACAAAAAATTTTGAGTGTATACATCCCCCAATTAAGTCCATCCAACCTTATCTCATCCTAATCCTCTTCTCTGCCAAAACGGCCATTATTTCTGTGGTGTGAATTTTATGCAAACACTAATGCTGAGGGTCCTGCTACATCTCGAGTTTAGGGGCATGAGGTGGAATTTGATAGTAAGACAATCAACAAGGTATTCTCAACGCCTAATTATGATGGCAAGGACTACTTGGAGCCAGGACTTCGCAGTTATGATCTAGATGATATAGCCAGGTGGCTTTGCAAGCCCGAAACAGTCTGGGTGACCAATGAGTACACTGGGGAGAAGACTAGTTTCCTGCACCAGGCGCTCAATCACTATGGCAAGGCGTGATATAGTTTCATCTATTCCAATATAATGCATACCCACCACCATAATGATGTTACAAAAGAGTATGCCATCCTGCTATTTGCTATGGTCATGAGACTGAAGGTGGACATTGAATTTCTTATTCATGAGTCAATTAGGAAGGCTATCAAGACCATAACCTCTGGTGGACTGCCTCATCCATCTCTTATCACCTGACTGTGCAAACGGGCGAAAGTGCAGTGGGAGCCAGCTGACATAAATCAGCCACCTAGGCCATCATCGAAAACCATGTCATCTTGAGATTCAGTGTTTGGGATAGTGCGCGGTCTCATAATCGAGGTGAGGGGTTTCTCCCAGCCACTCAGCTGATGCCTTCTTCAGAGGTCGAGCCGTGGACACAGCAGCCAAAGATAGGATCTTCTTCTCAGGGGGCACAGGTCGATATTCTACCATCTTTGAGCCTCTTTTATCATAATGCAGAGGCCAATTTATTGAGGCAGACTCGACAGATGGATGTCATAGCTTTGAGGCAAGACATCATCATGTAGTATCAGACCGAGTTCGCCAATACTAATCAGAGCATTTATGCATCATATGGTGGATATAAGGCAGAGTCTATGCCTAATCTGTTTCCTCAGCCTCTGGTATTTCCTCTATATCCACCACCATCTCCTACTACTGATGACCACGATGAGGGCAATAGAGCAGGCACTGATGAGGATTCACAGGGTGACGGAGTAAGCTGATATGTTTTTTCATTCCCAACCAATGTGGTCTTTTCCAGATTCAAGTCTGGGGGGAGATTTCATATTTTTTATATATATGTGAGTTATTTAAACTACAGTTTGACATCTTTTAGACTTTTGTAGCCTCAGACTTATTATATTTTGGTTTTATTATGTATGGATGCATGAACAACTTTTTAATATTATATGGCTTTATTTAGTTATGTATGGATGCATGAACAACTTTTATTATCAGAATGTTTGGTTTATATCCATCTTTTGGGACTTACAAAAATTGGTATACTTGATACCATGTTATGGCCTTATTACCCTATTTTGAGCTAATATTAGTGCAAGGGTATACATTATCTTTTATCTTGCCATGCTATGGTTTTTGATTAACCCTATCTTGAACTATTTATATTTTTTAAATTTGTTATATAGATTATTAATTTTTGATTTTTGGCTAGTGATAAGCATGTTAGTTTACAGCTATTTCAAAGAAATATGTGCTAAGCATGTGTGGATGAGGGTTTAGTTTAATCGGTAGTTGAGACTGTTATTGATTCGTTCTTCTTAGTGAGCGCCAACCAACTGTTCTAGCTAGTTGTTTTTCTGATATAGTTTGCGTGATTATTGTTTTGGAAATGCGGTACCTCTGTTTAACTTAAGTGATTACAAGGTAATAAAAGACTTAGGCACTTATGCAAGTTCGAATCTTGAATTTTTGGCATGTTTTCGTGTTAAAAAAATAAAAATAAGAATAATAACAACCTTAGTTGACTAAACTAGTTACATGGCCTCTGTTACTCTAGTTATTAAATCCTTTGGGGTGTTCTACACCCAATGCCCTAAAGCCAACTAGTTTCGGAGTCACTGATCTAACACTCGTTACATGGGTAACTCTAAATAGCCTAATGTAATTAGGCATTGCACGGTCATGCTAAAAGTTGTGATAGTTATAATATAAAGAATAAAAGTCTAATTTGGCTTAAGTTTGATTATGTGGCCTTTGTTGCTCGACTTATTAGATCCACAGAGGTGTTCTACACATAATATCCTAAAGTCGTCTGGCTTGGGAGTCATTGATCGAAAGCTTATTGCATGGGTAGCTCTGAATAGCCTAAGGTAATTACGTATTGCACAAGTCAAATTTAGATGTCTTCATGCTAATACATGTTGATCCTTTCTTGCAACTGTGTCTTGTTCTTAATGCTTGTTGTTGTCTTAGTTTGCAGAGTTAGCATTTTCATTGCATTGTGTGAGCTTATTTTGAGTTATGATTAGTTAGGATAGTTGGATTTCACAACACACATAATGGATCGAATACAGTCTTAAGCTTGAGATTAATTGAACCTTTACTCATAACGGTGTTTTTCTTATTCTTTGAGAGTAGTTGTTTAAGTTTGGGGGTATATGATGAGTGGGATTTAGGCCCGCTAATCGGATCCTCTAATGCTTGAAAAGTTACTTATTCGTTGTACTTTATATCACTTTTATAGTATTTTATTATTATTTTGCTTAATATATGTTTTGCAGGGCATATTAGGTCATTTTCAACTTTTAAGGGCAAAAAGGTCAATTTCCTTGCAACGTCGATGCAATGTCTATGCCAGGCTTAAACCTGGCGCTGCAGCTCCCCTTCCTTGCAAACTCGACAGCATACAGCGCTGCAGCGCCTCTCCAAGGATAAATCATGGCGCTGCAGCGCCACCTCCGGTCTCCTAAGAGAAAGTAGTGTTTTAATGACCTATGTAGCTTATCACTTGAAATTATTCAAGAGCAGCCTCCTATATCAGATTAGGACACCATAGAAATAGTGTAAAGGGAGATATAGCATAGAAGATGTAACGACCAAAAAAATTTATACAATTTAATTCTCGACTTCGGTCGTTAACCATACATTCAACCTCTAAATAATACATCATTATTCGATGTTCAACTTAATAAAATTGCGGAATATTTAAAACTTTTATACATTTCCTTCTTTCTTGTCCTGAATCGCAACCATTACATTACATCTCTTTGATTCAATCTTATGTCATGAATCGTTATAACAAAATAACTATACAAAGTCTTACATCATAACTAAATATCCATATACATTAGATAGCTCAACTTACATTTAACAACATCTTACGTTTAAAATAGGAAATACATTTCGCACAAAACATAAGTAATCTTCGTGAATATAGATCTCTATAACTCACATAGCACGTATCTTTACCTTAAAATCTTGACCTGCAAAAGTGGTTATTTGCAAGAGTGAGCTCGACAGCCCAGTAAAGTCTAACAGTTTTCATGCATCATATATCACATAATAACATGCTCGACATACATCTCATTAAAGTAACATGGCATACATGCTTTTAATTCACATAACAAATATAAAGATTGAGTTCCTTACTCAATCATCATTACTTAGCCAAAATAATGCAGTCATATATTGACTTTAACATTTCATGATTTCAACATGCATAACATATCATGCAATTTAAAACAGCTCATCAAGTCCACGTAGAAAATAGGAACCGAAAGACTTGCCTTGATCGTTGTTTACCAATAATAGCTTAACAGCTTACAGTTATCTGCACTTCACGTGCCCTACACAATTATATAATCATACACATCAACTATTAGTCACATAACAACACATAGCAATTGTAATGTAAACTCTACTCCACATCTCATAATCTTTCCTATTAATAAATACACAATGGTCAATTAGATTGTGTTAACTTTTCGACTTATGACTCACTATATTTCTTCTTAGTCAAACTCGAAGTTCAAGTGCTTAAGTCTTGCTAGGACTACTTATTGGTTTTATATTAAACCCATTCCATATCTTATAATATCCATTTCAATGGAATTGAAACACTTTTTAAGTTCATTAACACTTGGCACGGCGTTTCGACGTTCAATCGTCACACGCCCGATTTGCCTCTCTTGTGTATGCTTACTATGCTTCTATAACTTATCTAATACATTATTTATTAATGTTAAGCATCATTATATTTACTAAGATTCATGTTTTATAACTTAGGACATCATCTTTTACGGTCTGGAGCACTACACATACATATGTGCATGCCCGACACCCTCCGATTGCCTCCGAAAACACAATAGTCCTAAAGATGACCATTTTGACCCATCCTAATGACCTCAGATTGAAAACCGTAAAGAACGAAAGTTGTAGGTCTACTCATGCTCGTTCCGGATCATCTTGAATCACCTCAATCGGAGTTCGTATGAGGAAGTTATGGCCATTTTACTATAGGAGGTCAAAACTGTCCAAGTCAGACTTCTGTCCCCGCGCTGGGGCGCGAGTACTAAGCCAACTAGTGGCGCTGGGGCGCGAGATTGGCGCTGGGGCGCCAATTTCAGCGCTGGGGCGCCAGCTTCTGGCGCTGGGGCGCGAATTTTGGCGCCGGGGCGCGATTTTTGGCGCTGGGGCGTGAATTTTGACGCTGGGGCGCCGAAACTCGCAGAACCCAACCACGAAGAACATAACAACTGATTTGTTTGTCTGTTACTTCAATTCTAACACTAATTAACACCAATTAACATGTATAACCTAAGCTAATTACACATATACACATTACCCAACATGTATATACTAATTACCAACGACTAAATCATGATTCTAGAAATCTTAAATCATTGAAAGCTTTATTTTAAAAACCAAACTCCATAACTGACGTTTATACACTGTTATACCAATTTGATTCTTTTGAACTAAGTTCTCTGTAATTCTTAACAAACTAACTAATATAGTCACAGTTCAATTTCACACATTAAATTGATCATCATAATGGTTATTTACATAAGCTACATAAGAAATACATATACTGACATTATTTCTTCCGACTGTCAAACGAATTTATCATGCAATTCTCGTTTAAGCACTACCTCTAATCATCATAAACTCATATAATAACTATATAATCAAGTACCATACCAAGTTATACATGTATATCAACAATTCATCCCATAAAATATTTTACAGAGAACTTTTTGGGAAGAAGAAAAACATGAAACTTTTAGAGAAAGAGATTGAGCTCCTACCTTGGATTAGGAAGATGATTATTATTATTTTCTCCAAATTCTTTTCTACAACACCTGTTAAAATCACTCTCAAATTCTCTCTAGTTTTCCTCTTTTCTTCTTTTTCTCTCTGTAAACTTCAACTGAGTCTTTCTTCTCCCTAACTCTAACATACGTATAATATTATAACGTATAATAATAATATAGATATTAAGTATAGGATTTAACTGACATCAGTTATAAATTTTTTGAAAATCAAAAGCCATAAGGCTTGTTTGGCTAAGCTTAATAAAAATAACTCATTAAATCCTTACACCTTGTTTGGCAAAACTAACTAAAACAAATAGATTAATCCTTATACCTTGTTTGATAAAACATCATTAAATTAAAGAATTATTATGCAATAAGACATGTTTAGAAAAACCAAATTAAACTCTTTTTATTTATTTTAATAACTCCTTTATAGCAAGGTTATTAGTCACACTTTTATTAAATTAATAAATCAATTAAAACATTAATCTATTAAATTACTTTAACACATAAATCATTATCACATAATTATAATTTCTTTTATAATTATAATTTTATTTAACCAACGAATATTTTAAATTAATTTCCCATTTAAAATATTATAACTTATTTAAATCACCATAAGCTCTCTAGCTTACTTTTTAAATTATATTATTATATAATCTCATAACAATTAATTTACTTAGCTCCTTAATTATTTACTCAACAAATAATTAAATCACATCAACTCAAATTGCCATATAATTCAATAAATATTTAATATTGCCAATAAATATTTAATATTTAATATTTAATTATTTATTCAACAAATAATTAAATAAACCACATCACTCAAATTGAACAATTATTTATTCAACAATAACATATCCATTAAATACTTAAATAAATTAATAAATATTTAATATCACGCTTTAAAATTATGGAATGTTACATCATTCCCTCCTTACAAGGATTCTGTCCTCAGAATCACAATTTAAATAAATCATTCGTTACATTCTTCCCTACTTACAAAGATTCTGTCCCCAGAATCACCGAAACCCTACCTTACTCAGGTTTTCCTGAAATCTATTCATTGAATAACTTCAACACATTATCTTTTTATAGGTTTTATATTTTCTACTCTCACCATTCTTGATAATAAATTCTTATAAGTTTTATTTCATAACATTTACTTAGACTCAATTATATTTGAGTATTATATATTCTTTAACCCGTTCATTATCTTTCTCTAAGGATCATTATCATATATTATATGATCAAACTCTCGGGACATTACATTCACCCTTTCTTTTAAGAATTTCGTCCTCGAAATTTTTATTAATTAATCTTTATTCATTCAATCTATCAGAATAGATTTTACGTTAATACCTTATTCATTCATTGGATTCTATAACCACTTCTTTTCCACAAAGATCATTCTACAATTATTAAACTTTTCTATTAAAAAATTTCACATTATTCTTTGATAACTTACATCCTTCTCACTTCAAAATCTCTTTTCTCACTTATTCAACATATTCATCATTCAGAGTCGTATTCTATGACTCACTTCTTTCTAAAGAATATCATCCTTACCACATTCACCTTTTAGAATACCAAAAATCTTCCACAATTGCTCAATAATTGGGAAGCGATATGAATAACAGGAATTTAATAGATTCCAAATCATGCTGAGGGTCATAAGGCCACGAACTATGTCCACAGTTGCAAGTAATCTTTCAACTTCAACTTTAACAGTCATAAGACTATAAGGACCCCCGTACTTAGGGTGTTAAGCCCTTCGTACGATGTATTGTGCACAAACATTTAAACGCTATGCATATGTCCATAGTTATAAGTAATCTTTCAACTTAAACTTTAACAGTCATAAGACTATAGGGACTCCTCGTACTTAGGGTGATCAGCCATTCGTACAATGTATTGTGCACAAACATCTCAACGCCTCCGCGTAATCCCCTATAAAAGGGTTGTTCATCTCAGCTTTTCAACATCTGAATCCGCACCAAAACAATATGGGTTGGCATAACTTCTCAAGAAACTCTTGAATTTCATGAACATCTTTTAATATTTGTCTAACTGAATCAAATAGCATAGACCTCTACAATAACTTGGACATTAACCGAAATATACATATACATACATACATATGTATTCTCATATATTAAAGAAATCTCAAAAATCTTTTTATGACGTTATGATACCGCACTGTATTTACAGTCCGTTGAGGATTCCGTCATTTGGTGACTTTATCATACTACATCATACCATAGTGGGCTGACGATCCTTAGATCACATCCAACACTAGGTAATACTGCATTGATGACTCCATCGTTTTTATCATCTTTGCACCAGGTTACATGATGCATTAATGATATAAAATACATTTTGATATATTGCAAATCATTTTTGTCTAGCCGAAGTAATTAGCATAGACATACGAATAATAGTATTTGTTGTTAAAACTCATTGGTTCCATCATTTGATCCAATGTTTTTCAAGAAAATAAAAGTGTAAACATCAGCACGAAGTCAATAAATTTCGAAAGTCTAGCATAGCTAGTAGATTTAGAATACATATGCTTCCACCATCAACTCCACTTTCTATAATGATCCATTGCTTAATAGGTCTATCTATTCCTATCATCCTCAATACTCCATTCACACTTAATTATACCCTAGTTCATCAAACTTACCACACGTTATGAGTTCAGGAACTTGCCACAATCATATGAGTTTAAGAACTTATCCTAGTCAGACCATAGGCGTCCATTCGTTGAGGGGTTCAAAAACATACCATATAACTATGAGTCACGAACCTACCATAAGTATGAGTTTTAAGAACTCGCACTTACCTTATAATATTCTCTAACTATACTCTACCTATCTGTTATACACATGAGAAAAGAATTATCTTCTCAACATGCATATAGCAAATAGCGCGACACAAACATTCCAATGATTATCATTGTGATAAACTGAGTGCAAGCACAAAACCCTCGCCCATACAAAGGTTTGTACAACTCAGCCATCACATGGGTTCTCAATTGAAATCCCACCTAACTCTATCTTTCTTTTAACTTGCTCTTTGCTCGATACGAATTCTTCGTATCACATCATCTATAACTCCTCATGAGTTATCTCGTACTATTTCATAGTACATTATCTTCATAGCATCAAGCTATAATCATTCAAATATTACAGACCATCTTTCTTTTATAACTTAAACAGATCACGTCGTGACCTTATTCTATAATCATCTTTCTTAAAATTCTTTTGTTAACTCGTGATCGTTTTGTTTTACGATCCTCATTCTTTCTCTTTTTCATCATTTACGACATTATTCGTTATCTTGGTTATTGGAGTTAGGAAACTCCCATTTCTTATCTTTATATCTTTTCAAGATTCTTCTTTGAATCTTCTTGTTTATATAACAATTCTTCCTTTAAGAATTTCTAACTTTCTAACTTCATTTACATCGCTCAAAATTTCATTCGAGTTATACACTTGGTACACATCGAGTCTCTAACAGTTTCAATATGGTACGCTGAGTGGTTTCCCACAAACAACCAACAAACTAGGTTCCGAGTTGCTAGTTCGTATATACCTCCGCTCCATGAAGGAATCGTTTAGCCCAGATACCATACATCAATTATTAAAGAGTACAATTGTACCACACTTAAACATAACTCTCTATTCATAACTTCTTTATCACTCTTCTTATAGACACTGTCTATTTATTATCACATTACATCCTTATTATTGGAGTTAGGTAACCCCATATTCATATTCCTTATAACTCTGCGAGATTCTTCTTTGAATCCTTTCACGCAAGTTTTAATCCCTTATTGTTCAATCTCTATTTGAGCTTATTCGTTCTTTATCTTCACCTCTCTTCTCTAAGGTTATTGCCTACGGTACTCCTACCTAAGGTTTATAACATACGGCTTTGATACCAACTGTAACGACCAAAAAAATTTATACAATTTAATTCTCGACTTCGGTCGTTAACCATACATTCAACCTCTAAATAATACATCATTATTCGATGTTCAACTTAATAAAATTGCGGAATATTTAAAACTTTTATACATTTCCTTCTTTCTTGTCCTGAATCGCAACCATTACATTACATCTCTTTGATTCAATCTTATGTCATGAATCGTTATAACAAAATAACTATACAAAGTCTTACATCATAACTAAATATCCATATACATTAGATAGCTCAACTTACATTTAACAACATCTTACGTTTAAAATAGGAAATACATTTCGCACAAAACATAAGTAATCTTCGTGAATATAGATCTCTATAACTCACATAGCACGTATCTTTACCTTAAAATCTTGACCTGCAAAAGTGGTTATTTGCAAGAGTGAGCTCGACAGCCCAGCAAAGTCTAACAGTTTTCATGCATCATATATCACATAATAACATGCTCGACATACATCTCATTAAAGTAACATGGCATACATGCTTTTAATTCACATAACAAATATAAAGATTGAGTTCCTTACTCAATCATCATTACTTAGCCAAAATAATGCAGTCATATATTGACTTTAACATTTCATGATTTCAACATGCATAACATATCATGCAATTTAAAACAGCTCATCAAGTCCACGTAGAAAATAGGAACCGAAAGACTTGCCTTGATCGTTGTTTACCAATAATAGCTTAACAGCTTACAGTTATCTGCACTTCACGTGCCCTACACAATTATATAATCATACACATCAACTATTAGTCACATAACAACACATAGCAATTGTAATGTAAACTCTACTCCACATCTCATAATCTTTCCTATTAATAAATACACAATGGTCAATTAGATTGTGTTAACTTTTCGACTTATGACTCACTATATTTCTTCTTAGTCAAACTCGAAGTTCAAGTGCTTAAGTCTTGCTAGGACTACTTATTGGTTTTATATTAAACACATTCCATATCTTATAATATCCATTTCAATGGAATTGAAACACTTTTTAAGTTCATTAACACTTGGCACGGCGTTTCGACGTTCAATCGTCACACGCCCGATTTGCCTCTCTTGTGTATGCTTATTATGCTTCTATAACTTATCTAATACATTATTTATTAATGTTAAGCATCATTATATTTACTAAGATTCATGTTTTATAACTTAGGACATCATCTTTTACGGTCTGGAGCACTACACATGCATATGTGCATGCCCGACACCCTCCGATTGCCTCCGAAAACACAACAGTCCTAAAGATGACCATTTTGACCCATCCTAATGACCTCAGATTGAAAACCGTAAAGAACGAAAGTTGTAGGTCTACTCGTCCTCGTTCCGGATCATCTTGAATCACCTCAATCGGAGTTCGTATGAGGAAGTTATGGCTATTTTACTATAGGAGGTCAAAACTGTCCAAGTCAGACTTCTGTCCCCGCGCTGGGGCGCGAGTACTAAGCCAACTAGTGGCGCTGGGGCGCGAGATTGGCGCTTGGGCGCCAATTTCAGCGCTGGGGCGCCAGCTTCTGGCGCTGGGGCGCGAATTTTGGCGCCGGGGCGCGATTTTTGGCGCTGGGGCGTGAATTTTGACGCTGGGGCGCCGAAACTCGCAGAACCCAACCACGAAGAACATAACAACTGATTTGTTTGTCTGTTACTTCAATTCTAACACTAATTAACACCAATTAACATGTATAACCTAAGCTAATTACACATATACACATTACCCAACATGTATATACTAATTACCAACGACTAAATCATGATTCTAGAAATCTTAAATCATTGAAAGCTTTATTTTAAAAACCAAACTCCATAACTGACGTTTATACACTGTTATACCAATTTGATTCTTTTGAACTAAGTTCTCTGTAATTCTTAACAAACTAACTAATATAGTCACAGTTCAATTTCACACACTAAATTGATCATCATAATGGTTATTTACATAAGCTACATAAGAAATACATATACTGACATTATTTCTTCCGACTGTCAAACGAATTTATCATGCAATTCTCGTTTAAGCACTACCTCTAATCATCATAAACTCATATAATAACTATATAATCAAGTATCATACCAAGTTATACATGTATATCAACAATTCATCCCATAAAATATTTTACAGAGAACTTTTTGGGAAGAAGAAAAACATGAAACTTTTAGAGAAAGAGATTGAGCTCCTACCTTGGATTAGGAAGATGATTATTATTATTTTCTCCAAATTCTTTTCTACAACACCTGTTAAAATCACTCTCAAATTCTCTCTAGTTTTCCTCTTTTCTTCTTTTTCTCTCTGTAAACTTCAACTGAGTCTTTCTTCTCCCTAACTCTAACATACGTATAATATTATAACGTATAATAATAATATAGATATTAAGTATAGGATTTAACTGACATCAGTTATAATTTTTTTGAAAATCAAAAGCCATAAGGCTTGTTTGGCTAAGCTTAATAAAAATAACCCATTAAATCCTTACACCTTGTTTGGCAAAACTAACTAAAACAAATAGATTAATCCTTATACCTTGTTTGATAAAACATCATTAAATTAAAGACTTATTATGCAATAAGACATGTTTAGAAAAACCAAATTAAACTCTTTTTATTTATTTTAATAACTCCTTTATAGCAAGGTTATTAGTCACACTTTTATTAAATTAATAAATCAATTAAAACATTAATCTATTAAATTACTTTAACACATAAATCATTATCACATAATTATAATTTCTTTTATAATTATAATTTTATTTAACCAACGAATATTTTAAATTAATTTCCCATTTAAAATATTATAACTTATTTAAATCACCATAAGCTCTCTAGCTTACTTATTAAATTATATTATTATATAATCTCATAACAATTAATTTACTTAGCTCCTTAATTATTTACTCAACAAATAATTAAATCACATCAACTCAAATTACCATATAATTTAATAAATATTTAATATTGCCAATAAATATTTAATATTTAATATTTAATTATTTATTCAACAAATAATTAAATAAACCACATCACTCAAATTGAACAATTATTTATTCAACAATAACATATCCATTAAATACTTAAATAAATCAATAAATATTTAATATCACGCTTTAAAATTATGGAATGTTACAGAAGAGAAAGAAGTTGGTGATTCAAGTCTTCCAAGTTCATTGCTTCCATTATTGCTCAGATTCTACACGGTGAAGAGAAGAGTTGGAGCCAGAAAACTTCAAAAAATGAGTTTTCTTTATCCAAATCTTTCACCCATTTGTGTATTTTGAGCATGTTGAATACTTTGATAATGTTTATTAGTTCTATAGTTATGAACTAATTACATTTCTAGGATTGTAATGTAACCTAATGATTAATTTAATTGAATTTCTCTCCTATTTCTTATAATGAATCATGCATGAATGGGCTATTGTATTTTATACTTATTTATTGATTGCTTGACTAAGGAATTTATATAGGTATTAATTGATATTGGAAAATGGATTTTAATGCCTAACCCTCAATACAATAACACTTGTTATCACTATGCCTATGGGATTGAGAGCATATATAGCATAATAGAATAGGAATATATCTATTTGCCTTGTGTAACCATTGAGATTAAGCTTAATGACCCTTACTCTAGTTATTTTTACCATAGGAATATTGTGATTTATCTAGCTAAGGGAATTAACTTAATGTTCTCGGTTGGCCATTCTTGTGATTTGTTAGTTAAATGGAGAGTTAGGAGATTAGACGAAGCATTAGGGGAGTTATAATCCTAGCTTGCCAGATTTGATACAACTCGATCTCATATTTTAGTTTTTTAATCATATAGTTTTAAAAACACCATCCTTATTTACTTATTTAGATAATACCGAATTTATATAAATTTAGTAATTGAATAGCGATTGGTACTTTGTCCTCGTGGGTTCGACACTCTACTTTTCATTATATTACTTATTAGACTGCGTATACTTGCATGAGTTTATTGAGCGTGAAAACGAGCAACACACTGCCTCTAAGGTAGTGAGATCTTTGATTTTGCTGGACTTCAAGCCCATTTTTGCCATTTCCCCATGTTTTATCATTTCAAAGAATATGCAAATTATACGAAGTAAATAGTTTGTCAAAAAATATTCGTTTTGTAAGGAAATATTTTTTTTGTCGGGGGAATATTAGTACGATGGTGAAAAAATAACCAATCATTGATGGGAAAAGTGACAGAAATAACCTTTTTAAAAATTGGCGGCAAAATTTTTATCATTAACTGTTGAAATATCCGGTGATAAAAGTACAGTAGCACACAGTACTCCACAGTAGCACACGATATTGCACAGTATTTCTGATTATTGATTCAATAATTGCTACAATAGTAATTACATAATATTTTATATTATTGACTCAATAATTACTACATTGATAATTGCATAGTATTTCGTATTATTGATTCAATAATTATCGTAGTAATAATTGCATAGTATCTAACATCATTAAATCAATAACTGTCATGTCATAGTAACTCATATTATTTTAAAGGATATTATTAGTTAGCACCATTGGCAATGTCTAGAAGTTCCGTCGAGGAAAGAGGTTAAGTTATATAATTATGCGCCAATAAGGAGAAAATCTTATCGAAAAGTCCCCTCTTTCCGAGGAACGATCTGCTTGTCAGTATTGTGAGTCTATAATATCAATGGTGAATAATTATTGAAGGATTAAAAAAAGTGTTAATTAATTATGTGATGCGTAGCATAACCATTAGAAGGAAGTTACTGACACTCGAAGGAAATAGTGGTGATATGTTGCGTTTTGTAAGTTTGGCTTTTCCACAAGACCCATAACTTTCTTTCGTGGGACCCATAATTTTATTCCAACAGTGAATTTTATTTCTTTCGTGGGACCCACAACTTTATTTAATTTATGTGGGACCCTTCCATGGGATGCACAGATCATCCAAGAGCCACTTGTCTCTTCACATTGCTAAGAGTCCCTTTCGCCAATAGTACTTTCCCCTTCGTAAATAACCAGTTGTCTCTTCACATTGCTAAGGGTCAAGCCAGTTGCCTTTTCATATTGCCAAGGGTCAAGCCAATTTCCTTTTCACATTGCCAAGGGCTAAGCATTTGTCTCTTCACATTACCAAGAGTCAAGCCAGTTGTTTCTTCATATTACCAAGAGTCAAGCCACTTGTATCTTCACATTATAAGGGCCAAGCTAAAGTTTGTCTATAAATAGAGACAAGTATTCTTTATATTTTACTTATAACTGATAAGAGAAAGCTATAGAGAGAGAGGGTTATAGAGAGAGAATAAGAGAGAAAGAAGAAGAGTATTCGAGAAGCAAGCACATATAAGACTAAGCAAAAATGGATAAAATCGAACAACCGAACCGAACAAAAAAATTATAACCGAATTTTTTCACTTATTCTGGTATTTTTTGTAATTTGGTTATATCCGATATTATATTCGATTTTCGGGTTCGGATTTGGTTTTCAATTTTTAAAATTTCAGTTAACCGAATAACTTAATTAGAATTTTTTTTAAGTGAACTATTTTATTACATTTTTAATAATGAATAATACTCCATATTATTACGTGTAGCATTTTTCTTGTTTGAACAGAGAGAGTGTGTGAGAGTCCTACAGGCCGCAGGTAAAGTAGACGAGGTGAGATAGAAATATCCTTCCACACAAACACACAATCAGTCACAGGGTCCTCTCCTTTCTTCTTCCATATGAGGTTGTGAGCTGTCAAGACTCAAATCTCACACATATATATAATATTTATTTATCGTTTTTCTCCCATATATGTTTACGATTAGATTTAGGTCTTTTATTTAATCTCTATTTCACCTAATTAGATTCTTCAACCGCCACTCCGGATAAAATTTTGATTCCAAAATTTCAAGGTAAGCCGAAACAAAATGTTGGGAAATTTGCATACCTTAATGAAATCTTTCTTTCTAAATGGATTACTTGCTTTCTTGTCTGTATATATATGTAATTGACTTTCCTTTTTGTTTTTCGAGTTAAAAAGACCCATTTGTTTTTTTTTTCCTTTTTCAATTTTGAGAATTAGATATCTCCTCTTGTTTCTCAAACTTCAATTAACTCATCTGGGCATTAATTCAATTCTGGTTTTGCTTGGATTTACTCATCTGGGCATCAATACTTTAAATGTTAATTATGGAAGCCTTCATTTTGGTTATTATCCGAATAACGAAATTATAAATTCGATTATTCGGTAATTCGGTTATCTCAAAATTTGGTTACTTGTTCGGATATCAAAAATTTGTTTATTTTGGTTTTCGGTTAGAATCGAGTAGCTTATTCGGTTCGGTTATAACCGAATAGCCTATTCGGTTCGGTTATAACCAAATGCTCACCCCTAAGCACACACCAATAACACAAAGTTTTACTACTACACTATTATAGTATCCAGTCTCGTACTAAGGTAAGAGATGTCATTTCTTTCATATACGTAAAAGAGATATCATTTCTTTCATATTTATAAGGGATATCACTTTCGTTCATACTCCTAAATCTAAACTTATTATGGTAAGTATTGCTTCTATAATTTCTGAAATGATTAGAAATACCTTGGAAGTTTGCGCTTCATCTAGTATCATTTCATTTACCTGAATCTTTTTTTTTTAATTTTAATCGTTATCTTTGAAATATGAATCTTGAATTTGAATCCACTTTTTGGTCATCATGTTGACAATTTGAACACTCTTGGACTCTGGATAAATTAAATTATAAATATCCAATGTTTATTCTGGATCTTATTGTTCTTATTATTTCTATTCATCCTTTATATCATTGTCATAAAACTCAGACTTAAATTATGGTGAAAAGTTATCTTTGGCCCCTAGTGAAAAGATGGACTGTTGATTGGTATTATTATAACCAATAATTGTGTATTGGTATAATCATGACCTTTGGTGTTATAAATAAAGGCTTATGGTGAAAGTTCTCTTTGGCCTATAGTACAAAGATGAACTGTTGATTGGCATGATCATGACCATTGGTGATATAATTGAATATCTTTGGCCCATAGTACAAAGATAAATTGTTGATTTATATGATTATGAACAGAAATTGTGTATTTGTGAAATCATGATTGTTAGTGTTATAGGTGAAGGCAGGTGGTGAAAGTTCTCTTTAGCATGGGTGCAAAGAGCAACTGTTGATTGGTGTTACATGGATAAAATATTCGTGGTGAATTTTTGAAATAGGAGAAGTTAGTAGACATTATGCTCTACTTGACTTTTCTAATGGATTGTTTGTTCCACTATAATTATTGTTGAAAATTTATACTCTCTGATTTATTATTATTGACGACTAAAGATAATTTATTCTTTATTATCTTAATCATAATATATTTTACAAGGCTATTCGAGCTTACCCTTTTCTTTTTTGTTTCATTACTTTTCCCAAGAAATGAGAGTGTAGCTGGGACTAACCGGAGAACTTAAGGATGGTCTGAAACCTTAAAAGTATCTCAATGCATTATAAAATAGTGTGACAATAATTATTTTGAGAATTTAAGTTGAGTGTGGATATTGTCGTACTAGTTACGATACAATATTTGTATTAAAACTCACAGCTTATGTGTTGTCATATTTTGCACGATAGTTTAATAGTTGTAAATAGGGAATTTTGTATTTGTGTTCTGTAGTATATATTTTGGGGAATCAAAAATGGGTTGTTTTGACCTATTTTGGGGGTATCAGAGAGATTGGAATGTATACTGGTTAAGGAAAGCATAGACCAAATCCTCCCAACCATGGACCTTGGCGTTGTCAATCCGAGCATACCAAGTTCGGGCTTCACCAATAAGACTCTTTTGGAATAACTGCATCCGAAGGCTTTTATCCTCTCATCCTAACTCACCTATGTATACCTTCATATAGTTGTAAGGGTCGCCCAATCCATTACTTTTCGAATTCTGGGACTTGAAATTTATTTGGGTATTTCGCCTTTGAAAATATATACAGGTCGGAATAGTTGATACTTACGTGGGACCCTGTCCCCTTAATAAATTGACTGGCTCCTCCATCTGTCTAACTTTCTTCCTGATGTCTCTGATTTCTCTGTCCTCTCAGATGTCTATTATTTCCCTCGTCAAATTCTTGTCAGGGCCTCTTTGGATGCTCCGACGCCGAGTGGGGTTACTGGAGTAGACATTTGTGTCTCACTATCTTTCCCAGGCACTCGCATATCTCCCTATGCAGAGGATTCGGTTTAAGTTTTCAGTTTGGGCTCCTGAGCTACCTTACATTGTTCTCTCAACAGGAAGATCATCTCAGCAATCTGCTTCTTAAACTCCTCAAACTCCTCTCGGGATATGAGAATAGGTTCTGATGAACTTCCTTCGGCCATTTTGGCTGGTGGTGATCATGCCTTTTTAGCTCGGAATCGAGTTCTAGGACCAATTTACAGAAAACTGATATCTATTTTAGTCTTGATATTAGTAGATGATATGGTTTTAAGCCCAAAAAACCCAATGTTGATATTTATTTTATTATTTAAAAAATAAAATTTAATTTCAGTTCGCATAATTAAATGTGTCATAAATTGTGTCCATAATTATACATTATGTAATTTATGTATATGAAGGAGTGTCATATACAGAAGACATAAATTATATGTTATGTATAATTAAAGAAATATATTGTTCTCGATCTTAGATAGAAATGGACATACCATTCTAGTAGATTTTAATACACTTGATTGGATGATTTTGTCTTAGTCATGTAAAGTAAAGACTTTAACCAAGTGTATTGGTGTATTTTTGAAATACATAAAACTGGATCGCTACAAAAAATTATTTGTTAAATAATGTTATTATAAATAATTTTTCAATTACTATTAATGTGCAATTACTCTTAATCCTAAGAGAATAATGAACTTTATTTTATAGTGTATGTCACTTTAATATATTAAAGCGTGAGATTTTAATACAATCAATACCTCAATATGTTGGGTGATATATGTTATGAAATTAGGAACATGTATTTTTCAAGATGGAATTCCACAATTAAATTATAATATCCCCTTGATATAATTTATTGGTTGATCACCAGAATCTTGGCCAAGTATTCTAGTAATTCAAATTACTAAATTATTAATTTAATTTATTAAATTAATGTGTGATCAAAATTTTATAAATTATGTAGTCAAGGATATAAGCAGTAAACGTAGTGGGTTAACAATTTTATTCCTACACGAGTTTATGGATATTACTGTAGAGGAGTATTTTTGCAAGATATTAATATTGGAATGATTTAATTAATTAACTTTAATTCTATTAATTCTAGAGTGCAATTATAACTATTTAGTGGAATTAGTTATAATTAATATAATTCTAATTGATTAAAGAGTTAATCAGACATTAGTATTATATTAGAGCTAAAATTATAGAATCCTACTTGATCCCTACTTTAGCTCTTATTAAGATATAACAAAATAGCAGGATAAAATATATCTCAAGAGTTTTTAAATCGTCTTAATAAATATTAGGGGAGTTGAGGACTCTATATATTTTATCACCTTGCAGAATTTTGAGCCCACACTCAGAAAATACGTGATATCAAAATAAGGATCATAGAGAGAGGAAGATCAGAAGGAAGAAAAATTCATCATCAGGATAAGCAAAAATTCTCCATTGTGCTATAACCAAGCACGAGGTATGTAATATTATATTTATTTATGCTAAATTATGAGAAAGATCTTGGGATAATAATTTTTAAAAGTAAAAATTATTAATTTATTTGGAAATCGTTTCTTACAATTGGTATCAGAACTAACTCATAATTTTCATAAATCATGATTATATTATTTAGTTTGAATTATATTCGACATATGTATGGATATATTTTTTTATACTACTCTTCGAATTTCATGATTCAAATTTGTTTTATATATCAATTAATTAATATCTGCGAAAATAATTATTTAGAGCTTACAACTATATGTACTAAAATCGATTTGTTTCAAACCTTACTTGTTTTGGAGTTATTCGTCCATAATTTTATTAAATTCAAGATGATATATGTTCAAAGAAAGAGAATTGTTTAATAATCGATTAAAATAACATTTCAAAAGTGTATTTTCGTCAGAAAAATCTGACACGGAGGTTGACCCTTCAACCCCATTAGGAAATATCATAATATCTCTGGATATTATTTGCAGAATAATTTAATTGCTATTAAGAATTAAATATTTAAAAAAATGGCCATGCATTTTTTTTGTTTCAATGATGATATTGCTCCAAATGCGGTTGGAAGGGTCTGTACATTGCCAGTTATCTACTTGTACTAATTATTTTTCATGGATATGGAGCTGTCAGGTAATATATAAAGTATTAATGTTAGGATGGATTCTAACTTTGTTAATTGTGTTGGTCCGGTGGTTTTAGTTGGATTTTAAGTTACAAGTATTGGGGAGGTCAGGAGATCAATTCTTTCAAGCAACAATGAATATTTTTTTTTTAAAAAATAAAAAAAATGATAAGCCCAAGCCGTCCGTATATAAACTTTTTAAAATTAAAAAATATTAAGTTGTTGTTGCAAGGAATAGATCTTCTGTCCTCAATTTTGAAACAATCACAATCAAACCAACCACACCAACAAATCATTAACTTAAGTATGTAGATTCATATATATTTATCGGTAATTAAGAATTATAATGTTTAATTTTTAAATTTTCATAATGTTGTAATTGTTAAATGTGAATATGCATGGATCTTAGTTTACATGTTTATATGTATTAATATGGGATATTAATATAATTATATATTTTTAAATAAATAAAAATCCTCATTTTTATATAAATAAAAAAAACAAGTAGGAGAAAGAATTGTATTTCTTACGGCCCATTATATTGATACATGTATCTAATCTCAAATTTTGTGAGTTCCCTTCTGAAGATACAGGAATCTAGTTATATTAGATATGGATTTCCTTGTGATAAATTTATTTAAAATTGTATTATGAATTATTTCCCATCGAAATATTTGTATTAAAATTTTAAAGAAAATTTAAATGGATGGAATACACTTGACAAAACATTAATAATAATTCTCCCCATCGGAGTGATACTTATTATTATTGTTTTGGGCTGAATTAAAAATGGTGAATTATTTTTATTTCATGAGATGTCAAGACATAAAAATAATAATAATTTCAAATTATTCTTATTTTTCCCTTCGAAAAGAGAATTATTTGAAATTATGTTGACATGTTTATTTTATGTTTGTGTTTGAGGATTACACTTTCATATTATATGCAAAAGTTTATTTTTATTGAATGACCATTTAATTTATGCATATTGTATAATTGTATAGATTAACATGTCGTCATTTAATCCCCTTGATGTTCTCCTTAAAGAAAATAAGTTAACTGGACCAAATTATGTGGACTGGAAAAGAAATCTTGACATTGTGTTGACTGCTGAGGACTACAAATTTGTGTTGACTAAACCTTGCCTAGTTCTTCTAGAAAATACTACTGTTGCACAAAAGAATAACCATAAGAAGTGGCAAAAGGCAGATGATATGACTCGTTACTATATATTGGAATCTTTGTCAAATATATTGCAACACCAATATCAATCTACTACCACTGCTAAAGAGATCTTGGATAACCTTCATGAAATGTTTGTAGACCAGAGTCATGTTGCATGACAGACTGTGATGAAAACACTCATGAATTTCAAGATGTCCTAGGGATCTTCAGTTCAAGATCATTGTTTAAAAATCATTTCTTACTTAAACGAATTAGAAATCCTAGGAGCAACAGTTGATGGCGAAACCCAGGTTAACATGTTGCTAGAGATCTTACCTAATTCCTTCAATTAGTTCAAACTTAATTACATTATGAACAAAATGTCTTTAACCTTACCTGAACTGATGAAGGAACTTCAAGCAGCAGAGGGTATTCTTCGTGCAAGAGGAAGCATTCATATTGCAGAAACTGGTACTTTTAAGGGAAAGTCTAAGGTAAAGAACTGGAAAAAGAATAACGGTAAGAAAGTTACAAATGGAAACCTACCTCCATCTGGAGGGGTTGGGAAGAAAGGGGCAAAGGCAAAACCTAAGGAGAAATGTTTCCACTGTTGGGAGAAAGGTCACTGAAAAAGGAATTGTTCTACTTACCTAGCCAAGATCAAAAATCAAGGTATGATTGATTGTCTAATTGATCAGTTTGGCAAGATAGGTAAATATCCATCTTTCGTTCATGAAACATTTTTTATGGGCCATTCTACTGAATCTTGGTGTGTAGATTCAGGAACCACTAATCATGTCTATAATTTTTTGCAGGGGTTTCAGGAACCTAGAAAATTGAATAAAAGCGAGATTTTTCTACACCTTGGTTCTAGCGCAATAGTAGCAGCTATTGCAG
Source organism: Panax notoginseng (assembly GCA_016801055.1). NCBI lineage: Eukaryota > Viridiplantae > Streptophyta > Magnoliopsida > Apiales > Araliaceae > Panax > Panax notoginseng. The sequence continues at coordinate 237,822,567 of CM029013.1, read as the reverse complement.
TGGGAGTTGTGCATCTCAATTTTAATAATGATATGACTTTAGAATTAGTAGATTGTCTTTATGTTCCAGACATTCATAGAAATTTAATTTCAGTTTCTTGCTTGTTTAAACATGGATATTCAGTTAATTTTTATTCCAAGATTTTTAGTCGTAAGAATAGAAATTTCATTTGTTCAGGTACATTGGTAGAAAATTTATATATTCTTACTCAAAATTATTATTCATTAATGCAAACTGAAAGTAGTCAACATTTACCATTAAAAAGAAAAATTCTTTAGTTAATCAAACTTATCTATGGCATCTACGATTAGGTCAAATTAATCTAAATAGGATCCAAAGACTGGTTAAAGATGGTCCTTTAAGCTCCTTAGAAGTTTAAAATCTTCCAGTTTACGAATCCTGTATAGAAGGAAAAATGACCAAAGGTCCTTTCAAGGCAAAGAAACATAGAGCCAGTGATAAGTTAGAATTAATTCATACTGATGTATGTGGTCCTATGAATATCCAAGCATGAGGAGGGTTTGAGTATTTCATCACTTTTACTGATGATTACTGAATATTTGGTTATGTGTACCTCATGCATCGAAAGTCTGAAACATTCAAAAAATTCAAAGAATTTCAGGCAGAAGTAGAAAGGCAATCTAGTAAACACATAAAGGCCTTTTAATCGGATCGAGGAGGTGAATACCACCTTCAGGAATTCAAAGATTACTTATTTGATAAAGGAATTATATCTGAATTGACTACACCAGGTACACCCCAGCAAAATGGTGTGGTAGAAAGAAGAAACATGACTCTTTTGGATATGGTAAGGTCTATGATGAGTTTTTCTACTCTTTCTATTTCCTTTTGGGGTTATGCACCAGAAACGACAATGTATTTATTAAGTCTTATACCATCAAAGTTTGTTCCTTTAACACCTAGAGAATTGTGGATTGGGCGAAAGCCAGTATTGCACCATATTCATATATGGGGCACACCTACACATGTACAAAAAGTAAAGACAGACTTAGATAATTTAGGTTCAAGAACAGAAGTATGTTTGTTTGTAGGATATCCAAAAGGAACTAGAGATGGTATATTTTATAGTCCTTTAGACCAGAAAGTATTTGTTAGCGCAAATACAATTTTTTTGGAAAATGACTATATAATGGATCACAAGTCGAGTAGTAAAATTATCTTAGAAGAAATGTCAAGTACATCAATTACTCAATCAACTAATTCACCACAAGGCTCCACAAAATAAGCAGCCTGATTCTTCTAATAGACCAGAGCGTCGTTGTAGTGGGAGGAGTATCAGGCCTCTTGAGAGACTTTCACTTCTTGGAGAAACTTATGATGTTATTCAGGAAGAAGTAGAGTCGGATCCATCTAACTACTATGAAGCTATTAATGATGTAGATGCATCCAATGGCACATAGCTATGAAACTAGAAATGGTTCCAAGTACTCAAATAAAGTATATGAACTTGTAGAAACACCTAATCGGGTCAAACCTATAGGGTGAAAGTGGGTCTACAAAAGAAAAAGAGGGGTAGAGGGAAATGTGAAAACCTTTAAAACACGGTTCGTAGCAAAAGGTTTTACTCAAAAAGAAGGTATCGATTATGAGGAAACTTTTTCACCAGTAGCTATGCTTAAATTTATTAGAATACTCTTATCTATTGCAGCACATCTCGATTACGAGATATGGCAAATGGATGCAAAGACTGCTTTTCTTAATGGATATCTTGATGAAGAAATCTATATGAAGTAGCATAATGGTTTCATAGTTAAAGGCCAAGAAAATATGGTATACAAGTTGCAAAAGTCCATTTATGGACTTCAGCAAACATCAAGGTCTTGGAATATAAGGTTTGATCAAACAATCAAATCTTATGGTTTTGAACAAAATTCAGAAGAATCTTGTGTGTACAAGAAGAATAAAGATGGGCTGGAGGTATTCTTATTTCTTTATGTGGATGATATATTGCTTATGGGTAATGATGTGGGAGTATTATCTAGCGTCAAAATATCGTTGTCTAGTAATTTTGAGATGAAGGACCTAGGAGAGGCTAATTACATTCTAGGGATCAAGCTTTGGCGTGATCGCAAGAATAGAATGTTAGGCCTATCCCAAGTTGCATACATAGATAATTTTGGCTAGGTTCAACATGCAAAATTCCAAGAAAGGACTACTTCCTATCAGACATGGAATTCCTCTTACTAAGGAGAGTGTCCTAAGACACCTCAAGACCAAGAGTGTGACGCCCCCAAAATAGGTATACATCACCCATTCTGAGTCGCCAAATACACGGTACAAAAAAAAAACTACAACTTCATTATTACAATTGTCGTGCAAAATACGATAACACATATGCTGTGAGTTTAAATACAAATATTGTCTTCTAGACAGTATTCAAACTCAAATAAGTCCTCATTATAATTATTGATACACTATTTTATAAAAATAGTGAGGACTGTTAAAATAACTTTCTAAAACCATCATTCCATACCTCGACTAGTTCCTGCTATATTCTCGCCTCCTCAAAAGAACAGTACTTCCGGCTGAAATATCAGGTATAAGGTTGAAGGAAACTTGCACTGAATAGCAACTCTCAAATTATCTAAATACTCACAAAAATACACTCAATAATATATAGAGAGAAAGGTTATGTTCTTGTGCGATTTTCAATTCTAACTAAGCACCCTATTTATAGGAAAAGTTTAGAACGCCAAAGCAGACTAACCTGCTACCTGATGGCTTTACCTGTTACTATTCACGCCCACCACTTTTGAAATAAAATTTTAGCACATTTCTCACCAACAAAAAGTGGGACCCACCATGTTTTTAATAAAAATATTTATTTCCAAAACTTCAATAATTCATAAAAAATAGCTCTCTTATCAGAAAAATACGAATTTTATATCTTTTTCATATGAAATTTAATTCTCTACAACTTTATAGAAGAAATGTTTTCCAAATTCCAATCAGAAAATGTCTGAAATTCACATACGAATGATTTTTAATACATCCATTCTGACAAAATACTGATAAAACACCTCAAAATTAATTCCTTCGTTTATATATACATAAAATAAATATTTTCTTATTATATAAATTAATAATTAATTACTCATAAATAATATTATAGAATCACAATTATGACAACCAGGTCGTTCTCAGGAAAGAAGGGGCTTTCCGATAAGGATTTCTCCTTATTGGCGGGCAATTAGGTGACCAAACCCCTCTCCTAGACAAAACTTCCTTAGATATTACCAATAATGATATCTAATAATATTATTCAAATAATATGAATTATTAATCTGATAATGGGAAATACTCTGCAGTGACAATTATTGAAATAACAATAATATAAAATATCAATGTAGCAATTATTGAATCAATAAAATAAAATAGTGAACATTAATTACTATAACAATTATTGAGTAGTGTCTTCTTCCTTAAGAATCAATAATTCAAAAATATTGTGCAATACCGTGTGCTACTATGCAACCACGCGTATTATTGTATTTTAACCACCAGGTATTCCAACAGTGTTAATGGTAACAACTACGCCGTTATTTATAAAAACTCAAACTTGTCATTTTCTTCATCCTACCATTTTCCATTATGGGGCCCACAAATGACTGCGCCGTCGTACGAATATTTCCCGACAGCAAGAATATTCCACGACCAAACGAATATTGCCCGACAAAAATGAATATTTTATAACCACTTACTTATTTTGCAAAATTTGCACATTTCACCTATAACCAAAGCATTATATCAAATTAACACCCTATTATTCACAATAATAATTAGAGAAAATTCAATTTTATTTATAAAAAGTTGGGGTCTTATAACCTCCCCTCCTTATGAAATTTCGTCCTTGAAATTGACGTACGTACTTGGTGTTTCGAAAAGGTGAGGATACCTCGTTTTCATTTCCGATTCCAACTCGCAGGTCATTTCCTGAATATCATGATTCCTCTACAAAACTTTGGCTTATGGTATAACCTTTGTGCGTAGGACATGTTTCTTCATATCCAAGATCTTGACAGGTACGTCCTCGTACGTTAAATCTTCGGTTATCTCGTCTGGTTCTAACTCAATAATGTGGTTTGGGTCTTTCACATATTTACGAAGCACAAATAGGTGAAACACATTATGAACACGAGACATACTTGGAGGTAATGTGAGTCTATAGGCCACATTTTCTATTCGGTCAAGAATCTCAAATGGACCAACAAATCGTGGATTGAACTTTCCTTTCTTCCCAAATCTTGTAACTCCCTTCCATGGAGCAACACGTAACAATACATAATCCCCAATATTAAATTTCACATCCTTTCAATGAAGATTCGCATAACTCTTTTGTCGATCCTTTGCTATTTGTATACGTTGTTGGATCATTTCGATCTTCTCTGTAGTCATACGTACTAACTCTGGTCCCAATAATATTGTTTCTCCCACCTCATCCTAATATACTGGAGAGCGACACTTTCGTCCATACAATGCTTCGAATGGAGCCACACATATACTTACTTGATAACTATTGTTGTAGGAGAATTTCACCAATGGTAGGTACTTATCCCAACTCCCTTTGAAATTTAGGATACAGAGTCTTAATAGATCTTCAAGAGTTTGAATAGTCCTTTTTGATTGCCCGTCCGTTTGAGGATGGTACGCCGAACTGAATCGTAAATCTGTGCCCATAGCTTTCTGCAAGTTAACCCAAAATCGTGAAGTGAATCTTAGGTCACGATTCAAAACTATGGATACTGGCATGCCATGCAATCTCACAATCTCATTCATGTACATAAGAGCAAGATGTTCAAGGGAATAAGTCTCCCGTATCGATAAGAAATGAGCAGACTTAGTTAATCTATCAACAATAACTCAAATCAAATCTTTGCCTTGAGAAACCTTGGGAAGACCCGTAACAAAATCCATGGTAATGTGTTCCCACTTCCATTTTAGAATCTCAAATGGTTGCAATAGACCCTTTGGCACTTGATGCTTCTCCTTTACACGTTGACAAGTTAAACACCTCGAGATAAACTCCGCGATCTTTCTCTTCATATTGTTCCACTAAAATGTATGTCGAAGACCGTGATACATTTTGGTACTCCCATGATGGATTGCAAACGGTGTGTTGTGTGCCTCCATCATGATTCTAAGCTTCAAGTCAGAATCGTTAGGAACACAAAGTCTGGAGTTGACTCGAAGTATTCCTTCTTCGTCAATTCTTGCTTCTGGAATAACACCTTCTTGCACTTTCTTTTTCATATGTATCAGCTCCAGGTCCGTAGCTTGAGCAGCTTTAACTTTATCGATTAAAGTCGGTTCTACTCGTATATTTGTTATCATCACGTGGGTCCCTGGAGTCTTTAACTCTATCTCCATCATTTGCAAGTCATACCAAATGGGTCTTTGCGTTGACAATATCACACACGTACCCGTATATGATCTTCTACTCAATGCGTCAGCTATCACGTTTGCTTTTCTAGGATGGTATTGGATGGTATGATCGTAATCTTTCAACAGCTTGAGCCAACGTCATTGACGCATGTTGAGTTCCTTTTGGGTGAAGAAATATTTCAGGCTTTTATAATCTTTATAGATCTCCACTTTCTCCTCATATAGGTAGTGTCTCCAGATCTTCAACGCGGAAATGACTGCTACCAACTCCAGATCATGAGTAGGATAATTCCTCTCATATTCTTTGAGTTGTCGCGAGGCATAGGCTATGACTTTTCCATGTTGCATGAGAACACATCCTAACCCTTTGCTTAAAGCATCGCTGTAGATAACAAATCCATCCGAACCAGATGGTATTGTCAGAATAGGTGCCGAAATGAGTCTCCTCTTGAGTTCTTGGAAACTCTTTTCGCATTCCTCACTCCATACGAATTTTGTATCTTTACGAGTCAGCTAAGTTAACGGAGTAGCAATTCGAGAAAATCCTTCCACGAATCTCCGATAATAACACTACTAGAAAATTGACCTATAGCAACGGTCGCTGACCGTCGCTATAGGCCAAAAAGACCGTCGCTATAGGCTATAGCGACGGTCGCCGACCGTCGCTATAGAAGCCGTCGCTAAAACCTATAGTGACGGTCTTTTGGCCTATAGCGACGATCGGTGACCGTCGCTATAGGTCATGCCAAAACCATGTATTTGCTCTTTACCTACGGTTATTGAAGGCTATTGCTATAGTCGATGACCATCGCTATATCCTTTTTAAATTTAAAATAAAAATAAAAATTAATAATGCACATTTATTCAACAAACCCAAATACAATATAAAATAAAACTTAAAAATATATTATATATATCATTTAAAATCATTCATATTACAACATTACAATATAATAGTTGAATAATTCATCCCCTAACAATTTTCTTGGCTTGTGCAGCAATAACCTCCAAAATAGATCCTAATTCCCATTGCTCTAAAGTCAAATTAATGTGGATGAGGAATCCTACTTCAACTGGATTAATAGATCTTCAAGGAATATAAAGGCAATATTTATTGTACCAATTTCAAAATCCAGTACCTGGAAAAAAGATTAAGGAAACATCTCAGTTGAACTTGTCAAATGCACAGAAGGAATATATATTTATAGATACATTATATGTTTGGTATGAGGTTTACCTGCATGAAGATCCCCTCCTGCAGAAATATTTAATTAACCACCATGATGTCAAATATAGAGCTACTGATACTTATGTCCATTGTAGAAAATATTAGCTTACTGCTTCCAGAAAATCTCGAGCTATAAAATGTTGTTCCTTAATTCTCTCATCTCCGAATGACTTCAAGCTTTTGATAGAGATTGTATGAGAATCATGTATCTGCAATGTATTGGAGTTAAAAGTGTGCCAGACAAAACAATGTTGGTAACAAAAGGTAATGATTAAAAAGTAAGATAAAAAGAACTTCTAGGGAATAAAAGAGAGATGGGGAAAAGAAGTAATACCTAGAACTACTACCCTTGAACTAGTGGACATGGACATCAACCTATTTATAATCCACAATCTGTTGTTGACTGTTTACAAAAAGATAAAACAGAACCCAATAAATCTATACCTCCAATTTCAATCATCAAAACTTGTTGAGGAGTTAAAATTTTAATTTTAATTTTTTTTCTAATGACTAGAAGAATAAAGAATAAATAAATCTCACAGAGCAATTGCCAAATTGTTGAGTAGCTTCTCGGAATCTTCAAAGAAAAGAAACACTACTTCAATTACAAAATCTGGGTTGCTCTCATCTTGAAGTTTTGGAGCTGATTAAACGGATCATCCAGAAACCCCTTTTCACACCCAAAGAACAAAAAACCCACAATAAAAATTTACCAGAAACAAAAATCCTAAGCAAAAAAAACCCCAATTTTCAAATCTTAATTGTTTTGAGTAGAAATTAAATACTAACCTCATGATACAAAGATCTTGTGTAATCAACAAATTGTCTCTGTAACTGACCGATGATATCCATGATAGCTTGCCTGTCCCAAAAAGAGTATTTGACCAAGCAGATCCTATAGACCCAATTCACAATTGCTGTATATAAATAAGGAATTAGAGATAATGCGATAAATATGGGCATGAAACTAATTGAGTATGAAAACTCAGTAATGACTCGACAATAATCAAATGGAGTAGTTTGTTATTTTTGGGAATATTTTACCTTACGAGTGTTTTCGAGACATAGGCATACTGTTTAGTAGAAAATAGTGTGATTGTAGAGCAAGAACACTCAAACAAAAACCAAAAAAAGAAAACAAGGTTGAATGAGCAAGAACATGATAAACGGTTCACGGTACTAAAGTTGATGATTCAAAAAGGGACACTAAAAAATTGAGAAGAGATGAAGTTGAACAAGGAAACTATCAGGAAAGAATTGTATTGCAACTTGCAGAACATGAAGAGGAAGAGATTGACAGAATTAAAGAGGAGAGCAGAAAGCGAAGGCAAGTTATCCTTGAGAAATTTAAAACTCAAAAGTCACAGCAAAAACATGAACGGAACTTACAGGAGACGGTTAATGAGTGTGCTGAGCAACCATCTGTATCTGCTCCACTTCCCAATGTTGCTGCGCAAACTCCAAGTGGTCGGAATGCAGCTGCAGACATCTTCCTTGTTGACACAACAAGCTGCAGCCTTTTTCCTTTTGTTCTACTAAACTGGTCAAAGAACAGATAAAGGTTCAAACTAAAGAAGTGCATGAAATTATTAAATTAGACAACTGACCACTTTAGAATTCCCTCGAATAAGACTCTTATTTTCCTGATAGCTATCCAAAATTTCAGCCATTGAATGCTTGGTATAATCCTGTCCAACTGCCACTTCATTTTGCACGGCATGAATATCTGACTGCTCTACCTTTCCTCCCTAGAAAAACTCTATTACATTGGACATCGACTGTTCTACTATTCTGTGCTCAATGGACACAGATTCCTCAAGCAATGACAAGTTTATTATTTTTGTGATAAGGTGATAGGATAATGGATATAAATGGGAGGGAACCCCTCAGGATTTTTTTCTCTTTTCTTTTTCTTATTTTTTGCAAGTGCAAATAATCCATGACCATCACACAATTATTAACCCACATATCATATAATATAATATGTTCCGAGTAATGCAGATAATTTTTTCTGTTATCATTTTGACACTGTATTTTGCTGGAATCATGGCAAAAGGAGTATTATCTAGTGCATCTCCAGATAGCTTAACAAAGATGTCAAAAGCACATACTAAATTCTTCAAAAAGTTGCAAGCTAATTAATGCTAAAAGACAATTATACTCTGGAGTTGTTCGGCCAGTGAAGATCCTGACCACTTGCTTTGAGATAGAGTTGCTTTTTGTGCATCTTTGTGGGCCTCTACAACAATAACATTCCATGCAATATCTTTGTTTTATCTTTAAAATGAAAATCACTCATGAATCAGGTCATAAATGATATGATGAATAAGTTCGATGCAAGCAGAGTTTTGATTTGGGATTTCATAAATCCAAATAAGTGAATTCAGAAAGTAACATCTCAGATCGAATTTTTTCTAAACAAAAACACTGTTAATGTTGCAGAAATTAGCAATAGACGTAATGAAAGAAAATGTTATGAAGCATATTACATACAGATAGTGTTCATCAAAAGCTGACCAATCTGCTTGGTTCTCAACTTCATAGAAACCCTGAAACCAATATAACATTGCCTAATTGACTATCGACACTACAATGACCAAAAGTAAGCTTAATTTATCATTTGTTGGACAGAAATTTTGTTTATTCTAGACTAGAAGACTGAAACTAAATTTAACCTGCATCACAATAGGAAATAAAATAGTTAATTAAACCAATTAGAATATCATCCACAATTGCTACCAGACAGCTAGTGAGAAAAACAAAATGCAAACAAGACCCAGCTATCGATAATATACTTGGATTAATGAATGAAGAAGACTAATCAAAAAAGTTAGTTCTCTTCCAATCATACACCATGAAAACAAATTTATCTCAAAAACCCAAAGTCAAACACAAGGTGTGAATTCACTTTCTATACCTTTCACTGAAGACACATTAAATAAAAATACTAAACAATCAGATATCGATAAACACGCATAGATAAAGAGAGAAAAAAGAAAGCAAATTAGACTAAACCTTAGCTTGTTCTCGACATGAATCACTGCAAAATGAGGCTGGATTTCAAAGGTGAGAAGTTTGTCAGTAGTAGAAAAAAATAGTGCAAACAATTTGTTGGCGAATCTTAAGATTTCCTTTAATGCCTTTCCTCCGGCCAAAAAATAAATCAAACAAAACAAAAATAAAGCAAAAGAACACCAGTAAAAAAAACTCCTCACCTTCGTTATCCACGATGATCCGGACGAAATAGCCATGTACTAGAAGTTGATTCACAATAGCGAGGCCTAAGAAAGAAACGCCGCTGGTGACGCACACCAGCTTCTCTTGTGTCTGGTCGTTTGTATCATTGACCATCAGACTCCTGTTCCCGAGCTCCTCTTCATCTTTACTTCTCCACGAATCGGCGGATGATAGCAGCAATCGACGGAATTGTTCAATCTCGGTCCTCTGGCTCCGACTCCGCCAACCGCCTCACCATCCCATATCCTATACCTTGATTAAGCTTCAATAGCTCAAAATTTCTGTTCAATTTTGCACTAAAACCCTAAGTACTACTACACCGTTCGTCTATAACGAGAGAGAAAGAGTGAAGATACCGAAATGATTTGGGGGAAAGTGGGAGGGTTTTATTCTTAAAAAGCCTCTATACCGACGGTTTCGTGCGGACCGTCGCTATAAATACTCTATAGGGACGGTTCCGTACCGACCATCGCTATAGCTCGTCGCTATATGTCGAATTTCTAGTAGTGTAACCAGCTAAGCCCAGAAAGCTATGTACTTCGGTCACCGATTTCGGTTGCTCCTAACTTTGTATTGCTTCAATCTTCGCCAGGTTAACAGATAATCCATGTTTTGACACCACGTGCCCAAGGAATGCTACTTTCTCAAGCCAGAACTCACATTTCTTCAGCTTGGCATATAGGTTGTTATAACGAATCCTTTGAAGGAGCAACTTCAAATGGCGTTCATGATCTTCACGACTTTTGGAATAGATGAGGATGTCATCAATAAAGATAACAACGAACTGATTCAAATATTCTTTGAACACACGGTTTATCATATCCATGAAAGCAGTAAGAGCTTTAGTGTGATGCCCAGAAAATAGGTATACATCACCCATCTTGAGTCGCCAAATACATGGTACTTAATATAAATACAAACTTAATTATACAATATGAACTCAGAGTTTTTACATGAATATTGTCTCATAGACAATATCCAAACTCAAATTTAATCCTCATTACATTTATTATCACACTAAGTAGTGAGGATTACTAAAACAACCATCTCGGACCGTCACTCCATTCCCCGACTAGTCCCCGCTATATTCTCATTTCCTGAAGAGAACAGTGAAAGAAAAGAGTGAGCTCAACTAGCCCAATAAGAAATATTATGACTAAGATAATGCAGAATAAATTATCGTTAGCCTTCAACAGTATAACAACGGTTAGAATATGATAGACAACTAGTTTTTGATCAACAACTGTAGCGAAATAAGCAATCCATTAGAAGAGTCAAGTAGAGCATGATATCTACTATCTTCTATTATTTAAAAATTTATCATTAATTTTATCGCTGAGACTCAGCTTAATAAATAATCCACATCACTGAATTATCCATGCACTATGGGCCAAGGATATTGATTATAATCACGACCATGAATTATCCATGCACTACGGGCCAATGATATTCGTGTTTTCATCAATGGTCATGATCATGCCAAACAACAATTCATCTTTGCACCCTTGGCCGAAGAGAAAGCATGGTCATGATCATACCAACAACTGTCGCTGAGATTCAACTCAATAATCCACATCACTTGTAACATTACAGGTCTTGATTATACCGAATGATCCCTAGTCATAATCATACCAACCAGCAGTCCATCTATGCACGTAAGCCAAAGATGACTTTCATCACAATTTAAGCATGAGGATGATGACAATGATATAAGCATTAATCAAACAAAATCAAGGATAAATATTAAAGACTTTAAATTTATTCAGAGTTTTAAAAATATCTAAATTGTCAACATGATACTGCTTTGTGGAGTAAAATTCAAGAATAATATTATATCAGAAAAGAAATCAATTTTTGTCATGAAAAGTACTCTGGGTAAATAGTACTCGAGTGAATAGGACCCCGTGAATAGTACTTCAGAAATAGTATTTTATGAATAGTATCTCATGAATAGTACTCGTGAATAGTACTTTATGAATAGTACCCGTGATTATTATCCCGTGAATAGTATTTCGACATAAAAATATCAATAATTATCAAGAATGCTCAGAATAATTTTTTCATGAAAAGATAATGGATGAAGCGCAAATATCAAGGATATTCTACTAATTTCACAGAGTATAGAAGCAATATTTCAACAAAATGAGTGTAGAATTAGGGATACGAAATGAAATAATATTACTTACAAACTACAGAGTATGGAAGAAAATATTATTTCATATGAATAATGAACAAAAATAATATCCCTTATGAATACGAAATAAATAATACCCCTTACCTTAGTAGAAGGCTGGATACTGGAATAGTGAAGTAGCAGAATACTCTTCTTCTTCCTCTCTATAACTTCTCTCTCTCTTTTGAGTCTTAGTGAATTGGTGAGAATGAAAGAAGAATGAGCTTCTATTTATAAGAAAATATAGTTTCGATAAGTGCACGTTTTGAGGCTCGAATTATTACAGTATAGTACCTTTGTCATTTCCTCCATTTTTAATTTAGTCCTACAAGTATTATCAAACTTGAACCACCTCCCCTAATAGTACATGCATGTGAATCAATAGTACATTTATGCGAATTAATATTTCCATACATGTGAAAAAAATAGTTACAGTATAGTACCTTCATCTATACCTCTATTTTTAATTTAGTCATGCAAGTACTATCAATCTTACTATCAATCTTGCACCACCTCCCCTAATAGTACATGCATGTGAATCAATAGTACATACATGTGAACAAATAGTTACAAGCATGTGAATTAATAGTAATTAATTGCTCATTTATCCGATTAATTACCCGATTGGTCAATATAACCTCCAGAAATCAATTATTATTGAAATAAATGTCGATTTCCACTAACACTAATAATCCCAACATAATGGAAACATCAATTTCATCTTTAATTAATACGAACTTATTCGTCATTAATATTATAACTCATAATATTTAACAACTAGATCATTCTCAGGAAAGAGGGGGCTTTCCGATAAGGATTTCTCCCTATTGGCGCATAATTAGGTGACCAAACCTCTCCTCGACAGAACTTTCTAGACATCATCAATATTGCAAATAATAATATGAATAACTTTGTCGTCTTAATTATTGATTTATAAAATATTATGCAGATGATACTGTAACAATAATTGAATCAATAATATAAGAGATATTATACAACAATTACTGTAGCAATAAGTGACTATAACTGAGTGACTTCTCACGTAAACATCAATAATCAATACCTGGTGCTACTATGCAACCACGCGTATTACTGTACTTTTACCACCGGGTATTTCAATAGTTTAACGGTAACACTTTCGCCGTTATTTTTATAAAAAGATAATTCTGTCGTTTTCTAACTACGACAATACTTCCGTTGTGGGGTCCACCCATGATTGTATCGTCGTACGAATATTCTCTGTTAAAACAAATATTCCCTGACCAATTGAATATTTTATAACCACTTATTTACTTTGCAAAATTTATAAATATTACCCATAACTATAACATTATATCAAATCTATACCATAATATTCAAAAATATATTTCGAGAAAAATAATCTTTATCCATAAAAGTTAGGGTCTTACAACCTCCCCTTCGTATGAAATTTTGTCCTCAAAATTAGGGTACGTACTTGGTATGTCGAAGAGGTGAGGATACATTGACTTCATTTCGGATTCTAACTCCCAGGTCATTTCCTCAATATCGTGGTTTATCCACAAAATTTTGACTTGAGGTATAACCTTGGAGCGTAGAATATGCTCCTTCTTATCCAATATTTTAAAAGGTACATCTTCATACGTTAAATCTTCTGCTATCTCATCTAGTTCTAATTTAATAATGTGGTTTGGGTTGTCCACATATTTACGTAACATCAATACGTGAAAAACGTTATGAACACGCGACATACTTAGCGGTAAAGCGAGTCTATAGGTCACAGTTCCTACTCGATCGAGGATTTCAAATAGACCAATAAAATCGAGGGTTGAGATTTCCTCTCTTCATCGATACTTGCTTCTAGAATAACACCTTCTTGCACCTTCTCTTCTTCATATTCATCCGCTCTGAGTCTGTAGCTTGAGCGGCTTTAACTTTATTAATTAAAGTCGACTCTAATCGTATATTCGCTATCTTCACGTAGGTTCTTGGAGTCTTTAAATTTATCTCCATCTTTTGTAAGTAGTACGAAACGGGTCTTTTAACAATATCGCACTCGTAAACGCATACGATCTTCTACTCAACGCGTCAGCTACCAAGTTTGCTTTTTCCACGATGGTATAGAATGGTATAGTCTTAATCTTCAACAGCTTAAGCCAACGTCTTTGATGCATTATACGTTCTTTTTGGGTAAAAAAATATTTGAGGGTTTTAGAAATTGGTTTTGTACTGGGGTCAACACAAAATTCGATTTCACGCTCTGGGGGTAGGCCAAGAAGTTCTTTAGGGAATATGTCAAGAAATTTATTAACAATAGAAATATCATTTAAATATGACGTATTTTTGTTTAAATCTGTGATATGAGCTAAGAAAGCTTAACATCCGTTTTTCAATAAATGAATGGCTTTATGGCTTGATATGACAGTGATTGACTTTAGTGGTTTGGTTGCTTAAATTTGCATAATAGGTTGGTTAGGAATATGAAAGCTAACAACCTTACGAAAATAATCAATTTTTGCATGATGAGTAGTTAACCAATCAATCCCTAAAATCACACCAAATGCAAGTATTTTCAAAGATATAAGATCGACAGCTAACGTGAGGGTATCGATTTGAATCCAACAAGATTTATAAACAGTGGATGTAATGAAGGTTTCTCCTAACGGAGTTTCAACAGATAAGTCAAGTCTATTTTCTTAAGAGTTAAGTTCAAACGTTGAACGCAAGTAAAATAAAGGAGTGGGTAAAACTGGTATCAAATAAGGTATAAACTTCGCAAGAGTTTATGATTAGCTTACCCGTGATAACTTCGTTTGGTTCCTCGCCTTTGGGGAAGTTATAAAAAGCGCTTTCACTTGAACCATCGACTTTGACTTGTCTGGGACAACCTTTGGTGTCATCATTACCGCTGGAATTGACTTTCGCTATAGGACATATTCCACCCTCAACTGCTTCATCGTACTCTTGATCCATGATCTGAATCATTAATCTTTGATCGATATCGAATTGGGGTTGACCGCAATGTACAGGGTAATTTAAAACTCGATGTTGGGTTCTCCCGATTGCTGTCCAAAAAGAGAAATACATATCATCTATTTTAGCCTTATTGGATCAGACTTCTCTTTCTACAATATGAACGCGTCGTGCGGCTTTTACCTATGCATCCTTCATTCTCACTCGTTCAGTTATTTCTTCTTTCAGCTGATCCTTGATATTTGAATTCTTAGATTCCATCTTTATCATCTTATACTCTGCCAAAGAGTGCTTCTATTCAAGCATCACATATCGAGTAACACAAGCTTGAATTGTTGCATCCTTTTGCTCAACAACCGCTCGTCTTTCTTCAGACTGCTCTTCCAACTCATGAATACGATTTTACAGTTCTACATTTTGATCATAAAGTTCTCCTAATAAATTCTCATCAGGTTCCTCTTCTTCCTCACTCTCAGCTGCTACCTCTGCGACTAGCTCGGGTGCAACTATTAATTCTTCACTTATCACATGAATATCTCTAATTTTTTCTTCGCCTGACATCCTGAAATCAAGTTTAATAACTTAATTAGTACTCCCCAATAAAATCTTGGTTATAACAAAATATTATACTCCAATATTTATTCTTTAAATGAATCTCCTCGATTCATCACTTAAAACTCTATATGAGTTCATCTCTTGATTTTTAGATGTCATTTTCTAACACTGCCACAAAACAAGGGTTAATTGACATACCACATATTATTCCTATATTTTGACCTACCAATTAAATAACAAATAAACTTAGGCAGGTCATACTAGCGAAGGAATTACCCGTCTCTCCCCTCCTAGTTCTAGTCTCACATCTCAGCTAGGGAACATATCCCTAAGCTTTGATACCAACTGTGACGCCTCCAAAATAGGTATACATCACCCATCTTGAGTCTCCAAATACATGGTACTGAATATAAACACAAACTTAATTATACAACACGAGCTGAGAGTTTTTACACGAATATTGTCTCATAGACAATATCCAAATTCAAATTTAATCCTCATTACATTTATTATCACACTAAGTAGTGAGGATTACTAAAACAACCATCTCAGACAGTCACTCCATTCCCTGACTAGTTCCCGCTATATTTTCATTTCCTGAAGAGAACATTGAAAGAAAAGGGTGAGCTCAACTAGCCCAGTAAGAAATATTATGACTAAGATAATGTAGAATAAATTATCGTTAGCCTTCAACAATATAACAACTATTAGAATACGATAGGCAACAAGTTTTAGATCAACAACTGTAGCAAAATAAGAAATCCATTAGAAGAGTCAAGTAGAGCATGATATCTACTATCTTCTATGATTTTAAAAAATTATCATCAATTTTATCGCTGAGACTCGGCTTAATAAATAATCCACATCACTGAATTATCCATGCACTACGGGCCAAGGATATTCATCAGCATCACGACCATGAATTATCCATGCACTACGGGTTAAGGATATTCGTGTTTTCATCAATGGTCATGATCATGCCAAACAATAATTCATCTTTGCACCCTTGGCCGAAGAGAACGCATGGTCATGATCATACCAACAACTGTTGCTGAGACTCATCTCAATAATCCCCATCACTTGTAACATTACAGGTCTTGATTATACCGAATGATCCCTGGTCATAATAATACCAACCAACAGTCCATCTATGCACGTAAGCCAAAGATGACTTTCATCACAATATAAGCATGAGGATTATGACAATGATATAAGCATTAATCAAACGAAATCAAGGATAAATATTAAAGACTTTAAATTTATCCAGAATTTTAAAAATATCCAAATTGTCAACATGATACTGTTTTGTGGAGTAAAATTCAAGAATAATATTATATCAAAAAAGAAATCAATTTTTGTCATGAAAAGTACTCCGGGTGAATAATACCTGAGAGAATAGTACCCCGTGAATAGTAATTCATAAATAGTACTTCATGAATAGTACTTTATGAATAGTACCTTATGAATAGTACCTCGTGAGTAGTACCCATGAATAGTACTTTGTGAATAGTACCTTTGAATAGTATTTTATGAATAGTACACTGTGAATAGTATTTCGGCATGAAAAGATCAATAATTATCAAGAATGCTCAGAATAATTTTTTCATGAAAAGATACTAGATGAAGCGCAAATATCAAGAATATTCTACTAATTTCACTGAGTATTGAAGCAATACTTTAACAAAATAAGTGTAGAATTAGGGATACGAAACGAAATAATATTACTTACATAGTATAAAGTATGAAAGAAAATATTATTTCATATGAATAATGAACAAAAATAATATCCCTTACCAATACGAAAAAAGTAATACCCCTTACCTTAGTAGAAAGCTGGATACTGGAATAGTGAAGCTGCAGAATACTCTTCTTCTTCCTCTCTATAGCTTCTCTCTCTATAAATGTTCTTGTGAGTCTTACTGAATTGGTGAGAATGAAAGAAGAATGAGCTTTTATTTATAGAAAAATATAATTTTGATAATTGCACGTTTTGGGGCTCGAATTATTACAGTATAGTACCTTTGTCATTTCCTCTATTTTTAATTTAGTCCTGCAAGTATTATCAAACTTGCACCAACTCCCCTAATAGTACATGAATGTGAATCAATAGTATATTCATGTGAATCAATAGTTCCATACATGTGAAAAAAATAGTTACAGTATAGTACCTTCATCTATACCTCTATTTTTAATTTAGTTATGCAAGTATTATCAATCTTGCACCACCTCCCCTAATAGTACATGCATGTGAATCAATAGTACATACATGTGAACAAATAGTTATAAGCATGTGAATTAATAGCAATTAATTGCTCATTTATCCGATTAATTACCCGATTGGTCAATATAACTTTCAAAAATCAATTATTATCAAAATAAATGTTGATTTTCACTAACACTAATAATCCCAACACAATGGAAATATCAATTTCATCTTTAATTAATATGATCTTATTCATCATCAATATTATAACTCACAATATTTAATAACAAGATCATTCCCAGGAAAGAGGGGACTTTTAGATAAGGATTTCTCCTTATTAGCGTGCAATTAGGTGACTAAACCTCTCCTCGACAGAACTTTCTAGACATCATCAATATTACAAATAATAATATGAATTACTTTGTCGTCTCAATTATTGATTTATAAAATATTATGCAGATGATACTGTGACAATAATTGAATCAATAATATGAAAGATATTATGCAGCAATTATTGTAGCAATAAGTGAGTATAACTGAGTAACTTCTCACGTAAGCATCAATAATCAATACCGTATGCTACTATGCAACCACGCGTATTACTGTACTTTTACCACCGGGTATTTCAATAGTTTAACGGTAACACTTTCGCCGTTATTTTTATAAAAAGATAATTCTGTCATTTTTTAACTACGACAATACTTTTGTTGTGGGGTCCACCCATGATTGTGCCATCGTAAGAATATTCCCTATTAAAAAAAATATTTCTCGACCAATCGAATATTTTATAACCACTTGCTTACTTTGCAAAATCCACACCATAATATTCAAAAATATATTTCGAGAAAAATAATCTTTATTCATAAAAGTTAGGGTCTTACAACTAGTCAATAAAGAATTCAACTTCACATTCTGGGGTACACCAGGAAGTTCTTTGGGAAATACGTCAGGAAATTCACTAACAACATAAATATTATTCAAATCTGACATATTTTTGTTCAAGTCCATGATATGGGCTAAGAAAACTTGACATCCAATTTTCAATAAACGAATGGCTTTATGACTTGATATGACAGTGATTAACTTTAGTGGTTTGGTTGCTTGAATTCGCATAACTAGTTGGTTAGGAATATGAAAACTAACAACCATACGAAAATAATCAATTTTGGCATGATGAGTAGTTAACCAATCAATCACTAAAATCACATCAAATGTAAGTATTTTCAAAGAAATAAGGTCGAAAGGTAATGTGATGGTACCAACTTGGATCAAGCAAGATTTATAAACAGTGGATGTAATGAAAGTTTCTCCTAACAGAGTTTCAACAGATAAGTCAAAGTCTAATTTCTCCGGAGTCAAGTTCAAACGTTGAGCACAAGCAGGAGAAATAAAAGAATGGGTAGAACCGGTATCTAATAAGTTATAAACTTCTTAAAAGTTTATGATTAGCTTACCCGTGATTACCTCATTTGGGTTTCTTATATTTTGGGCAGTCACGACAAACGCTCTTCCAAGAATCGTTGATTTTGACTTGTCCGGGACAGCCTTTGGAGTCACCATTCCCGCTGGACTTGATTTCGCTACAAGACAATCTCTAGCTATATAACCTTCCTTTTCACAGTTATAACATACCTTGGATTGTTGTGGGCAATTTGGGCTGATATGTCCCTCTTTTTCGCATTTATAACATACGACCGATGATCATTCTCCTCCCCTAGGAACAGTTGATGCTAGTGCTGACGTCTTCACATTGTCATTACTGTACCTTCTCTTTTTGAAATCTCCCCCCGACTCGCTTCTTCTACTATCACGGCCACGATTACCACTAGAGTGGTTACGGCTTTTGTCCGGATGTTTTCCTCCCTGCTGGTTGTCATTGCTCTGATGATTGCTACCACTGGTATGACCCTGGTTGTGGTCCCTCAGTTGAACATACTCATTATCTTGCTCTAAATAATTTAGCCATGTTCACAACATTTGAATATAGAGAAAATTTGTGAGAAATAAGATATTGCCGAATTTCAGGTTTCAGACCTCTCAGAAACATCTGCGTCATACGTTCCTCATTCTCTACCAAATGAGGTGCAAACCTGGATAAATTTGCGAACTTAGCCTCGTACTGGGACAAAGTCATGTTGTTCTGTTCCAGTCTAATAAACTCTACCTCCTTCATATGACGAATACTTTCAGGAAAGTACTTGTCATTAAATAGTTTCTGAAATGTTTCACAAGACATGTTAAGTGCGGCTGGCTGGGTACGCTTCACAGATTCCCACCAATAATCTGCCTCACCACGGAACATAAAGGTGATGAATGGAACCTTCTGTTCCTCCGTGCATCCCAAGACATCAAATATCTTGGTAATTTACTTAAGCCATGTTTCTGCCTTGATCAGATCTGGCTTTTCCACAAATTCTGGTAGTCCCAACTCTTTAAACTGCTTGGCTGTAACAAGCCGCGCGTTGCTATCATTTCCACCTGTATTTTGTACACGAGTCTCCCTCATCTAATTTTGCAGGAACTGTAAAAATCTTCTAAATATTCCATCATTCATCGTTTGTTCGGTAATGTTATTTACAAGAGGAATATTTCCTTCATGTTGCACGTTCCCCTGGTTGGTGATTAAAGGTGTCTCCACGATCTCAATCACTCCATATTTAATATTTTTGACTGTCATTCTCAAATACCGCCATAAAACAAGGGTTAATTAAAGAAATTGACATACCACATAATGCCCTTATATTTTGACCTACCAACAAATAAGCTTAGGTAGGACACACTAGCGAAGGATTTACGCGTCTCTCCCGTCCTAGTTCTATTCCCTGATCTTCGCCAGAGACCATATCCCTAAGCTCTGATACCAACTGTGACTCTCATCCCAACCTTGGATAGCACCTCACAGTGGTACCTATCAGCTTGCCACCGCAGAACAGCGTCCCCTAAGGAGAGTCTGTCTTCGGTGCATCCCCCATCAACAAGAAGTCACCAGATAGAGGCTCGAAGCTCTTTACTTATGGCTCTGATACCAACTGTGATGCCCCCAAAATATGTATACATCACACATTCTGAGTCGCCAAATACATGATACAGAAAATAACAATAACATCATTATTACAATTATCGTGCAAAATACGACAACACATATGATGTGAATTTAAATACAAATATTATCTTCTAGACAATATTCAAACTCAAATAAGTCATCATTACAATTATTGATACACTATTTTACAAAAATAGTGAGGACTGTTAAAATAACTTTCTAGAACCATCATTCCATACCCCGACTAGTTTCCGCTATATTCTCGCCTCCTCAAAAGAACAGTACTTCCGGCTAAAATATCAGGTATAAGATTAAAGGAAACTTGCACTGAATAGCAACTCTCAAAGTATCTAAATACTCACAAAAATATGCTCGATAATATAGAGAGAGAAAACTTATGATTCTGGTGTGATTTTCAATTCTAACTAAGCACCCTATTTATAGGAAAATGTTAGAACGCCAAAGCAGACTAACCTGCTACCTGATGGCTTTACCTGCTACTATTCACGCCCACCACTTTTGAAATAAAATTTTAGCACATTTCTCACCAACCAAAAGTGGGGTCCACCATATATTTAATAAAAATATTTATTTTCGAAATTTCAATAACTCATAAAAAATAGCCCTTTATCAAAAAAATACAAATTTTATGTCCTTTCTATAGGAAATTTAATTCTCTACAACTTTGTTAAAGAAAGTTTTTTCAAATTCCAATCAAAAAATGTCTGGATTCCACATACGAATGATTTTTAATACCTCCATTCCGACAAAATACTGATAAAACTCCTCAACATTAATTCCTTTATTTATATCCACATAAAATAAATATTTTCTTATCATAAAAATTAATAATTAATTATTCATAAATAATATTACAGAATCACAATTATGACAACCAGGTCGTTCCCAAGAAAGAGGTCACTTTCCGATAAGGATTTCTCTTTACTGGCGCGCAATTAGGTGACCAACCCCCTTTTCTAGACAGAACTTCCTTAGACATTGCCAATAATACTATCAAATAATATTATTCAAATAATATGAATTATTGATCTGATAATAGAAAATACTGTGCAGTAACAATTATTGAAATAACAATAATATAAAATATCAACGTAGCAATTATTGAATCAATATAAATAAAATATTGAACATTAATTACTGTAAAAATTATTGAGTGGTGCATTCTTACGTAAGAATTAATAATCCAAAAATATTGTGTAATATCGTGTTCCACTGTGCAACCACTCGTATTACTGTACGTTAACCACCAGGTATTCCAACAGTGTTAATGGAAATAACTACGCCGTTATTTATAAAAACTCAAACTTGTCATTTTCTTTATCCGATTATTTTCTGTTATGGGGCCCACAAATTGTTGCGCCGTCATACGAATATTCCCCGACAGCAAGAATATTTCACGACCAAATAAATATTCTCCGAAAAAAATAAATATTTTATAACCACTTGCTTATTTTACAAAATTTGCACAATTCACCCATAATCAAAGCATTATATCAAATTAACACCTTATTATTTATAATAATAATTAGAGAAAATTCAATTTTATTTATAAAAAAGTTGGGGTCTTACAACCTCCACTCTTTATAAAATTTCGTCCTCGAAATTGATGTACGTACCTGGTGTTTCGAAAAGGTGAGGATACCTCATTTTCATTTCTGATTCCAACTCCCAGGTCATTTCTTCAATAGCATGGTTCCTCCATAAAACCTTAACTTGTGGTATAACCTTAGTGCGTAAGACATGCTCATTCCTATCCAAGATCTTAACAGGTACCTCCTCGTACGTTAAATCTTCGACTATCTCGTTTGGGTCAAACTCAATAATGTGGTTCGGGTCTTTCACATATTTACGAAGCATAGATATATGAAAATATTATGAACACGAGACATGCTAGGAGGTAATGCGAGTCTATAGGCCACATTTCCTACTCGGTCAAGAATCTCAAATTGACCAACAAATCTTGGATTGAGCTTTCCTCTCTTCCCAAATCTTGTAACTCCCTTCCATGGAGCAATACGTAATAATACATGATCCCCAATATTAAATTCCACGTCCTTTCGATGAAGATCCGCATAACTCTTTTGTCGATCATGTGCCGTTTGTATTCGTTGTTGAATCGTTTGGATCTTTTCTATAGTTATGCGTACCAATTCTAGTCCCAACAACGTTGCTTCACCCACCTCATCCCAGCATACTGGAGAATGGCATTTTCTTCCATACAATGCCTCGAATGGAGCCATGCCTATACTTGCTTGATAACTGTTGTTGTAGGAGAATTCCACCGATGGTAAGTACTTATCCCAACTCCCTTTGAAATCTAGGACACAAAGTCTTAATAGATCTTTAAGAGTTTAAATAATCCTTTCTGATTGCTCGTCCGTTTGAGGATGGTATGCCGAACTGAATCGTAAATTCGTGCCCATAACTTTTTGCAAGCTAACACAAAATCGTGAAGTGAATCTTGGGTCATGATCCAAAACTATGGATACTGACAAGCCATACAATCTTATAATATCATTCACGTACATACGAGCAAGACGTTCAAGGGAATAAGTCTCCTGTATAGGCAAGAAATGAGCAGACTTGGTTAATCTATCAATAATAACCCAAATCGCATCTATGACGTAAGAAACCTTGGGAAGACCCGTAACAAAATCTATAGTAATGTGTTCCCACTTCCATTTCAGAATCTCAAGTAGTTGCAATGGATCCTTCGGCACTTGATGCTCCACCTTTACACGTTGACAAGTTAAACACCTCAAGATAAACTCTGTGATCTCTCTTCATATTGCTCCACCAAAATGTATGTCGAAGATCATGATACATTTTGGTACTCCTAGGATGGATTACAAATGGTGTGTTGTGTGCCTCCATCATGATTCAATGCTTCAAGTCAGAATCGTTAGGAACACAAAGTCTGGAGTTGACTCGAAGTATTCCTTCTTCATCGATTCTAGCTTCTGGAACAACACATTCTTGCACTTTCTTCTTCATATGCATCAGCTCCAGGTTCGTAGTTTGAGCAGCTTTAACTTTATCGATTAAAGTTGGTTCTACTCGTATATTTGATATCATCACGTGGGTCCCTGGAGTCTTTAACTCTATCTCCATCCTTTGCAA
Source organism: Panax notoginseng (assembly GCA_016801055.1). Lineage (NCBI taxonomy): Eukaryota > Viridiplantae > Streptophyta > Magnoliopsida > Apiales > Araliaceae > Panax > Panax notoginseng. The sequence goes on along the minus strand of CM029013.1, from coordinate 237,798,632 downwards.
GTCATACAAAATGGGCCTTTGCGTTGACAATATCGCACTCGTACCCGCATACGATCTTCTACTCAAATCGTCAGCTACTATGTTCACTTTTTCAAGATGCTATGATCGTAATCTTTCAATAGCTCAAGACAACGTCGTTGCCACATGTTGAGTTCCTTTTGGGTGAAGAAATATTTAAGGCTCTTATGATCCGTAGAAATCTCCACTTTCTCCCCATATAGGTAGTGTCTCCAGATCTTCAACGCAAAAATGACTACTTCCAACTCCAGATCATGAGTAGGATAATTCCACTCATATTCTTTGAGTTTTCATGAATAATAGGCTATGACTTTCCCATGTTGCTTGAGATCACATCCTAACCCTTTGCCTAAAGTATCGTTGTAGATAACAAATCCATCCAAACCATATGGTATTGTCAGAATAGGTGCCGAAATAAGTCTCCTTTTAAGCTCTTATAAACTCTTCTCGCATTCCTTGCTCCATACGAATTTTGTATCTTTCCGAGTTAGCTGAGTTAACGGAGTAGCGATTCGAGAAAATCCTTCCACGAATCTCCGATAATAACCAGCTAAGCCCAGAAAACTACGTACTTCGGTCACCGACTTCGGTTGCTCCCAACTTTGTATGGCTTTAATCTTAGCCGGGTCAACAGATACTCCATATTTTGACACCACATACCCAAGGAATGCTTCTTCCTCAAGCCAGAACTCGCATTTCTTTAGCTTGGCATATAGCTTGTTATCGCAAGGCCTTTGAAGTACTAGCTTCAAACGGTGCTCATGATCTTAATGGCTTTTGGAATAGATGAGGATGTCATCAATAAAGACAACAACTAACTGATCCAAATATTCTTTGAACACACAGTTCATCATATCCATAAAAGCAGCAAGAGCATTAGTCAATCCAAAAGACATGACTAAGAATTCATAATGCCCATATCGAGTTCTGAAGGCAGTCTTCGGAATATCCTCAGTTTTAATCTTCAGCTGATGATATCCAAAACGAATATCAATCTTTGAAAAGAATTGTGCTCCTTGCAACTGGTCAAACAAGTCATCAATGAGAGGTAGCGGATACCTATTCTTGATTGTGACATGGTTCAATTCCCGATAGTCAATATAAAGTTGCATACTCCCGTCTTTCTTCTTTACGAATAAAATAGGAGCACCCCAAGGAGATGTACTAGGACGAATGAAACCGATGTCTAATAACTCCTATTGTTGGACCTTTAACTCCTGAAGTTCAATAGGAGTCATTCGATATAGGATTTTAGAAATAGGTTTTATACCAGGTTCAAGGTCAATAAAGAATTCAACTTCATATTTTGGGGGTAGACCGGGAAGTTCTTCAGGAAATTCACTAACAATAGAAATATTATTCAAATCTGATGTATTTTTTGTGACGATTCGATTGTTTGAGCTGTGATTCTGGGGACAGAATCCTTGTAAGGAGGGAATGATGTAACAATCCAAGATTTTATTTAAAATTTAAAATATTTATTAAATTAAATAAATATTCTATTGATGAAGTTGTTGTTTTGTAATTTAAAATATTTCTTAAATTAAACGAATATGTGATTTTTGTTAATAAATATTTATAAATTAAACTTATTAGATAATATTCTAAATTAATTTATAGTTAAAGAGTTGTTATATTGATTTAATAAATTAAGATGGTATATTAAAATATTAAATAAAATTATAATAAAGTTATAATTTGGTGATGTTTGTTTAAGTGGAGGATTTATTTAAAATATAGTATGTATAATTACTTTATTTGATGTAAAAATCCAAATAAATAATATGTAATTATAAATTATAAACTAAATTGTTTATTAAAAATAAATTAAAGGAGTTTAAACTAGTTTTGCCAAATAGGGCTTAAATATATATTAAGTCTTTAATTTCAAAGAGTTTTGCCAAACAAAGCCTTATGGCTTTTGGAATTTTAATTTTTGAATTTGTAAATAATTTAAATAAAATAAATAATAAATATAACGTATTGATATATGTTGTAGACGTTATTTTGATAACTGATGATGGCTATTAAGACCATATCAGTTTGTGTTTTCTTATGTTACGCATACTAGCTATCAGAACTTCATTCTTGTTGTGTTAGGCAATAGAGAGAATTGAGACTTGAGAGAATTTGAGAGAGAGCTTGTGCAGAGAAGAACAATTCCAGTGTGTAGCAATGATTTCTGTTAAGAAGAAAAAAGTATGTTCTATACTCTTATTATGCATATATGGGTTTCTACGCAAAATTTTTCTATGCTCTGTGAATTCTATTTCTTCCGAATTGTTGTTATGTAATTAAGTTATGGAGGTTATACATGTTTATAGTGATTGGATATGGTGTTTAAACAATAATCGCATGCAAATTTTGTTTATAGTAGGAAGAAAACTTGTCAGTATATGTATTCTTGGTATGTTTCCATATGTAATCATGTAAGTACCAATTTTAATGGCCAATTTGGTTGTGAAACTGTAAATTGAAGTTTGTTTATGGCATTTCATTGAGATACGAACAGAACGTAGTTTGAATAGAGTATTTTGGTCTACTAATGAATTCACAGTGTTTACTGTGCTATCAACTATGGAGTTTTAGTTTTTTTAAAACCCTGTTTTCAAAATTTAAGTTTTCTAAAATCTTGGTTTAGTCGTTGTTAATTAGTATCTGAATAATTGGTTATGATTATGGGTAAATTATGTTAGTTGTTCATATAAATTTAGATGTTAGTAGTATCATTTAGTACAAAATTTAGTTGTTCTGTTCTTCGTCGTTGGATTCTCTGAGTTTCGGCGCCCCAGAGCCAAATTTCGCGCCCCAACGCCAAAGTTCGCACCCCAGCGCGAAAAATGGGCCAGTAGCTCGCGCCCCAGCACTGGAGCTCGCGCCCCAGCACTGGAACTCGCGCCCCGACGCTGGTACTCGCGCCCCGGCGCCACTGATCCGCGCCCTGGCGCCAAAAATATTGTCTGAGTTGGATAGTTTTGACCTCCTGTAGTAAAATGGCCATAACTTTCTCATACGAACTCCGATTGAGTTGATTCAAGATGATCCGGAACGAGGACGAGTAGACCTACAACTTTCATGCTTTAAGTTTTTAATTTGAGGTCTGTAGCAGTAGTCAAAATGGCCATCTTTAGGACCGTTATGTAGTTGGAGCCAATCGGAGGGCGTCGGGATGCGCAAATGCAAGTGCAACCCTTTGTGTATTAGTATAACTTAATGATAACATGTTGAACATGTAATATGATGTTGTATCAAGTTGTTAATGTGTATATGGTGCAATGACTTTATCACTTAAGTAGTTGTAATAAAGCTAAATAGTGATGTTCATGAAAAGATGTGATATTGTTAGTAAGTTATATGAAACTAATATTAGTGTAACTAATGTGTATTGTCAATACATATGGTATGTGTAGGACTTGTGGTGAACGTGAATAGTAATTGTTTAACCTACGCACGAGGCAAGTTCCCTAACCTTTGCTACTTTATTATTCAACAAGGTTACTTTTCATTGTTATGCTATACTTATGTAAATTCTCTATTTCTAATCCCTTGTTTAACGATTTATTGTCATGCAAGTTCTTTAATCCTCATTTATTGTTGAGAAAGCTAGTTAATCTTTGTTTCTTTATTCCAATCGAGATTACCTTGGTTATTCAAAGTCTGTACTCATTTATTGTTGAGTAAGTTAGCTAATCTTTATCTCTTTATTCAAAGTCTGTATTATTATTGTAAGAAGTGTGTTTATTCAGCTACTAATAACTGTTGTTTGATCTTCGTTCTTCAATATCACTATACTATCTTATGTTATTGTACCGAACTCTAAGTTGCTTAGCAATTCTTTACAAATTCAACTAATCCTTAGTTGATGAATGTTCTAAACTCTAAATTACCCTTGAAGTCTACCCAAACCAAACTTCCTTTGGTTTGCATATGCACTCACACAAATTTTGAAGCGTGTTGTCAATGATAACATTTGTTCAATTTAGATATTATTAATACTCTAGCTCTTATTGATTCATTGATATACCTTGTTCATAAAGATATTATAATCAAACTCTTGAATAGTTATTTGTTTCCATCTGATTCAACCAGTACTTGGTTGATGAGCAGTCTGAAGATCTAGAATTCCTTGAAAGCTAATTCCCAACCAAACTTCATTTGGTTCGGAACCTGATGATCTAAGCTGAGATGAACAACCCTATATCAGGGGATTATTTAGAGCTACGCAATAGCGTTAAAATGTTTGCGCAATACATAGTACAAAGGGCTGATCACCTGGAGTACGGAAATGATGGTCCATATAGTCGTTTAGACTGTTAAAGGTTACAGTAGAAAAACCTGTTAACCTAGGACGAAGATGATGATTATAGTCTTTTAGACTGTTAAAGGTTAAAGTAGAAATACTTGTAAACCTAGAATAGAGTTCGTGGTCTTGTGACCCTCAGTATATTCTTTGATGTTGGTATCTATTGTTAACTTAAACGTTCAATATTCCTTTGAACTCATTGTTGTTGAATTAAAGTTCCTTGTTCCGGTAAGAATACTTTACCATTGAAAGCTCAGTTAATTGTCATTCATAAAACGTTATTGTATATTCTCCTTCTTGTGAGCAATTATTTGCTCACTCTTGCACAAAACAATGCAGATGAAGTTTCGAAGTTTGAAAAGCTTTCTACAAGTAAGGGCAAGGACAAAGTGCTTGATTAGACGACAACGTTTAATATATATTTAATTTATGAAGCTTATGTAATGGATTTAATTATAATCATGTTTTAATTTTTCGCTGGTGATTGTAATAAAGGTTAGATGACCTGGGATTTATTTGAGATTATGTAACCCCCCTTAATGGGAGATTTATTGTTTTAACTTTTGAGTTTAATTTTATCCTTTGGATACGGGTAGTTAGTTATGATTTTAATTGGACAGTGAACACCAAATCTGTGGGATTGAAGTGGCCAGATTTGGGGGTGTCACATTTTTGTTCAAGTCTGTGACATGGGCTAAGAAAGCTTGACATCCGTTTTTAAATAAATGAATAGCTTTATGGCCTGATATGACAATAATTGACTTTAGTAGTTTGGTTGCTTGAATTTGCATAACAGGTTGGTTAGGAATATGAAAACTATCAACCTTACGAAAACAATCAATTATGGCATGATGAATAGTTAACCAATAAATCCCTAAAATCACATAAAATACAAGCATTTTCAAAGAAATAAGATCGACAGGTAATGTGATGGTACCAACTTGGATCAAACAAGTTTTATAAACAGTAGATGTAATGAAAGTTTCTCCTAATGAAGTCTCAACAAATAAGTCAAAGTCTAATTTCTCCGGAGTCAAGTTCAAACATTGCGCACTAGCAGGAGAGATACAAGAATGGGTAGAATCGGTATCTAATAAAGTATAAACTTCGCAAGAGTTAATGATTAGCTTACCCGTGATAACGTCGTTCGGGTTCCTCGCGTTTTGAACAGTCACGACAAACGCCCTTCTAGGAACCACCGACTTTGACTTGTCCGGGACAACCTTTGGGGTCACCATCCCCGTTGGACTTGGTTTCGCTACAAGATAATCTCTAGCTATATGACCTTCCTTTCCACAGTTATAACACACCTTAGATTGTTGTGGGCAGTTTGGGCTGATATGCCCCTCTTTACCGCATTTATAATAAACGACTGGTGATCGTTCTCCTCCCCTAGAAATAGTTAATGTTGGTGTTGACGTATTCACGTTATCATTGTTGTACCTTCTCTTTTCGAAATCTCCTCCTGACTCGCTTCTTCTATTATCATGGCCACGATTACCACCAGAGTGGTTACTGTTTTTGTCCGAATGTTTTCCTCCCCGCTGGTTGTCATTGCTCTGATGACTGCTGCTACCGGTATGACCCTGGTTGTGGTCCCTCGGTTGAACATAAACATTATCTCGCTCTAATAATTGTGCCTTGTTGACAACATCTAAATATAGAGAAAATTTGTGAGAAATAAGATATTGTCGAATATCGGGTTTCAGACTTCTCAGAAACATCCTCGTCATATGTTCCTCATTCTCTACCAAATGAGGTGCAAACCTGGCTCTGATACCAATTGTGACACCCTCAAAATAGGTATACATCACCCATTCTGTGTAGCCAAATACATGGTATAGAAATAAATACAACTTCATTAATACAATTGTCGTGTAAAATATGACAATACATATACTGTGAGTTTAAATACAAATATTGTCTAATATACAGTATTCAAACTCAAAAGGAGTCCTCATTATAATTATTAAAACACTATTTTACCAAATAGTGAGGACTGCTAAAACAACTGACTAGAAACATTACTCCACAACCCGACTAGTTCCCGCTATATTTTCACCTCCTGAGAAGAAAAATGGAACAAAAAGAAAAAAGGTGAGCTCAACTAGCCCAGTAAAGAATATTATGACTAAGATAATATACAACAAATTATCATTAGTCTTCAACAGGGAAAAATCTGATAGAATATAATAGACAACAAGTTTTAGATCAACAACTGCAGCGGAAACAACAATCCATTAGAAGAGTCAAGTAGAGAATGAATTCTATTATCTTCTAAGATTTAAAAGTCCATCATCAATATTTTATCCTTGTAACATCAATCAAAATGTTGTCATTCTTAGAAGATAGTAGAATTTATTCTCTACTTGACTCTTCTAATGGATTGCTATTTTTGTTGCAGTTGTTGATCTAAAACTTGTTGTCTATTATATTCTATCAGATTTTTTCCTGTTAAAGATTAATGATAATTTTTTGTATATTATCTTAGTCATAATATTTTTTACTGGGCTAGTTGAGCTCACCCTTTTCCTTTTTGTTCCATTTTTCTTCTCAAGAGGTGAGAATATAGCGGGAACTAGTCGGGTGTGGAGTAATGTTTCCAGTCAGTTGTTTTAGTAGTCCTCACTGTCGACGTCGGGAATTTTATTTGTCCCTTTTCGTTCCGTGTTTTTTTGTGTTCTCATATTAGGTGAGATTTGTTTGAAAAAATAAGTGAAAAAGGTCTGACATATATAATGTCGACGATGGACTATTAAGAGTCGCTAGTTGGTTTTTTATATGGTTGTACTAACACAACCGAGAAAAGGTTTGCACATTGACCCGGTAATGTGACACTACTAAACGGGTCGGTGAAACTGAGATTCATTAAGGTCCGGGGACTTGCATATGCGGAGGGAAGGTGTTAGGCACCCTCGGCATCCGTGCTGCCACGGTGACCGGCACTTTTCAAGAAACTGCTATATAAGTGTGTGTGTGTGGGGGGGGTCAATGTGCTGTTATTTGGAAGTAGTGCTATGCCTCGTTTGCACCTATATACATAGGGTTTGAATTTGTATAAAAATTCAGTTTTAACAAGATATAGCAATGATGTTTTGTAAAAAGAGGTTTTTTAAACCCTGTGCTCAATAGTAATTGAGGCCTTTGATACTTCCATTTTATTAAATGTTCGGCTTGATTGCTTTTATTTTTGAGATGCGAAGCATCTTTGAGAAAATAATGTACAAAGCAGTGCCGAACTCCTCATGGGCATGGAAACCATCGGAGGAAATCCGAACACCGTGAATAAATTTACAAGCTTCTTACAGCTGAAAATGTCCATCACATGAATCGAATATAGATTCAGTAGACTGAATCTGTGATCACATGATTCCTAGGCTCACATGATGCCGCAATTGTTAGAAACGCAGTAAGCAGGTATATATATATATATATATATATATATATATATATATATATATAAAATATATATATATATATATATATATATATATATATATACTATATATATATATATATATATATATATATATATATATATATATATATACACATAATCAACCACCACGAAGCACCTCCATGAGGAATCGAAAATGTAAATAAAGCTGTAAAAGTGATCAACCGCCACAGATGAAACTTTAGGCGGGATGAAATGTACAGAAAGCTGTAAAAACGGTCAACCGCCACGAAGTAAACTCCAGGCGGGACGGAATGTATATATATATATATATATATATATATATATATATATATATATATATATTAAAGCAGTAAACGCACCGGATGTAAAATCCGAGCTCATCGAACAAAGTTCGACACACAGTTCATATAAATAACTATATATATATATATATATATATATATATATATATATATATATATATATATACACACACATATACGAAAGCAATTAAACGCTCCAGACATAAGTCTAGGCTCATCGAACAGAGTTTGACACACAGTTCATATATATAAGTATATATATATACGAAAGCAATTAAACGCTCCAGACATAAGTCTAGGCTCAATCGAGGCATAACTCGATAATGTTAGTCCGTATATAAAAAAAATATATATATAAGTATATATATATATATATACAAACTGAAATGAAACCACGGACCGAAGTCTGGGTATACACATGTAACACGACTCTCAATGTGAAGAACGGTGTGTGCAAAGATGAAGAGAAAGGCTTGAAAATGTGTAAGAAGGCTTACAATGGGTTACCAAAGAAGACTTCAATAACTTAAAATGGATGAACACTCGGCTCCCGCCGGTAAAAAGTAGCTATATATGAGCTTACAAGTGTTTAAAATGAGAAAGCACTCAGTTTATGGTGTGTACAGAGCATATTGGGCAGCGCTTCCTCGCCTTTTTTCTTTTCAAAATGGCCACCCCAAGCCCTCTATTTATAGAGGGGGAAGCCGCAGGTGTACCTGCGGCTGCCCGGGGTGCCTCGGGCTTAGCGGGTCCCGTCGTCTTGAAGTACGTGAATGCGTACAATGTGATGTCCGCTCAAACTTTTAGAATTGCAATCCGGGCATCCGCCTGAGGTATGTAAGACTTATTTCAGACCGTCGTTGTTGAGAGTTACGTAATGACATGGGATTAAAGGTTGTACGAAGTCAGGAAGATGGGACTATGACCTCCGGTCTTCATGCTTTAAATTCTATCTGTTACCCTGCGTAATAGTCACTCGGGATTGGTTTTCCTTGGTTCTTGTGGGATATTACTGTGTAGAAATGTATGTCTTAAATGTTGAGATGTAGTGATGTGGCGTCAAGGTGGCAAGATGACAACTTTACCCCTCACCGGGGTTATCTCCGGTTTGGGTTGATGAAGCAGACGTTGCTCAGGGTTATCTTTGAGATTGGACTGCTTCAAGTGTTGAAGGTCCTCAGTATCATCTCTGAGGTATGCCTGTCTTCCTGGTGTTATTGTTGGGCCTTGTATTGAGTGCCTCGGTGTAAGCGTTGAGGTTGAAGCTGATTGCATGCATTTGAAACAAGCATTTCTGGGGTTATTTCCAGAACTGCAACTGCCTTCCTTGGGGTTATCTCCAAGGTTGGAATCTGCTATTCCCAGTGTTGGGACTGAGACTGAATATCTCGGGGTTATCTCTGGGATGAATTGGTCTTCTCCAGTGGAATTTTTGGTATTGGAACTACAAGCCTCGGGGTTATCGCTGAGGTTGGAACTGTTACTCCCGATGTGTGTTCCAGGGTTAAAACTGAGCTTCCGATAGTATCCAAAATGGATGTGAGCTGTCTTCTTGGGTTATGTCTGAAAGACGAATCTGCCCTCCTACAATGTCAGTAACAGGTGTGCAAAAAATTTCGAGTGTCTACAGATGCCCCTCTTTATCATATTCATGCAATGCAATGACATGGATATGATAAAGAATCCTAGACACTTGAAATGCAACAGATAAATATGATGCTATGTGGAGCAACATGATGCAAGTGTATGATGCATATGGATAATGCATATGGATTGATTTTCCACATACTGAGGATGATTGCCGTCTCCCCGTTGCCTCTACCGGTGATGGTAATGACGACAAGCTTGGATGTGTGATCCAAACCTATTAGGATGTTGATGTTGGGGCTATCACCAAAGTCTTTAATCCTGGATACAGACTTTACTCTAAAGATGTGCCTCTCGTGTGCAAGAGATCTGTGGGGATAAAACTTCGTCTATTTTAGGATGTGTATAACATATTCCATCATCGATCCTCCCCGATGATGTTGATCCTCCATGGTTTGTATCGCCAGTACATATCAATGTTCTATTGGATTTACTGCCAATAGTATGTGTTGTCAGGGCTGCCCGAGCTTCATTGGCGTGTGAACTAATGGTTGACCACACGTTGTAACCCCCGCCGGGGATCCATTTGATCCTCTGCTGATGTGTATATCAACGGATGAACTCCCTGTTGGGGATGAATGTCAAGGCTGCTTGACCTTTATTGACGTGTGTATCAACTGATGAATTCATCGAATGGTTTTCGATGCGACGTTAGGTTTACCTGCCAATGGTTGAACTGACGTCAAGGTTGCTTGACCTTTGTTGAAATGTGCATCAACGGTAAATATACGTTGTAACCCCCGCCGGGGATACGCATTGGATCATCGTTGATGTGTGTGTCAACGGATAATATACGTTATAACCCCCATTGGGGATCTATTTGTGGACAGATGACCATGCGTTGTAACCCCCGCCGGGGATCCATTTAATCCTCGCTGATGTGTGTATTAGCAGAACATGCGTTGTAACCCCCGTCGGGGAACCATTGGAAGGATTAGGGTGACGACCCTGAATTAACGACATTGGACCTCTGTGCGGTATTGTCAAATGGAATTTGCAATGACTTAGATCATCGGTATAGTTGTAAAATCCCAAATTTTACGAATAAGATTTAATTTTCTCAAAATAATTTTTTTTATATTATGGTGTGGATTTGATATAATATTATAGTTGTGGGTGGTATTTATAAATTTTACAAAGTATGCAAGTTGTTATATAATATTCGTTTGGTCAGGAAATATTCTTTTTGTCGGGGAATATCCGTACGACGACACAATCATTGGTGGACCCCGCAACGGAATTATTGTCGGATTGAAAAAAAGACAAAAATATTTTATTAAAAATAACGGCGGAAGTTTTACCGTTGATACTGTTGAACTACTCGGTAGTAAAAGTACAATAATACGTGTGGTTGCATAGTAGCACACGGTATTGATTATTAATACTTATGTGAGAAGTCACTCAGTTTGATTCAATTATTGTCAATTAATAATATGAATTATTTAGCGATAATGAAGTTTTGTTTTATTCGTATTATTAACGTAATAAAATAGAAACATCTTTTTATATAAAACAGAATACTTTATTAAAGTTATTCTACAAATAGAATATATTATATTTTATTTAAAAGATTTTTCTTTAAATATGGACCGTCAGATTAAAATAAATCAATTTGGACCGTTCATAGATTACTTACTATGCATTCCATTTTCCTATAAATAGAAACTCATTCCTTCATTATTTTCTTACGAATTTACTGAAACTCTAGAGAGAGTTTTCTTCTATAATCTTGAGCGTATTTCTTTAGAGTTTAAGAAAACTTTGAGCGTAGTACAAGTTTCTTCGAGTATATTCTCGCCCTACCAGTCGGAATACTCTTCTTTTAAAGGTAAGGGATATTATTTGTTGTACCCGTAAGGGATATTATTTCTTTTGTATTCATGAAGAGAACTTCGATTATTCCATTCTTTATTATTCTGTTGGAATAACCTGTATACGCGGACTACCATATACTTGGTGAAATTCTTCTATTATTCCATTCTTTATTATTATGTTGGAATAACCTATTTATGCGAAGTACCGCATACATGGTGAATTTCTTCTATTATTCTGTTCTTTATTATTCTGTCAGAATATTATGTCTATGTGTTTTACACCGGACCTGGTTCCATCTTTATTATTATTCTGTTGGAACATCTTGTCTGTGTGTTTTACACCGGACCTGGTTCCGTCTTTATTATTATTTTGTTGGAACATCATGTCTGTGTGTTTTACACCAGACCTGGTTCCGTTTTTATTATTATTCTGTTGGAATATCATGTCTGTGCGTTTTACGCCGGACCTAGTTCCATTATTTATTATTCTGTTGGAATAACCTGTCTGTGCGGTCTATCGCATGCATGGTGATTTCTTTTGTTATTCCATTCTTTATTATACTCCATGAAATTAGTGGAATATCCTTAATATTTGCGCTTCATCCAGTATCTTTTCATGTAAATATTCTTCTGAGCATTCTTGAATTTTACTCTACAAAGAAGTATCATGTTGACAATTTGGACGTTATTGGTTCCTGGACAACTTAATTCTTAAACTTGTTTTATTGAATTCTTATATCATTGTCATCATCCTCATGTTTATATTATGTTGAAAGTCATCTGTGGCCTGTAGTGCATAGATGGACTTGGTATGATTATGACAAAGGATTATTCGGTGTAATCATGACCGTAATGTTACAAATGATGTGGAAAAAGTCCTCATTGGCCCGTTGTGCATTGATGGACAGTTTTTGGTATGATTATGGCTATGGATTCTCTTTAGCCGTAGTGTAAAGATGAATTATTTTATGACATGATCAGGACCGTTGATGAAAACACGATTATCTTTGGCCCGTAGTGCATGGATAATTCGTGGTCGTGATACTAAAGAATATCCTTAGCCGTAGTGCAGGGGTGATTCGATGATGTGGATTATTTTTTTAAGCTGAGTCTCAGCGATAAAAGTCATGAAAAACCTTTTAAATCATAAAAGATAGTAGATTTTATTCTCTACTTGACTCTTTTAATCGATTGCTTGATCCGCTGCAGTTAAACTTGATGTTTATTATATTTTTTCAGTTTAACACTGTTGAAGGCTAATGATAATTTATTTTGCATTATCTTTGTCATAATATTTCTTACCGGGCTAGTTGAGCTCACCATTTCTTTCACTATTCTCTTCAGGAGATGAGAATATAGCTGGGACGAGTCGGGAAACGGAGTGATGGACCAGATGATAGCATTAGTAATCCTCACTATTCTATGTAATAGTGTGATAATAATTGTAATGAGGACTCCTTTTGAGTATGGATACTCTCTAGAAGACAATATTTGTATTCAAACTTACAGTTTATATTTTGTCATATTGTACACGACAGTTGTATTAGTAAGTTATATTTGAATTATGTACCATGTATCTGGCGACCCAAGATGGGTGATGTATACCTATTTTTGGGGGCGTCACTGTGACAACCCCAAAATAGGTCCATTCCATCCAACCTATTCTGAGTCGCCAAATATATGGTACAGAAAATAACTACAACTTTATTACAACAATTGTCGTCCAAAATACAACAACACATATGCTGTGAGTTTGGATACAAATATATACCAAATGTGACTCATGTTCCAACCGTGGACATCACCTCACAATGACACCTTACATAAAGGTATATTCAAAAACTGTTTTAGAAATTAGAATCTTTGGGAAGTGCTCAAGGAAACCTTCGTACATGGGAGGCCATGCGTCTAGGTTATGATAGATATCATATGGCCACAGAATTATCCTTGGTTGACCAAATAGACCCCAAAGAAAAACGAGAAGATTACTATCATATTCTTCCCAATGGCGAGTCTTCTCTTGACATATCATTATCCCTACTCTCTCTAATTGAGAATTATACTTCAAACAAACACCAAGATTATATAGGTAGTGCTCGTATATGTACTCAGCAAGTGGATAAACACATCCCTGTCTTATGATGACACGAGGTTGTATGTCGTTAGACATCTTGTATGATAGTGGCAAACCACCCTTCCAACGTTGGGTACACCTTACCCTATTGGATTCACCAAATAAAACTACTAAATGAACTTTTCTATACTGCTTCGGGAGAACATCCACAGCTAGAGACCACCGTTCTATTTCCGCGTTACCCTCGCTCGACCCAGCTACACTCTTATTACCAGAAAGGAATTGTGAAGCAAAAGGGTGAGCACAACTAGCTCAGTAAAGAATATCATGACTAAAGATAATTAAATTATCAATAGCCTTCATCAATAATAAATCAGAGATTTAGAACATATGGTAAATGATAAAAAATTTCAATCATAGTTGTAGCGGAACGTGGAATCCATTAGAAGAGTCAAATAGACCATAAAATCTATTATCTTCTCCATGTTAAAAATCCATCAACAATGTTTTATCCCTGCAACATCAATCAACAGTTCTGGTCCACAATCATATAAATAACTCATAATCATAATTGTGATTCTAAATTCCTCTTCGCATTTAGGAGGAAGATAATTTTCATCACATGTCTTTACCTAAAACATCAAAGATCATGGTTATACCAAATCACAGTTCCTGTTCATAATCATACTAATAAATTCATCTTTGCACTACGGGCCAAAGATATTCATCCACAGACCATCTTTGCACTACAGGCCAAAGATATTCATCAACAGACCATCTTTGCACTACAGGACAAAGATATTCATCAACATATCATCTTTGCACTACGGGCCAAAGATATTAATATCTCAAAGAAATATATAATCATTTCAAAATTTATATAAACAATAATTATAACCATGTTGATCAATTCACCTTTGCACTTAAGCTAAAGATATTCAGTTATAAATTCAATGGTCATGATCATACCAGTCAACAATTCAACTTTGCACTACTGGCCAAAGAGAACCCATAGTCATGATCATACCAATAATTTACCCATCTTTACACTCAAGCGAAAGAGAATTTCAACATCAAGGTTATAAAAATGTTATATATGATAATAAAAACAATATGATCAAAACATGGATTTAATTTCAAGAGCAATATTCATAAATCAACAATAATTTGGTTAGAAAACGAAACCAATTTTATCGTGAATAATAACTCGTGAATAGTAACTCGTGAATAGTAACTCATGAATAGTAACTTCGATACAAAAAGGTAAAAATTTCACAATAAAATACATATCAATATTTCGGTATAATGATATTGAAAGAATAATATTTCTTAAGCTTATAAACAATTTATTTTAATTGTTTACACTTTACTAAATAATGCATTTAATCAATCTAAAATGCCAAACTCATAAGATTTCATCACCAATAACCAAAACCCACATCAAAAATCTGCATATACCTCATATAGGATTCTCAAGTCATAAAATCTTATTTTTCAATTTTCTTACTTCACAAAACATATTTAATTCATTTACTCATAACTAGACTATTTTCATGAAAAATATCAAATCAGTTCCAAAAATATTTCTTTTCTGAGATTTAGCATAATATAGTCACATAGTGAACATATATTTTTCTCAGAATTTTTAAAAGTCATTTACTATTTTTCATATGGCCAAAACAGCCGTATATTTAAACATTTATCAAAAATTGAACGTTTGTCCAAAAATTCTGAAATTGACAGAGTATACTTCTATCATATCATGTACTCCCAATAAAAATTTCATCAATTTTGGAGTTAACCACAAGGAATTATAAGCGATTACTTTTAAAATAGTCTTTTCTCATAAAATTCATAACTCTCAATCTATACATCTAAAAATCACCATTTTTGGACACAATCAAGAAAACTCATCAAAATATCATTTCGAATTTTTCCAGAATTTTTGAAGGCCAGAAAAATTACGAAACTGGAAAATATAACAACCCTTAAAATCCCTTACTATCCCTTACCTCAAAAGAGCAGTACTTCTGATCGGTATAAGGCTGAAGGAAATTTGCACTGATGAATAGAAACTCACAGAGTATCTAAATACTCAAAAAATACACTCAATAATCTAGAGAGAGAAAGAGAGAAAACTTATGAATTCTGGTGTGATTTTTAATTCTAAGTTAGCTCTCTATTTATAGGAAAATGTTAGCACGCCGAATCAGACTTAACCTGTAACCTGATGGCTTTACCTGCTACTATTCTCACCCACCACATTTGAATAAAAATCTCAGAATATTTCTTCACCAACCAAGAGTGGGGCCCACCAATTCTAGAATTTTTCACCAAAATGATTAACTCCGAAAATTCAACAATTTCTAAACTAGTCATCTCGTAAAATTCATAATAAATCATACGTTCATTTTTAACGGTTCAAAATTTGTGTACATATACTCAACTTATATATGTATAATATATCCAAAAATTACCACGATCCAACGGTCGGATTAAAAATTATAACCCCCGTAAAATATCTCAAAAACCTTGATTTTTAATACCTCCATTCCGACAAAAATACTGATAAAAACCTCAACATTAACTCCTTCATTTTTAATCACAAAAATATATCCCTCATTTATATCCACATAAAATAAATATTTCCTTATCATATGAATCAATAATTAATTATTCACAAATAATATTACAGAATCACATTTATGACAACCAGGCCGTTCCTAGGAAAGAGGGGGCTTTCTAATAAGAATTTCTCCTTACTGGCGCGCAATTAGGTGACCAAACCTCTCCTTAGACAGAACTTTCTAGACATTGCCAATAATGTTATCTAATAATATTATTCAAATAATATGAATTATTGATCTGATAATGGAAAATACTGTGTAGTGACAATTATTGAACAACAATAATATAAATTTTCAACGTAGCAATTATTGAATCAATAAAATAAAATATTGAACAGTAATTACTTTAACAATTATTGAGTAGTGTCTTTTTACGTAAGAATCAATAATTTCAAAAATACTATGCAATACCGTGTGCTACTGTGTAATAACGCGTATTACTGTATTTTAATCACCGGGTATTCTAACAGTGTTAACGGTAACAACTACGTCGTTATTTGTAAAAACTCAAATTTGTCATTTTCTTCACCCGACAGTTATTCTGTTATGGGGCCCACAAATGGTTGCGCCGTCGTACGAATATTCTCCGACAGAAAGAATATTCTACGACCAAACGAATATTCCCCGACAACAATGAATATTTTATAACCACTTGTGTATTTTGAAAAAAAATTCATATATCACCCTTAACTTTAACATTTATCAATTTAACCATTTACTGAATAGTAATTATAAGAAAAATTGAATACTTTTATTTCATAAAATTCGGGGTCTTACAGTCAAAGTTGGTATCAGAGCTATAAGTAAAGAGCCCCGAGCCTCTCGCTGGTGACTTCCTGTTGATGGGGGATGCACCGAAGCCAGACTCTCCGTAGGGGACGCCGTTCTGCGGTGGCAAACTGATAGGTACCACTGTGAGGTGCTGTCCACTGATGGGACATTTGTCACAGTTGGTATCAGAGCTTAGGGATATGATCCCTGGCTAAGATGTGAGACTAGAACTAGGAGGGGAGAGACAGAGAATTCCTTCGCTAGTATGACCTACCTAAGTTTACTTGTTATTTAACTGGTCGGTCAGAGTATAGGGATGATATGTGATATGTTAATTAACCCTTGTTTTGTTGCAGTATTTGATAATGGCATCCGAAAATGTTGAGATAACCAATGGAACAAAATAATATGACTATATCGCAGTACGAGGCTAAGTTTGCGGAGTTATCCCGGTTTTCATCCCATTTGGTCGATAATGAGGAGCGAATGGCGCGAATGATTCTAAGAGGTTTGAAACCCGATATACGTCAATACCTCATTTGTCATAAACTTTATTTATATTCAGATGTTGTGAATAGGGCTCAGTTATTGGAGCGTGATAATGAGTTAGCACAACCAAAAGGTAACGATTAACAACACGATAATAATCATACCGGTGGCAACGGCCATCAGAACAACGATAACCATCGTGGTAAAAATTATCATGACCAAGTTAATAGAAGTAGAAATTTTAAGAAGAGATGGTCATTTAGCTCGATTTTGTCGTGTAGTGCGGTCAAGTCCAGCTGTGATAGTGATGCCAAAGGATGTCCCAGACAAGCCAAAGCCGATAGTTTAAGTGAGAGCATTTATTGAGGAACCCGAACGAGGTTATTACAGGTAAGTTAATCATAAACTCTTGCGAATGCTATACTTTATACGATACCGGTTCTACCCATTCTTTTATCTCTCTTGCTTACATTCAACGTTTAAATTTGACTCCGGAGAAGATAGACTTTGACTTATTGGTTGAAACTTCGTTAGTAGAAACCTTCATTACCTCTACTGTTTATAAATTTTATTTGATTCAAATCGACACTTTCACGTTACCTGTCGATCGTATCACTTTGAAAATACTTGCCTTTTATGTGATTTTAGGAATTGATTGGTTAACTACTCATCATGTTTTTTTTGTAAGGTTGTTAGCTTTCATACTACTAACCAACCTGTTATGTGAATTCAAAGTAACCAAACCACTAAAGTCAATCATTGTCATATCAAGCCATAAGTAAAGAGCCCGATCCTTTCGTTGTTGACTTCCTGGTGTGGAATGCACCGAAGCCAGACTTTTCGTAGGAGACGTTGTAAATGACGATGACAAGTTGATAGGTATCAATGTGACGTGTTATCCAAGTCTTGGATGAGGGTCACAGTTTTGAATGATATTTCTATTGTTAATAAAGTTCCTGACGTATTCTTGAAGACTTCTTAGCCTACCCAAGAGCGTGAAATCGAATTTTGTATTGACCCCAGTACAAAACCCATTTCTTAAACCCTCAAATATTTCTTCAACTAAAACTAAAGTATTATGCGCCAAAGACGTTGGCTCGAGCTGTTGAGGATTACGATCGTACCATTCAATGTCATCGTGGAAGTGAGAACGTGGTAGCTGACGCGTTGAGTAGAAGATTGTATGCGAGTGAGATGTTGTTAACACAAAGACCCATTTCGTATAACCTACAAATGATGAAGATAGAGTTAAAGACTCTAAGGACCCACGTGAAGATAACGAATATACGATTAGAATCGACTTTAATTGATAAAGTTAAAGCCATGCAAGCTACGGACCCGGAGCTGATGAATACTAAGAAGAAGGTTCAAGAGGGCGTTATTTTAAAAGCAAGAGTTGCTGAAGAGAGAAAATCTCAACCCTCGATTTAATTGGCCCATTTGAAATCCTCGATCGAGTAGGAACTGTAGCCTATAGACTCGTTTTACCGCCAAGTATGTCGCGTGTTCATAACATTTTTAACATATCGAAGTTACGTAAATATATGGACGACCCGAACCACATTATTGATTTAGAACCGGACGAGATAGCGGATAATTTAACGTATGAAGATGTACCTGTTAAAATCCTAGAATATATTCAACACTCAAAGGTTATACCTCAAGAGTTAGAATCTGATGAAGTGTCCTCATCTGTTCGGCATACCAGGTACGTACGTAAATTTCGAGGGCAAAATTTCATAAGGAGGGGAGATTGTAAAATCCCAAATTTTACGAATAAGATTTAATTTTCTCAAAATAATTTTTTTTATATTATGGTGTGGATTTGATATAATGTTATAGTTGTGGGTGGTATTTATAAATTTTACAAAGTATGCAAGTTGTTATATAATATTCGTTTGGTCGGGGAATATTCTTTTTGTCGGGGAAAATCCGTACAACGGCACAATCATTGGTGGACCCCGCAACAGAATTATTGTCGGATTGAGAAAATGACAAAAATATTTTATTAAAAGTAACGGCATAAGTTTTACCGTTGATACTGTTAAACTACTCTGTAGTAAAAGTACAGTAATACGTGTGGTTGCATAGTAGCACACGGTATTGATTATTAATACTTGTGTGAGAAGTCACTCAGTTTGATTCAATTATTGTCAATTAATAATATGAATTATTTAGCGATAATGAAGTTTTGTTTTATTCGTATTAGTAACGTAATAAAACAGAAACGTCTTTTTATATAAAACAGAATACTTTATTAAAGTTATTCTATAAATAGAATATATTATATTTTATTTAAAAGATTTTTCTTTAAATATGGACCGTCAGATTAAAGTAAATCAATTTGGATCATTCATGGATTAGTTACTATACATTCCATTTTCCTATAAATAGAAACTCATTCCTTCATTATTTTTCTTACGAATTTACTGGAACTCTAGAGAGAGAAACTATAGAGAGAGTTCTTCTTCTATAATCTTAAGCGTATTTCTTTAGAGTTTAAGAAAGCTTTGAGCGTAGTACAAGTTTCTTCGAGTATATTCTCGCCCTACCAATCGGATTACTCTTCTTTCAAAGGTAAGGGATATTATTTGTTGTACCCATAAGGGATATTATTTCTTTTGTATTCATGAAGAGAACTTCTGTTATTCCATTCTTTATTATTCTGTTGGAATAACCTGTATACGCGGACTACCCTATACTTGGTGAAAATCTTCTGTTATTCCATTCTTTATTATTATGTTGGAATAACCTGTTTATGCGAAGTACCGCATGCATGGTGAATTTCTTCTATTATTCTGTTCTTTATTATTCTGTCGGAATATCCTGTCTGTGTGTTTTACACCAGACCTGGTTCCATCTTTATTATTATTCTGTTGGAACATCCTGTCTATGTGTTTTACATCGGACCTGGTTCCGTCTTTATTATTATTCTGTTGGAACATCTTGTCTGTGTGTTTTATACCGGACCTGGTTCCGTTTTTATTATTATTCTGTTGGAATATCATGTCTGTGCATTTTACGACGGACTTAGTTCTATTATATATTATTCTGTTGGAATAACATGTCTGTGCGGTCTATTGCATGCATGGTGATTTCTTTTGTTATTCCATTCTTTATTATACTCAGTTGGTTAAAACTTTAACTTCTATACTCCATGAAATTAGTGGAATATCCTTGATATTTGCGCTTCATCCAATATCTTTTCATGTAAATATTCTTCTGAGCATTCTTGAATTTTACTCTACAAAGAAGTATCATGTTGACAATTTGGACGTTATTGGTTCCTGGACAAATTAATTCTTAAACTTGTTTTATTGAATTCTTATATCATTGTCATCATCCTCATGTTTATATTATGTTGAAAGTCATCTATGGCCTGTAGTGCATAGATGGACTTGGTATGATTATGACAAGGGATTATTCGGTGTAATCATGATCGTAATGTTACAAATGATGTGGAAAAAGTCCTCATTGGCCCGTTGTGCATTGATGGACAGTTTTTGGTATGATTATGGCTATGGATTCTCTTTAGCCGTAGTGTAAAGATGAATTATTTTATGACATGATCAGGACCGTTGATGAAAACACGATTATCTTTGGCCCGTAGTGCATGGATAATTCGTGGTCGTGATACTAAAGAATATCCTTAGCCGTAGTGCAGGGGTGATTCGATGATGTGGATTATTTTTTTAAGCTGAGTCTCAGCGATAAAAGTCATGAAAAACCTTTTAAATCATAAAAGATACTAGATTTTATTCTCTACTTGACTCTTTTAATCGATTGCTTGATCCGCTGCAGTTAAACTTGATGTTTATTATATTTTTTCAGTTTAACACTGTTGAAGGCTAATGATAATTTATTTTGCATTATCTTTGTCATAATATTTCTTACCGGGCTAGTTGAGCTCACCATTTCTTTCACTATTCTCTTCAGGAGATGAGAATATAGCTGGGACGAGTCGGGAAACGGAGTTATGGACCAGATGATAGCATTAGTAATCCTCACTATTCTATGTAATAGTGTGATAATAATTGTAATGAGGACTTCTTTTGAGTATGGATACTCTCTAGAAGACAATATTTGTATTCAAACTCACAGTTTATGTTTTGTCGTATTATACACGACAGTTGTATTAGTAAATTGTATTTGAATTCTATACCATGTATCTGGCGACCCAAGATGGGTGATGTATACCTATTTTTGGGGGCCTCACAATAGTATACCCTATGTTCGGGCAAATACCAATAAATTATATGAAAGCCACAGTCGCGCCCAGAAAAATCAGTATTTCAGGCTATTTCGCTCAATTGTGTTGCGTTTTTATCCCTGATTTGGCCTTTTCATCTTGTGAGAACTCCTTTGTAACTCAAATTAGACCGAGCTGGAGGGCTGGGACCCACGTAGGGGTGCTGCGGGTACACCTGCTGCAGCCACAGGTCCACCTGCGGCTAGTCGTTACTGCCCATAAATGGGCTGGTTGCTTTCACAAGTCTTTTTTAAGTTGCGCCACGAAGGAAATCTGAGAGCTCTTCTTCAGATCTGCTAAGTTCGGACATCTTTCTGCAAATTCTGTCACCGTACAAGTGTTCTACACTGTCCTGGTAACGTATGCATGTACTTTTCTCTAGTTTTTATCCGTTGGAAAATGATCACATGGAATGCATCTAAGCACATAATAGTGATTATGTATGCTCCAATGACTTGATAAAAAATATTCAACATAGTAAATGTTAGTATTAAACCATGCTGAACGTAATGATGTGAAAAAATTTGACTTTTGAAACAGTCAAATTGACACCTTTTTTCTACTATTTCTTATCCTATTTGAGGACAAATGAGCTAAGGTGAAAAAGCAAAGTAATCCTGATAATTAGTACCCTTATGGATTGATGACTTTGATTTTTTACTGCAAATAGTATGTATATGACTGTGGACAGGTGTGCTACTGTATGGCCACCTAGTTATACCTATGTGCATGTGGATAGTCCTATTTATAGAGGAAACTATGACAAAATTTTCCAAAATGTAGGCATTGAGTAGTCATGCATATTTAACTCTACTGTAGACGTATGTTAAAATAATGCATGCATGCATGTAGTCATTAGATGCATTTTGAAAAGCTCTATGTTAGAAAATACCACACCCTTTCTGAGGTGATTTGAAGACTTGTTGTCCAGATATTATGGATCCAGATCAGTCGAGTAGTTCCCGCAGGACCACTTCTGGTGTACAGAGGAGGGCTTCTGAAGTGCCTCGACCGTTCCGTTAGACAACCTCGTCGGTTGGTGGAGGCGGTGATACATCCAGTTCGGGTTGATGTACCAGACATCGAGGATGAGGAAGAGGATGTTTCGGTTGTGGACCCTGCTCCTGGTGTGCATGTTCCCTGTAGGGACCTCCCAAGTATTCAGGTGGCAAACACAGAGCTTCTGGGTGATTTGAGTAGACATCCCTCGATGTATTTGCATGCCAACAAGGTATAAAGCTTATATCTTAACCTTCCTTCTTTCCTATTGATGAGGAGTAAAGGATTCTGATGTCGATTTGCCTTTCGTAGGTTCCCGGATTTACACAGCCTCGAGGGAACTGGTTCAGCATTCACTCCATGTACCAGGCTCTGCATCATGACTATAGAGTGATTGTGCATGATTGGGGATTTGGAGCATTCTTTTCCATCCTTCCCCACCGTTGTCCCTGGGGTTACCTCAGGGCATTGTCTGAGCGCTAGTTTCACCAGACTTAATCTCTCCATTTACTGGACTATGAGGTGATGATGACACCGATGGATTGGCGATTTACCATAGGTATGGAGTTTGGAGGGGCGTCAGTGCCTTGCACGGCTGATATTACCCCGACTACCGTCAGATCCTTGTTAGGAGTTTTGATGGAGGCGCTCAAGGGTAGGACTGTCCGTACGGGTCCTTTTAGCATAGATGCTATGAGTGGGCTATTGAGTGAGCCTATACCAGCTGATGTTAGAGTCAGGGATCGCATTCTTCGGCGATTATTCCTGATGATTATTAGGGGCTGCTTCATAGTAGATAACTCTTCTATGGTGTCGTTTGCTTTGATCAGCGCCACGCGACATGTGGATCGTATTGGAGAGTATGATTTAGGATCCTACACCTTTGCCTATTTCCTCAGGGGCATGCGTATGCGCTCGTAGGGCTTGACCGAGGCTTGGTTAGGATTTTACCCATTTCTGCTGGTAAGTATTTCTTTTATCATTTACCATGTACAAGTTAAGAGTGTTAACTGATAGCAGATATTTGCCTTTGTGTTGGCAGTTTTGGGCCTATGAGAGGCTCCTATGTTTACGTCCCGTGAGTGTATTAGGGTTGGATAGGACCTACCCACGAGGACGAAGATGGCATCATTCCATACTGGAGGAGGTCCCTGTAGCTGAGGGTTTCACTCATTGTCGCCTACAGTTGGAGTTGTTAACAGCAGATGTCATCATATAGATTCTATATTCTGAGAAGCATTTGGCCATTGGATTTGAGGATGGGTACCCGACTGGTGTCGAGTACGTGATTTCCACCCGTAGGGTTCCTCTCTTCAAAGATGGAGGATGGGAGCTCTATTTAGGATAGCATGCTATTAGGAGAATCACAGGAGAGATCCATATACCGATCTTGCCTCCTGCCAGGTGTTATTGGCCTGTATCGCAGTCACCCATCACTGATATCCCATTGTTGGGTGTTAACGATTTTGCATTGTTAGAGGGTCCTTGCACTCAGGATGTATTCCAGCATTGGTGGACCCCTCGTACCATTGGAGTCCATACCTGCGCCACTCAGTTCATGGGGGATATGGTTCTAGGATCCGTGATGATAACGGATTGGCTAGCTTGTGTCTGAGATCCGGCTCATGTGACACAGATTGACAGCTTGACCCAGCGACTGGACCAGTCACATTTCTTTATCTGGCATTTGGGCAGAGATCCAGCAGAGGCAGATTCATTTGATCCTTCCAGCGCAGGAGCTTGCCCCTTAGATGACCCATTTGATTTTACCGGTGCAGATCCTCCTTTGTATAGGCCTGATATCCCTGTTGATAGAGATCCAGTGACTCGGGAGAAGTTACATCAGGTGGACAGGATTGATGATGTAGATATTGACACCATTGTCTTCTTCTGATGTGTATTCTCGTTATCTCTTTTGATAGGCTTCTGTTAGCTATTGGGTGGCTGTGCCACATTCTCGCTATATCTTTTGATAGGCCTCTATTAGTAGTAGGGCGTTCGTGCCCCATTTCCCTATATTTTTAGTTGTACAGAGATGATGTATATAGATGATGACGTATTTAGGAATATATGTGCTATCTTCTATTCCCTACATTATATTACCATCTATTATCTGTTATGCATGTATCATGTTATGCATATATATGTATGTCCAGATATATTCAGCATTGACCC
The DNA here is from genome assembly GCA_016801055.1 of Panax notoginseng. Classification (NCBI taxonomy): domain Eukaryota; kingdom Viridiplantae; phylum Streptophyta; class Magnoliopsida; order Apiales; family Araliaceae; genus Panax; species Panax notoginseng. Next base: position 237,773,743 of record CM029013.1, on the reverse strand, counting down.
CTGGATGGTATTATGATACGGCCCATACAGATGTCTTCTTCAACAATCAGCCGCATAGATCACACCCTGCCATTATTGGTGGCATCCCGTCTGAGATACTGGTATAATAGTATGTCACCCTCAGATAGGGTGACCGTAGATTAGCTATTATAGCATACCATGACCCTTTTGATGTTTCAGGTTCCAGCAAGATTTGTGGAGGGCATGCTGGAGCACTGGGTACCGGAGAGGCTGGTTTTTCGGTTTGGGACCCAGGAGTTAACTCTGACTTTGGAGGAGTATGCACGTTTGACGATGCTTCCACTCGACAGACCTTGTGTGCATATGGCCATTGGTGACATGAGCCGTCAGTTTATGACTCTCACCGGGCTGAGGCGGAGAGTTGTGCAGAATGAGATTACATCTGCCCATGTGATATCCCATCATTTTTTGATTGACAGATTTGGCTATGAGGACAGCTATGCTCGGTATTTTGGGGATTTCACCATACCAGAGGACCGGTGGCATTTAGCCAGAGTGGATGCACTGATGATGTGTGCATTATCATATATGTACATGCCATGATACATGGACGAGTTGGACATCGGCGTTATTATGGCAGTTAGAGCTCTCAGGGAGGGTCTCACCATTATTCCGATGATCATGGCAGAGACACTGAGGTCGGCCATGTTTTACAGTACTTACCTTACAGGGGTATTCACAGGCAGTTCGGTCATGCTATACATGTGGTTTATGTCACACCTAAGACCGATTGGGACCTTCCGCCGACACGAGTATTGTTTCACCCATGAGATAGCTATGTCGTATTCCTTCCAGCCTACGGAGTGTACAGATTCTACATCTTGGTCTGTTTTCCTAGCTGATATTGTAGACCCGCTTGCTATCTTGTCGTGTTCAGGGCTTAGTTCGCCATATAGTTTCATTACTCATGCTCTGGGCATGGATTATCTCCCTCTGGCTGGTTTGAGGGGCATGACTACCTACCACCCACTGGCCGTGATGTCGCAGTTTGACCAGTTCCAGGACTTTCATCCTTTTGATGAGGCATTAGGTCAGTGCTTAGCTTCTCGCCATCTATCAGCAGAGGACCGATCCAGGGTGTATGCCTGTTGGGATCAGCGTGAGATAGTTGCTTTTTCTGTCAGCCATCCGGGTTATTCTGTAGAGTATTCGGCATGAATGGAGATAGAGACTTCGTCAGCTATGGTAGTATCCACAGTGTCGAGCATTGCTTTAAATGGTGGAGAGCCCATGGAGGACATTGATTCTCAGACCGAGGATGAGCCATTTACTGGGTTGCCAGCAGCTCTCTTAGATTCTCCCAGTACTAGCAATGTCCTGATTCAGCATTCAGCATAGTACTTTGAGCAGAGTCTTCATCTGATACCCTTTGAGAGAGATCAGGCTAGAGCCCTGATGTTGACAGCTCTTCATGGGAGAGACGCAGCTCTGTTAGAGAGAGACGAGGCATTAGCTCACGGAGATGCTGTTGTTGTTGAGTGGGATAAGGCCAGATCAGCCAGAGATGCAGTGATAGTTGAGCGGGATAGTGCCATATCTGCCCGGGATGTAGCCGTCACAGATAGTACTATAGTGAGGTCCCTTACCACTAGCATGCTTGCCGAGATGAGTGCATATATAGATGAGCATAGCGTCACCATGCAGATGGCCTCAGACTTACTGGCTTGTGTGGATATCCTTGTACAGGAGACCACAGCGTTACCTCCTTCTTTGGAGAGAGATGTTATGTTAGATCTGCTAGCTCGCCTGCATGCTGATCTGTAGATAGCTTTATATTTTCCTGCACATACTAGCTTAGCCATTTTGTCATGTACAGTTTACATTGTGTAAATCAAGCAACATTATATATAGCAGGGAAATATATTTTTGATCACTTCCCTTTTAGTTATGCTTGAATACTTGCTTGATATTTGCATACTTCTTCAGGGCTTGTGATATTGATGTATTCTGACTTCCTCCTTGCCGGATGGACATCGAGTTTGTCAGGAATAAACATGTGAATGATATTCCTATTTACATATGATTTGATTATGATATATATATGAATGAATATGCAAGTATGCTTGCACTAACAAAAGTTGTAAAATCTCTTGATAGATAATAGAAACATGTGTACAAGGACTTAGAATGAATTGATCAAATATGTTAGGTTGATCCTACATAAGCAAAACAACTTTGTGAAGTCCTTAAAAAGAAATGATGTACAAGGACTATAAATATAGAAAGATCAAGCGTGTTAGGTTGATCTTATGATGTAATAGATAGGCTTGTCTGATCGTCGAGCACTACACCAGAAATCATAGTCTGCCAGGAGAATCAAGGAAAACTCGAGAGCTATTGAGGCAGAATTGTAGTCTGCAAGATAGTAGATCTCGGAGTTCGTAAACTGCCAGGAGACACGAGGAAGGATCGTAGTGTGTCGAGAAGAACTTCCTCGGAGCTGAAGTCTGCTGAGGAAGTCATGTTCAGAATCGTAGAGACAGCCTGCCCTCAAGCCGACCGAGCATCTACCAAAGTCAAGTTAGAGATCGTAAACTACACTCTGAGTTCGTAGAGTCTACTGATTATATCAAAGACAGAGATCATAGTCGAGCAAGATTAGATGAAGACATCGAGTACAAGCATAGAAATCGTAGAGTGTCAAGATCTGATCTCTGAGTCGTGGTGTATGCACAACCGAAGCTGAATCGTAGGTGCAGAACTAAGATCTTAACAGATGTGCTCACAATGCCAAGTCAGAATCGTAGAGCAAATACGATTCTCAACGAATGAGCACTCCAAGAATATCCAAAGGAACCAAGCCTCTGGTTGGCACTGCAAAGATACATCCCGTATGAAGCAAACAAGAAAGCACTCAATGAATGGCTTGCAAGCTAATAGAAGATCTCAGCATCAAGATTGAGTTGTGAAGCCATTCGAGATGAAGTCTTCCATAAGTTGATCCAAGAAGACTTCAGTTACTGACTAAGGAAAGTCAGCAAGTGCAGTAGTTGTCAAGAGAAAATAAGACAACGATCTTGGAAGCATTCAAGATCGTAGTGTTTGCCAAACAAAGAAAGAACTGATGGAGTGTACACAGTGATACTGGTCAGCCTACGAAGATCAAGACAAAAGTGATTAAGCATTGGGTTAGCCTATTGATGATAAGTGAACGAGAGATCACAAGGAGAAAGCGAGCTGGACGCGCCACAAATCTGAAGTGTCTTCCTATTCAGAAAGGGCCAGAGTAAGAAGTCAAGACATCAGTATCTGAGAACAGTTGAAGCAAACAGAAGTGTTGAAGCACTGCACAGCGAGAAGGAAGAGGTGTTCTATATTGAAGATTCAATCAACACTCTTCAGGATCATAGTGTTGACTCTACCAGTCTATGAGCAACAGTCAACAAGACACTATGATCAGGTCCATGAAGATATGCATCAGAATCGTAGAGTTCGAACAGCTGAAGATTGAAGCATTGGCAACTGTTTGATCTGAAGGTTGATATTCGGACAAAGAGCTTATTGAGAGCATCGATGCAAAAGGACAACCTCTTATCGAGAAATCAGAAGGAGGAAATAAAGTCTTCGACCTGCCCAAGGAGATGTCATGTCACATCTGCAGTCTACCTCAAGCAACTCGAGATCTGTGAAGAAATTTGAATAGCTTTCAACGGTTACTTTCCAACGGGAGTATTGGGAAGGAGTATAAATCAGATAGAGCTTCAAAGATCAAAGGTTATTAGAATTACCGAGTTTGGAGTAATGGTGGACTGATCTAAACCACATGAGATAACGAGTCTGAAGGCTCACTCTACGATCCAGCAAAGAACACTTAGAGACAAAAGAAGAAAGATGTAGAAGTGAGAGTTCTACTACGTGAAAAGTGTTCTGAACTGCCGAGAGAAAGAAGATCTTACAGTCATCTTGGCAAGTCCATCATGGTGGCAAGCATGAGAAAGTTTCTAAGTACCTAGCAGAAGAGCTTACAGTCAGCTTAGAAACTCATCATGTGAAGCCATTAAGTATCAAGAAGAATGATCTTCAAGGCAGTCATCAAGGGATCATCCAAAGTGGTTGAGTTACCAAGGAAGCTGAGCATCATGCAATACTCAGCTACACTTCAAGGGTGATCACGCCAAGCTGCTAAGTATAAAAGATGTTCAGAGCATGAAAACATCTTAGCAGCTTAGCACCAACTCCAATAAACAAACAAATAACTCAACAAGAAGCCAGGGCCTGAGGGGTCCTTGTCCGGAGGGACTAAATGAAGCCAGGGCCTGAGGGAACCTTGTCCGTAGGGACAAAATGAAGTTCCAAGCCTGCAGGGCTTGAAGAGTTCCTAGGGAACTAGAGGAGTTCCAAGGCTGCTGGCCTTGAAGAGTTCTTAGTGAACTGCAGTCCCAAGGTTACTGGCCTTGAAGGAATCTGAGTGATTCAGGGTGCTGCCCTTCCTTAGTGAAAATCCTGCTAGTTGAAAGTAGAAGAGTGGATTAGGAGCTTGAGTCTCTGAACCACTTAAAACCCCTTGTGTCTTTTACTTTATGTCATTTACATTATGTACACTAACTGCTATAACTGCTATGTATGTTTTAACTACTTACAACTGAACTAACTCTACGAACAATATATGTGTGATTATGAATATATCAATGAAGGGGATCTTTTACTTATTCTGCTGTGATTGAAAATATTCTTATATTTGTCATATGCAAATTTAATAGCAATACAAAATAAACGAGAAAGGTATTTGAAAATAAAAAGGATCTATTCAACCCCCCCTTCTAGATCTATATTGTGCCTACTGGGAACTAACAATTGGTATTAGAGCAGGTTCTCATGCTATATTCTAAAGCTAATCGCTGTGAGTGTGATCCTAGGCACAAATATTATATTAAACTTAGTTTAGTAGTAAGTTACGTGTTATATGTAGATGAGCTCATATGTTGGAATCACTGTGTACAGGTTAATGTGTATATACACATGAAGCTGCTCAGATTGTTCCGTGTTCTCGATTGTTACATCAACAAGACCAATCCTTGCCTGCAGTCAATCTTGTAGTCTAAAGACCAGACGAGAAAGCCTAAGAATAATCAACAACAAAAAGTCAAGCATCCACCAGCCTGAAAGATGAAAAGGCCATACATGCTAAGAAATGCTTATCCAGAGAAGAAAGAAGATCTTCTCAAACATGTGTCTGGCCAACTAATAGCTGGGTGCAAACTTTGTGAACTGAAGGATGTCAAAGAACTAAAGATGCTGAGATTTTCCTATCCTGCATCTTCAAGACCACGACTGATTGATTAATGGCCAACAAGAGCAACAAGCTATCAGGAGCAAACGAGAAGTTATACACATCAATGTCTAAACTCAGTATATTAAAGATAAATGACTGGTAAGAAACTGATAGTAAAAAGGTACGATTCCTCACTGATATAATTGTGTACATCATAGTTGTACCTCCTTATGAACTATAATAGTATTCTTTCAGGAAGTCATAATGTAAGACCCCGAATTTTATGAAATAAAAGTATTCAATTTTTCTTATAATTACTATTTAGTAAATGGTTAAATTGATAAATGTTAAAGTTAAGGGTGATATATGAATTTTTTTCGAAATACACAAGTGGTTATAAAATATTCATTGTTGTCGGGGAATATTCGCTTGGTCGTGGAATATTCTTACTATCGGAGAATATTCGTACGACGGCGCAGTCTTTTGTGGGCTCCATAACGGAAAGCGATTGGATGAAGAAAACGACAAGAGTAAGTTGTTTATAAGTAACGGCGTAGTTGTTACCGTTAACACTGTTGGAATACCCGGTGGTTAAAACACAGTAATACACGTTGTTGCACAGTAGCACACGGTATTGCACCAATTATTAATTTTTACGTAAGAAGACATTACTCAATAATTGTTACAGTAATTACTGTTCAGTGTTTTATTTTATTGATTCAATAATTGCTGCGTTGATATTTTATATTACTGTTGTTTTAATAATTGTCACTACACAGTATTTTCTATTATCGGAGCAATAATTCATATTATCTGAATAATATTATTAGATAACATTATTGGCAAAGTCTAGAAAGTTCTGTCTAAGGAGAGGTTTGGTCATCTAATTGCGCGCCAGTAAGGAAGAGATCCTTATTGGAAAGCCCCCTCTTTCCTGGGAACGACCTGGTTGCCAGTACTGTGATTCTGTAATATTATTTATGAATAATTAATTATTAATTTATATGATGAGGAAAATATTAATTTTATGTGGATATAGATGGAGAAATTTTTTAAATGTGACAATTGTTGAAAATTAATATTTTATCTTTTTCTGATAAAATAATTCATTTAAATATATTATTTTAATAATATATTAACGGTGATATTTTTACAATAAATGTGGGATATATGAGTATATGAGGAGGAAGAGTGTTTTTGTTGGATTAAATGTTTAACACATGTTTTGTGTGTTGGTGGACACAATTCTTGACCAAATATTTATTATAGACTGTAAAATCGTCCGTTTGTGGATTTCAGTCAATTTCTGTTTGGAATTTAGAAAAACTTTCTTCTGCAAAGTTGTAGAGAATTGAATTTCCTATAAAAACTCGCGAGATTCGAATTTTCTGATAAAAGGGCTATTTATTACGAATTATTGAAGTTCCGAATTATTGAGTCTGAATTGATTTTTGTTACAAAAATTGTTTAAAACATGTTTTGTATTTTTGGTGCATTTGTGTGAAAAATATGTTTTTGATGTGGTGGGCTAAGGAAAATTTGGTTATAAATATATTATTATATTCAATTTTCTACTTTGGTGTTCTAAGCAATTTCCTATAAATAGGTGCTTAGGTTAGAATTGAAAATCACACCAGAAACTGAAGTTTTCTCTCTATTTCTCTCTCTATATTATCGAGTGTATTCTTGTGAGTTTTTTTGATATCTTGAGTGTTGATATACGGTGCAAGTTCGTTCAGCGTTATTTTAGTCAGAAGTACTGCTCTTTTGAGGTAAGGGATAGTAAGGGATGTTATTTCTTCTTAAATGATATTATTTTCTTCAATATCATTATGCCGAAGTATTGATCTGAACTTTTTATCAAATTTGGAACTTTTCATGTCGGGGTTACTATTCATGAGTTACTATTCACGAGTTACTATTCATGAGTTACTATTCACGAGTTACTATTCATGAGTTACTATTCAGGAGTTACTATTCACGAGTTATTATTCATGAGTTACTATTCACGAGTTACTATTCATGAGTTACTATTCACGAGTTACTATTCACGAGTTACTATTCATGAGTTACTATTCATGGGTTACTATTCACGAGTTACTATTCATGACAAAATTGGTTTCTTTTTCTAACCAAATTATAGTTGATTTATGAATATTACTCTTGAGATTAAAACTATATGTTGATCATATTATTTTTTTTTTATCATATATAGCATTTTTATAACCCTAATGATGATATTTCTCTTTGACTTGAGTGTAAAGATGGATAGATTATTGGTATGATCATGACTAGGGTTCTCTTTGTCTAGTAGTGAAAAGTTGAATTGTGACTGGTATGATCATGACCATTGAATTTATAATTGAATATCTTTAGCTTAAGTGCAAAGGTGAAATGATCAACATGGTTATAATTATTGGTTATATAAATTCTGAAATGATTATATATTTCTTTGAGATAATAATATATTTGGCCTGTAGTGCAAATATGAACTATTGAGGAATATCTTTGGCCTGTAGTGCAAAGATGAGTTGTTGATGAATATCTTTGGCCCGTAGTGCAAAGATGACTTGTTGTTGAATATCTTTGGCATGTAGTGTAAAGATGAACTGTTGATGAATATCTTTGGCCCGTGATGCAAAGATGAATTTATTAGTATGATTATGAACAGGAACTGTGATTTGGTATAACCATGATCTTTGATATTTCAGGTAAAGACAGGTGATGAAAATTATCTTCGTCTTGGATGCGAAATTTAGAATCACAATTATGATTATGAATTATTCATATGAGTGTGGAAAGGAACTATTGATTGATGTTACAGGGATAAAACATTGTTGGTGGACTTTTAACGTGGAGAAGATAATAGACTTTATAGTCTATTTGACTCTTCTAATGGATTGCTCGTTCCGCTGCAACTATGGTTGAAAAGTTTTATCATCTACCATATGTTCTAAATCTCTGATTTATTACTGTTGAAGACTATTGATAATTTATCTTTAGTCATGATATTCTTTACTGAGCTAGTTGTGCTCACCCTTTTGCTTCACAATTCCTTTCAGGTAATAAGAGTGTAGCTGGGTCGAGCGGGGGTAACAGGGGAATAGAACGGTGGTCATCATTTAGTAGTTATATTTGGTGAATCATCTAGGGTGAAGCGAACCCAACGTTGGAAGGGTGTTTTGCCACTATCATATAAGATGTCTAACGACACACAACCTCATGTCATCATAAGACATGGTTGTACACATCCACTTGCTGAGTATATATACGAGCACTACCTATATAATCTTGGTGTTTGTTTGAAGTATGATTCTCAATTAGAGACAGTAGAGATAATGATATGTCAAGAGAAGACTCACCATTGGGAAGAATATGATAGTAATCTTCTCGTTTTTCTTTGGGGTATATTGGGTCAACCAAGGATAATTATGTGGCCATATGATATCTATCACAACCTAGAAGCATGGCCTCCCATGTACAAAGGTTTCTTTGAGCACTTCCCAAAGATTCTAATTTCTAAAACAGTTTTTGACAATACCTTTATGTAAGGTGTCATTGTGACGTGCTATCCAAGGTTGGTGTCCAGAGTCACAATTGGTATATTTTAGTATCAAAACTCACAACATATGTGTTGTTGTATTTTGCACGACAATTGTTGTAATAAAGTTGTAGTTATATTTTGTACCATGTATTTGGCGACTCAGAATAGGTTGGATGGAATGGACCTATTTTGGGGGCGTCACACATAATCTACCTAAAAAGGTGAAGAGAGAAAGTACACTGAGGGTGGAAATTCAAATGCCTATAAACTTCCTCTCCATCCAAGTTTTAGGCTGAAGATGACATTTTAAAAGAAATCTGAAATGGGTCATAAGAGCATTACAGGTTAAATTTATTTTATGTGAAGTAATCTTTGCTGATGGGCTAGTATGTATGTACAAACCTATGTTCTAAGTGTTTGATAACACACAGAGTATGATCAGTTCTACAAAAGTATCTTGAAGATTTGTAGAAACTGATCACTTCCATGAATCAACCGGATACAAATAAATCGTAGAGGTGACTCTCACTCTGTGAACATTTAAACTCTGTGAACATTACCTAGCAAATGATGAAACCATTAAAGAAAAAGAGTATTTTATTAAAAATAGCAAATCTCACACACACACTCACCATCATGCATCTCAAAATGTATTATCTAATTTAGTTACATGCATGAATATGAATGTTGGTGATAAATATAATGATTATCCAAATACATGAGGAACATGGGTTTAGAAAACTAACCTAGCAGGACCCATTTAACCATGGGTACCAAAAATAGAAATTAATAACCTGCAGGTACTTGGTCTATCTGACTACACTAAGGAATGTTGAAGCAGAAGACTTCAGTTAAGAAGAATCAACCAGCAGAAGGCTTAGGACTGTTCAAAAATAATTCTGATAAAACTCCTATATGTCAAAGCCTATTCTTGAAGACAAGTTGAGCTAATCTAAATGAAGCTCACATGGCTGCTGATCTTTGTATAAAAGCAGGCCATTCAACCAAAGATGAAAAAGGGTCTTAGATGCTCAAGCATGCAAAGCTTGTCCTCAAAGAAGCTCACCAGAGGATCATTGAGCATCAAACATGAGGAACTCATTACGGGAGCAGAACTCAATGAGCACATGCTAACAAAGAAGACTTGCTCGTAGTGCTGAAAATTGATTGTAGAATAATCAGTCCTGGAGAAATCAATGTCTATGATGAAAACAGATTTGACTGTCAGAGGTGAATCCAATCAGAAAGAAGCATGTAAGGATGTCTCCTAACGCACATGAAGAAAAGGAAATCACACCTTACTAAGAAAATAGTATGAACATGGGGAAGCAGTGACCTGTTAAGGAACAACAACACTGAGTTATATTGTGAAGCAGTGTACCAGCTACAAAGTCCCAAAACTTTGTGGCTGATAAACCAAATGAAGAACCATAGTGAGTTGGAACGTCTCAAAATGTACTACTGATAACCTTTCAGCCACCCAACCCAAAATCGTGGAGTGTTGCGATCAAACATTTGATCATAGTGAAAGAACAGGAGGACACCACGATTACAACAAATGAAATTGCCTGAAGTTGCTAGAGGTCCTCCCCACCAGAAAAGGTCAAATGAGATACCAATGCAAGTCACTTCTAAAGTATTTCATCTGGAAAGCGCCTTAGGGACAAACCTAACCCTTAGTTCACTCTAAGAGGTTGGCCCTTCCTGAGCTACCTTGACCCAGATGGATTGCTTGATCAAGTTCATCTCAAGGACTAAGACAGTCAACAATCGTAGAGTCAAGGTTGAAGAGAACTCCACGATTGTAGTGCAACCTCAGCGATCGTAGAAGCAGACTCGACGATCGCAGTCCTGCCAGAGGATAATCTAGCTCACAAGGAGCTTGGAAGAACTGGACAATTGCTCAACCATTCAGATTATGAGGAGGTAAGTTTGAATATAGTTTGGAAAGACATCGTACAAATGGACATCTGAACTTAAGTGCCCAAACTGGCGTGGTGTATATTAGTGGTCAAGATATGCAGTTTCAAAATGAGGAGTAATGTCAAAACCATCCACTGAAGCTTCTCTCAAAAGTTGATCGTTGAGTCAACAAATGAAAATGTAGAGTCCATAGCTGCCTTATCATGCTACTCTACGAACCAAAGAGGTCAACGGTCAATCCACGTCAATCAAACTTCCACTCTTCTAAAAGAAATATCTAACTGAAAAGTTATGGGGAGTTATAGCTCATTACTGGACATCGTGCAACCAATGGTTGGTTGACACATCACTGATAATGCAGAGTTAGAAGGAACTACCATAAAGACAAATTAAAAATATGCAAACAGTTATCAGAAATCATCGAACCCTTCTCCCTCCCATTTTCAAACCCTAGAATCCTCTCAAAAAGCCAAAATCAGTTAATCCTCCAAAGCCTTGCCCAAATCACAATCAGCCATCTCTCATAGACTCCTCTAAATCATATACCCATATTCCTCGAACTATTCAAATGGAAGATTGGCGAGTAATCACTGGCATTCAGCTCGAAACCAAGTCATTTGAGAAATTAGAAAAGAAGTTCAGAGACATGCTCGAACTTATAAAGAAAGTTGGATTCTCAGAATGTCTTGAGGCAAGCACTCGAGTATATGTTGACCTGGTCAAGGAGTTCTACTCAAATGCTTCCATAAACTTTGAAACCCTTTCTACCAAGGTCAAAGGCCAGTCTCTAAAGCTGAAATCTTCTGACCTCAATTAATGCTTAGGCTTTCCAGACCAAGGATTGAAGAGCCTTGATGATATCGATACGAAACAAGCAAAGGAGATCATGGGGTACCAAAGAAATCCTAGTCTGACGGACATGAAGAAGAAGGAGTTTCCAGAGGAGTTCGAGTTCCTTGCTGAGATAGTGGGCAAATATATTCTATGCAAGGATACTGCACATGACACTGTACTTGACCAACAGTTAAAAATTATGTCAGCTATAGTTCTGAAGAAACGAATCAACTTTGGAGTTATCCTGTTTGATCAAATCTCCAAATGGGTAGAAAAAGCTGAGTTGAAGAAGTCTACAGAAAAACCACTAACTAAGGTGTTTCATGGAAGACTACTGAGCATTGTGATGAAGAAGAAGCTAGGAGGAAGAATCAAGGATGACGAGGGAGAACCTCTTAATGTTCACAAAGTAATGTCTCCACAACTATTTGTGAATTGGAAGAAAAACCCCAAGGAGAACAGAAGGCTGACAACTGGGAGCAGTAGCAAGGTCTCTACAAAGAAGAGGAAGGCAAAAGAGGTAGAAAACTCTGAGTCTGAAGACTCTGCACCAGCAGAAATCACATCCACAAGAAAAAGATCAAGGGGTGTGAAGAAAACTGAAACCCCATCAAGAAGCCTCTCCACCAAAGACAAAGATGAAGAAGAAAAAGTCCTGACTACAGAAACCACCAAGAGGAGAAACAACAGACTGCTTCAAGGGCCATCACAAAAGAAAGCTAAGATGGTAAACAAACCAGCCTTAATTTCCAAAGATAGTACATCTGATGAAAAGGAGAGTGCATAGTCAGAAGAAGCAAAGGGAACTGACGATCTCAAGATCGAGTCCCCTCAGATAAAATCTAGCAATGAAGGTGAAGCTAGAGTAGTGGAAGAAAATGCAGCATCTGCTAATGAAGAAGAATGCTCAAGCCCTGTGGCTAACCCTCAGAGCATTAACTCTAACGATAAAGAGAGGATACAAGCTGACCCAACTGCATCTCCAAATACAATTGCCCCAACAAGTTCAAATGATGGGTGAAATGATGCTGTTTCTAAAGAAGAAGAACGTGCCCCTTCCAATCCTGAAAGCCCCTATAATGACTCAAAAGGTGATGAGTCCAAAGAACAAGGGTCTGCCCCTGCCAGTCCTGAACCCCAAGGAAGTTCATCTGATGAACCAAAGGCTTCAGAGTCTGAAGAGGAAGAAGAGTCTGACTCTCCCATAGCTGAACCCCCAAGGAGAAGGAAGAGCTACAGACTACAAGCTAAATTTGCCTCCAAAAGGAGAAGTGATCACTCTAATGTTGTCATTGAAGTAAGTGATGATGAGTCAGTATCAAGGGATGAAAGTGCTGAAGATGGGACCAGTGGTGAAAAAGATGCATTAGAGGAAGATCTTGCTGAAGAAGGTTCTGGGAATGAAATGCAGCAAGAAGGATTCATTGATGGAAATGATGAGAATGGTTCAGGGTCCGAAAGAGAAGAAATGAAAAAGGATTCTGGTTCTGCACCTCAGGAATCAGAAGAACAAGAAGACTATCCAGTTCTCTCTCCCGCAAGATTTAACAGAAGAATAGTGGTGGAAGTCTCAAATGAACTACCAGAGGCACCTCCCGAAAGATAGGTAAATCATGGAAATGAACAGCTCAAGGTAGTGCGGATGACTGCGTTTGAGGTATTTAAAAACTGGAACAATATGGAACTAGACTACACAACCATCCTCTATAATCCTGATGATCTGCTTATGAGATGGTTCTTCCAATGGATGTAATGGCTAAAGGCCCATACTGAAAGAGATGGAAGTTACTTCAGCTGGTGCTACTCTCATTTTCCAAGCATGGAGCTGGTGGCTTAGAACTTTCTGAGAGTGAAGAAGTTTGCCACTAAACTGATCAAAGACTAGCCTCACTTCAAAGTCTATCGACATGATGGAAATCACTATATTCCTTATGATCATAGAATGGACTCTGAAGGAAGAAGGATCATGACCAAGGAGATGATCATAGAGTCTGCTCACTCTACTGCTGATGGTGTTCAAGTTCAAAATTAGAAACCTTCATCAGCCCAAGAACTGCTATCCGACATTCCCTCATCCTCAAATAGCGATTGGTACTCAACGATCTTTCAGATTCTCAATACATTCGAAAATCTGTCCAAGGATGAGAATCATAGTGTCCAATCTGATGCCTAACCAAAGGTTGCCCAAAAAGATGATCAAACTCTTATGAAGCAGGAACTACTGAAGAATTCTAACGTGCTGATTGAAAAGATATCTCAAATTAATGAAGAGTCAAAGATGGTGTTGACAGCAGAAGGAGATAACTCAGTTCAGAACAGACTTCAAACTGCAATGTTTGATGTATCTCTCAAAATCAAAGAGAGAGATAACATCTATCTAAAGGCCATACATGATCAGAAGGCAGAAACTCTACGAGCACAGAAGGCCAATGAAGAACAGATCCAAGTCCTCTCTGACAAGATTGACAACATGAATCAGTATTTCTCAATGCAACTTGAGCTAGGCCAACAGGAACTCAAGTTTGAAGTTGCTAACTCCTCCTACCTGATGGAGCAGCTTATGTCCAACATAGAGTAGCTCTCTCAAGGGATTAATTAAAAAAGGGGGAGAAAAAGAGGCATAGAAAGAGGCAGAGCAAGAGGCATTCAAGGAAGAGCAAGAAGATCAAACAAGAGAAGTAGTCAAAGAAGCAGACAGTAGAAGAAGAGGCATAGCCAACATTTGAGGGGGAGCCAAAGAATGATAAGCCTATGTATGCCAAAGTCGAAGGAGAGCTAGAAGGAGAAGAGAAGCATACATCTGAGGGGGAGCAAAGCAAAGCAGGAAAGTTATCATCGCAGGGGGAGCAAGAGCAAGAAGAACAAATAGATGAATAGTTGAGCAGAAGACATCCTGGAAGCATACATGGAACCAAAGAGGTATATCTCTAACTAGTTAGGTATGTTCTTGATCCAGGATGTAAAATGTCAATATATTAAATTCCACATCATTATAAATGACATTCATGATTATCTATTTTAGAAATACAGCTGCTCACTGTATATAAGATTCATTCATAACATGCATATGCACTTTTTGTTTTTGTCATAATAAAATAGGGGGAGATTGTCAGGAATAAACATGTGAATGATATTCCTATTTACGTATGATTTGATTATAATATATATATGAATGAATATGAAAGTATGCTTGCATTAACAAAAGCTGTAATGTCCCTTGATAGATAATAGAAACATGTGTACAAGGACTTAGAATGAATTGATCAAATATGTTAGGTTGATCCTACATAAGTAAAACAGCTTTGTAAAGTCCTTAAAAAGAAATGATGTACAAGGACTATAAATATAGAAAGATCAAGCATGTTAGGTTGATCTTATGATGTAATAGATAGGCTTGTCTGATCGTCGAGCACTACACCAGAAATCGTAGTCTGCCAGGAGAGTCAGGGAAAACTCGAGAGCTATAGAGGTAAAATAGTAGTCTGCAAGATAGTAGATCTTGAAGTTCGTAGACTGCCAAGAGAGACGAAGAAGGATCGTAGTATGTTGAGAAGAACTTCCTCGGAGCCGAAGTCTGCTGAGGAAGTCATGTTCAGAATCGTAGAGATAGCCTGCCTACGAGCTGACCGAGCATCTACCAAAGCCAAGTCAAAGATCGTAGACTACACTCTGAGTTCGTAGAGTCTACTGATTATATCAAAGGCAGAGATTATAGTCGAGCAAGATCAGATGAAAACATCGAGTATAAACACAAAACTCGTAGAGTGTCAAGATCTGATCTCTGAGTCATGGTGTCTGCACAACCGAAGCTGAATCGTAGAGTGCAGAACTAAGATCGCAGTAGATGTACTCACAATGCCAAGGTAGAATCGTAGAGCAAATACGATTCTCCATGAATGAGTACTCCCAGAATATTCAAAGGAACCAAGCCTCTAGTTGGCACTACAAAGATACATCTCATATGAAGGAAACCAGAAAGCACTCAACGAATGGCTTGCAAGCTAATAGAAGATCTAAACACCAACCCAATCAGCATCAAGATTGAGTTGTGCAGCCATTCGAGATGAAGTCTTCCACAAGTTGATCCAAGAAGACTTCAGTTGCTAACTAAGGAAAGTCAGCAAGTGCAGTAGCTGTCAAGTGAATAGAAGATAATGATCTTGGAAGCATTCAAGAAGTAGTGTTTGCCAAACAAAGAAAGAACTAATGGAGTGTACACAGTGATACTGATCAGCTTCTGAAGATCAAGACAAAAATGATTAAGCATTGGGTCAGTCCATTGATGATAAGTGAAAGGGAGATCACAAGGAGAAAGTGAGATGGACGCGCCACAAATCTGAAGTGTCTTGCTATTCAGAAAGGGCCAGAGTAAGAAGTTAAACCTTCAGTATTTGAGAACAGTCGAAGCAAACAAAAGTGTTGAAGCACTGCACAGCGACAAGGAAGAGGTGTTCTACATTAAAGATCCAGTCAAAACTCTTCAAGATCGTAGTGTTGACTCTACCAGCCTATGAGCAAATTTCAACAAGACACTACGATCAGGTCCATGAAGACATGCATCAGAATTGTAGAGTTCAAACAGCTGAAGATTGAAGCAATGGCAACGGTTTGATCTGAAGGTTAATATTCGGACAAAGAGCTTATTAAGAGCATCGATGCAAAAGGACAACCTCTTATCGAGAAATCAGAAGGAGAAAATAAAGTCTTTGACCTGCCCAAGGCATAAGGTAACATCTCTGACGGGGTAGGTGAAACAGTAGACTGCAGTGTCAGAAAGTTAGAAAAGGAGATGTCATATCACATCTGCAGTCTACCTCTAGCAACTCGAGATCTGTGAAGAAATTTGAATAGCTTTCAACGGCTACTTTCCAACGAGAGTATTGGGAAGGAGTATAAATCAGATAGAGCTTGAAAGATCAAAGATTACTGGAGTTGCCGAGTTTGGAGTAATGGTGAACTAATCTAAATCACATGAGATAACGAGTCTGAAGGCTCACTCTACGATCCACCAAGAACACTTAGAGACAAAAGAAGAAAGATATAGAAGTGAGAGTTCTACTACATGAAGAGTGTTCTGAACTACTAAGAGAAAGAAGAGCTTACAGTCATCTTGACAAGTCCATCATGGTGGCAAGCATGAGAAAGTTTCTAAGTACCTAGCAGAAGAGCTTACAGTCAGCTTAGAAACTCATCATGTGAAGCCATTAAGTATCAAGAAGAATGATCTTCAAGGCAGTCATCAAGGGATCATCCAAAGTGGTTGAGTTACCAAGGAAGCTGAGCATCATGCAATACTCAGCTACACTTCAAGGGTGATCACGCCAAGCTGCTAAGTATAGAAGATGTTCAGAGCATGAAAACATCTTAGCAGCTCAGCACCAACTCCAATAAACAAACAAATAACTCAACAAGAAGCCAGTGCCTGAGGGGTCCTTGTCCGGAGGGACTAAATGAAGTTTCAAGCCTACTGGGCTTGAGGAGTTCCTAGGGAACTAGAGGAGTTACAAGGCTGCTGGCCTTGAAGAGTTCTTAGTGAACTGGAGTCCCAAGGTTGCTGGCCTTGAAGGAATCTTAGTGATTCAGGGTGCTACCCTTCCTTCTTGGAAATCCTGGTAGTTGAAAGCAGAAGAGTGGATTAGGAGCTTGAGTCTCTGAACCAATTAAAACCTCTTGTGTCTTTTACTTTATGTCATTTACATTATGTACACTAACTGCTATAACTGCTATGTATGTTTTAACTACTTACAACAGAACTAACTCTACGAACAATATATGTGTGATTATGAATATATCAATGAAGGGGATCTTTTGCTTATTCCGCTGTGCTTGAAAAGATTCTTATATTTGTCATATGCTAATTTAATAGCAATACAAAAAATGAGAAAAGTATTTGAAAATAAAAAGGACCTATTCAACCCCCCTTCTAGATCTATATTGTGCCTACTGGGAACTAATAATTGGTATCAGAGCAGGTTCTCGTGCTATATTCTAAATCTAATCGCTTTGAGTCTGATCCTAGGCACAAACATTGTTCTAAACTTAGTTTGGTAGTAAGTCACTTGTTATATGCAGATGAGATCACACGTTGGAATCACTGTGTACAGGTTAATGTGTATATACACCTGAAGCTGCTCAGATTGGTCCATGTTCTCGATTGTTACATCAATAAGACCAATCCTTGCCTGCAGTCAATCTTGTAGTCTGAAGACCAGACGAGAAAGCCCAAGAAACATCAACAACAAAAAGTCAAGCATCCATCAGCCTAAAATATGAAAAGGCCATACATGCTAAGAAATGATTATCAAGAGAAGAAAGAAGATCTTCTCAAACATGTGTCTGGCCAACTAATAGCTGGGTGCAAACTTTGTGAACTGAAGGATGTCAAAGAACTAAAGATGCTGAGATTTTCCTAGCCTGCATCTTCAAGACCATGACTGATTGATTAATGGCCAACAAGAGCAACAAGCTGTCAGGAGCAAACGAGAAGCTATGTACATCAATGCCTAAACTCAGTATATTAAAGATAAATGATTGGTAAGAAACTGACAGTAAAAAGGTACGATTCCTCACTGATATAATTGTGTACATCATAGTTGCACCTCCTTATAAACTATAATAGTATTCTTTCAAGAAGACATAATCTACCTAAAAAGGTGAAGAAAGAAAGTACACTGAGGGTGGAAATTCAAATGCCTATAAACTTCCTCTCCATCCAAGTCTTAGGTTAAAGATGACATTTTAAAAGAAATCTGAAATGGGTCATAAGAGCATCACAAGTTAAATTTATTTTATGTGAAGTAATCTTTGCTGATGGGCTAGTATGTATATACAAACCTATGTTCTAAGTGTTTGATAACACACAAAGTATGATCAGTTCTATAAAAGTATCTTAAAGATTCGTAGAAACTGATTACCTCCATAAATCAACCAGATACAAATAAATCGTAGAGGTGATTCTCACTCTGTGAATATTTAAACTCTGTGAACATAACCTAGCAAATGATGAAACCATTAAAGAAAAAGAGTGTTTTATTAAAAATAGCAAATCTCACACACACTCACCATCATGCATCTCAAAATATATTATGTAATTTAGTTACATACATGTATATGAATGTTGGTGATAAATTTATCCAAATACATGAGGAACATGGGTTTAGAAAACTAACCTAGCAGGACCCATTTAACCATGGGTACCAAAAATAAAAATTAATAACCTGTAGGTACTTGGTCTATCTGACCACACTAAGGAATGTTAAAGCAGAAGACTTCAGTCAAGAAGAATCAACCAGCAGAAGGCCTAGGACTGTTCAGAAATAATTCTAATAAAACTCTTATATGTCAAAGCATGTTCTTGAATACCAGCTGAGCTAATCTAAATGAAGCTCACATGGTTGCTGATCTTTGTATAAAAGTAGACCATTCAACCAAAGATGAAAAAGGGTCTTAGATGCTCAAGCATGCAAAGCTTATCCTCAAAGAAGCTCACCAGAGGATTATTGAGCATCAAACATGAGGAACTCATTATGGGAGCAGAACTCAACGAGCACATGCTGACAAAGAAGACTACGTTCGTAGTGCTGATAATAGAAGATAGTCGCGGTTTGCCTTTCGTCTATTAAAGATAATTGGTGATACATGTCTTGTACCCATTGGTCTTCATCCAGCTGAGCGTCTATCAACACTCTGAGGGATTCCATTTCTACCTCTATGGGGAGTACTGCTTCCATCCCATAGGTTAATGCGTAAGGGGTTACCCCAGTTGAAGTGCGCATTGATGTTCTGTAGGCTAATAGAGTAAGAGGCAATAGGTCAGGCCATCCTTTGTGATTGGAGGACATCTTTTACATGATCTTCTTGATGTTTTTGTTAGCCACTTCAACAGCACCATTCATCTTTGGATGGAAGATGATGGAGTTAAGATGATTGATGTAGAATTTATTGCATAACTCCTCCATCATTTTGTTGTTAAGATTCTTAGCATTATCTGATACAATTATATCTTGTTGTCCGTATCGACAAATGATATTGTTTCTGATGAAAATAACGATGACTTCTTTGGTAACCCTGGTGAAGGAGGCTGCTTCTACCCATTTGGTAAAGTAGTCGATCATGGTGAAGATAAAGCGATGTCCATTGCTGGCTTTAGGCTCAATGAGCCCGATCACGTCCATTCCCCACATTGAGAAGGGCCAAGGTGAACTCATATTGCGGAGCTCCCGTGGATGGGCGTGGATAGCATTTGTAAGATCCCAAATTTTATGAAATAAAAGTATTCAATTTTTTTTATAATTACTATTCAATAAATGGTTAAATTGATAAAAAGGTTAAAGTTAAGTTAAGGGTGATATATGAAATTTTTTTTTCCAAAATAAACAAGTGACTATAAAATACTCATTGTTGTCAGGGAATATTCGTTTGGTCGTAGAATATTCTTGCTGTCGGGAAAAATTTATATGATGATGCAGTTATTTGTGGGCCCCATAACAGAATAACTGTTGGATGAAGAAAATGACAAATTTGAGTTTTTATAAATAACGGCATAATCGTTACCGTTAACACTGTTGAAATACCCGGTGGTTAAAATACAGTAATACGCGTGGTGGCACAGTAGTACACGGTATCGCACAGTATTATTAAATTATTGATATTTACGTAAGAATGCACTACTCAATAATTGTTACAATAATTACTGTTCAATATGTTATTTTATTGATTCAATAATTACTACGTTGATATTTTATATTATTGTTGTTTCAATAATTATCACTGCACAGTATCTCCATTATCAGATCAATAATTCATATTATTTGAATAATATTATTAGATAGCATTATTGGCAATGTCTAAGGAAGTTCTGTCTAAGGAGAGGTTTGGTCACATAATTGCGCGCCAGTAAGGAGAAATCCTTATCAGAAAGCCCCCTCTTTCTTGGGAACGACCTGGTTGTCATAATTGTGATTCTGTAATATTATTTGTGAGTAATTAATTATTGATTTATATGATAAGGAAATATTTATTTTTTTATGTGGATATAAATGAAGGATTTAATTTTGAGGTGTTTTATTAATATTTTTTCGGAATGGAGGTATTAAAAATTAAAATAATGTTATTAAAGCTCTATTGTGTGAGTTATAATTTTAATCCGACCGTTGGATCGTTGTGATTTTTGGATATGTTATACATATATAAGTTGAGTATATATCCACAAATTTTGAATCGTTAAAAATTAACGTATGATTTATTATGAATTTTAAGAGGTGTTGAAAAACGTCTGTATGTGAATTTCAAAAATTTTCTGTTTGGAATTTGAAAAAATATTCTTCTACAAAGTTGTAGTGAATTAAATTTCCTATGGAAAGGACATGAGATTCAAATTTTTCTGATAAAAGAGCTATTTATAATGAATTATTGAAGTTTCAGAAATTAAATATTTTTATTAAAATTATGGGTGAGACCCACTTTTGTTTTTAACATGTGGGCTGCAAATTTATGTCCAAGATGGCTAGCTTTGATAGAGGTGGGCGTAGAAAAGAAGAACAGAATTAATAACATTTTATTATTTTAGTCTCCTTTGGCGTTCTAGTATTTTTCTATAAATATGGTGTTTAGTTAGAATTGAAAATCACACTAGAAATAAGTTTTTTCTCTCTCTATATATTATCGAGCATATTATGTGATTATTTAGATACTTTGAGAGTTGTTATTCAGTGTCAGTTTCTTTTGGCTTTACATCCGATATTTCAATCAGAAATACTACTTTTTTTAGGTAAGGGATTGTAAGGGGTATTATTTCTTTCGAATTCATGAAGAGAGTTATTTTCTTTCAATACTCGTAACAGTTATTATGCTTTTCATATTCTGAAGAGATATTATTTTTCGTATTCATATGAATATTATTTTCGTTCAACCGTTGTAAGTAAGGGGTTTCTACCAGGGGCAGTTTTGTAATTTTTCCAACTCTCAAAAATTTTGAAAAAAATTGAAATGATAATTTGTTGAGTTTTCTAGATTGTGTCCAAAAATGACGATTTTTGGATGTATAGATTAGGAGTTATGAATTTTATGGGAAAAAACTATTTTAAAAGTAAACCCTTATAACTCCTTGTGGTTAACTCCAAAATTGGTAAAATTTTTATTGAGAGTACATATATATAACAGAAGTATACTCTGTAAATTTTGGAATTTTTGGACAAAAGTACAGTTTATGATAAATGTCTAAATATTTGGCAGTTTTGGCCATATGAAAAATAATAAATGAATTTTAAAAATTCTGAGAAAAATATATGTTTAATATGGGACTATATTATGCTAAATCTCAGAAAAGAAAATTTTTTGGTACTGATTTGGTATTTTTCATAAAAATAGACTAGTTATGAGTAAATGAATTAAATATGTTGTGTAAAGTAAGAAAATTGGAAAATTAGATTTTATGGCTTGGGAATCCTATATAAGGTATATGCAGATTTTTTTATTAGGGTTTTAGTTATTAGTGATGAAATCTTATGAGTTAGGCATTTTAGGATGATTAAATGCATTAATTAGTAAAGTGTAAATAATTAAATTAAATTGTTAAAGTCTTTAAAATTATCCTTTATCTCATGTGATTGATTCTTTATATCTTTGTCATGATCCTCATGCTTATATGGTGATAAAAATCATCTTTGGCCCGTAGTGCATAGATGTACTGTTATTTATTGGTTTTACAGTTGTATACTTTTGGCCTGTAGTACAAAGAAGAACTGTTGATTGATATCTTTGGCTTGTAGTGCAAAGATGACCTGTTAATGAATATCTTTGGCATGTAGTGCAAAGATGACCTGTTGTTGAATATCTTTAGCCTGTAGTGCAAAGATGAACTATTAATGAATATCTTTGGCCGTAGTACAAAGATGAACATATTAGTATGATTATGAACAAGAACTGTGATTTGGTATAACCATAATCTTTGATGTTTCAGGTAAAGACAGGTGGTGAAAATTATCTTCGTCCTAGATGAGAAGAGAAATTTAGAATCACAATTATGATTATGAGTTATTCACATGATTGTGGATAGGAACTGTTGATTTATGTTAGAGGGATAAAATATTATTGGTGGACTTTTAACGTGGAGAAGATAATAGACTTTATAGTCTATTTGACTCTTCTAATGGATTACTCGTTCCGCTGCAACTATGGTTGAAAATTTTTATTATCTACCATACGTTCTAAGTCTCTGATTTATTACCGATGAAGGCTGTTGATAATTTAATTATCTTTAGTCATGATATTCTTTAGTGGGCTAGTTGTGCTCACCTTTCTGCTTCACAATTCCTTTCAGGCAATAAAAGTGTAGCTGGGTCGTGCGGGGGTAACAAGAAAATATAACGGTGGTCTCTAGCTGTGGAAGTTCTCCCTAAATAGTATGAAAATAATTTTATAGAGAACTTTAAAATAGTGAATTGTATTTTATACACCATTTAGTAATTATATTTGGTGAATCAAATAGGGGAGGCGAACCCAACGTTGGAAGGGTGTTTTGCCACTATCGTACAAGATGTCTAATGACCTACGACTTCGTGTTATCATAAGACAAGGTTGTGCACATCCACTTGCTGAGTATATCTACGAACACTACCTTTATAATCTTGGAGTTTGGATGAAATATAATTCTCAATTGGAGATAATGGAGATAATTATATGTCAAGAGAAGACTCACCATTAGAAAGAACATGATAGTAATCTTCTCATTTTTCTTTGGGGTCTATTGGGTCAACCAAGGATAATTCTGTGGTCATATGATATCTATCATAACCTAAACGCATGGCCTCCCATATACGAAGGTTTTCGTGAGCATTTTTCAAAGATTTTAATTTCTAAAACAGTTATTGACTGTACTTTTGTGTAAGGTGCCATTATGACGTACTACCCAAGGTTGGGATGAGAGTTACAGTTGATATATATTTGTATCAAAACTCACAGTATATGTGTTGTCATATTTTGCACGACAATTATAATAATGAAGGTGTAGTTATTTTCTGTACCATGTATTTAGCGACTCAACATGGGTTGGGTGGAATGGACCTATTTTGGAGCGTTATAGCATTCCCATGAATTTGGCATTAATAACATCTCTTGACGTGGTCATTGCAGTCAGCCTTGAGAGAGAGCTAATAATGTCTTGTTCTGAGGATCTTCTTTACAAGTAAAGGGCCGCTCATGTGTGGGCCACATACTCCACCATGGATCTCATCCACGAGTCTCTGAGCTTGATCCTTTTCCAGGCATCTAAGGAGACCTAGTCATGCATCTCTCTTGTAGAGTGCATCTCAGCTCAGGTAAAATTTTATAGCAAGTCGATGAATCCGCCTTTGTTCAGTCAAGTTCGCCTTAGCGGTTATAGATCCATCTCGCAAGTATTCCTTGATATGCTGATACCAAGGTTGTTGGATGGGAGGTAGCTAATCCGATACTTCTTCAACATAGTTCCCATAGGCTGGTGCCTTTTGCAGGGCTAATGTGACGCTTGGCATATGTTCCTTGTCAGGTATGTGAATCAAGGAGGCCAAAGTTACTAATGCATTTGCGAAGTCATTCCTTTTACGAGGAATGTGTAGAAAGGAGATCTGTTCGAACTCCGAAGCCATCTGTAAAACTTGTCGATGGTAAGGCAGTAAATGTAGCTCTTTGGTTTGATAGATTCTCGTGGATTGTTTGACTACCAACTCTGAATCCCCAAAGACAGTTAACCGCCTAATGCCCATTGAACGGGCAAGTTTTAGCCCCATGATATAGCCTTCATACTCAGCTGTTTTGTTGGTGCTGACAAACTGCAATTTGATGGCGACGGGATACTAGAACTGCTCCAGCTCCAGAACCTTCCATATTAACAGCTTCATCAAAAAACATGTTCCATGTTTGACATGTATCGTACTGATGGTGTTGCTAAATTGACATTACCCCTTCATCAGGGAAGTATGTTTCCAAGGGTTTGAAATCCCCTAAAGGTGCGGAGGCCAGTTGATCCGCGATTCCTTGACCTTTAATGGACTTTTGCGTCACGTAAATAATGTCAAATTATTACAGAATCAACTGCCATCTGGACAGCCGACAATTCAGTATGGGCTTATTGAACACATACTTGAGAGGATCCACGCAGGATATGAGATGGGTTGTGTGCCCATGGAGATAATGTTGTAACCTCATGGCAGCCCATGCTAAAGCATAAAAAGTCTTCTCAATCAGAGTGTACTTATGTTCACTGATGCTGAATCTTTTGCTGAGGTAATAGATAACTCGTTCTCGGCCTCTATCGTCTTTCTGGCCCAACATGTAGCCCATGGCATTGTCACTTACGAACAGGTACATGAACAGGGGAACATCATCCCTGAGTGGTACCAAAATGGGAGCTTTGACTAGCTGATCTTTGATGGTAAGGAAGGCCTTCTGGCACTCGTCATTCCATTTCATGGAGGAGTTCTTCCTTAATAGCTTGAAGATAGGCTCACAGGTTGCTGTGAGTTGAGTAATGAACCTGCTGATGAAGTTGACTCTTCCCAAAAATCCCCGTATTTCCTTCTCTGTCTGAGGAATGGGCATTTCCATAATGACCTGGATTTTGGTGGGATCCAGCTCAATCCCTTTGTGGCCGACTAGAAATCCTAGCAACTTTCCTGATTTAACACCAAATCACTTGGCTGGATTCAACTTCAAGTTGTACTTACGTAACCTGTTGAAAAGCTTTTTGAGATGGTTTAGGTGGTCTTCCTCCCTTCGGGATTTGATAATAATGTCACCCGCATAGATCTCTATCTCTTTGTGCATTAAGTCTTGGAAAAGAGCCATCATGGCTCGCTGATAGGTAGCTGCGGTATTGATGAGGCCGAACGACAATCGTCTGTAGCAAAAGGTTTCCCAAGGTGTGATGAAAGAAATTTTCTCACGATCCTTCTCGGCAACCATGATCTGACGGTACCCTGAAAAGCAATCAGCAAAGGAGTACATGCCGTATTGAGCAGTATTGTCAATGAGAATGTGGATAAATGGCACGAGAAAGCTATCTTTAAGGCAAGCTTTATTCAGGTCCTGATAATCCACGCAAACTCACACCTTTCCTCCAGGCTTAGGCACGGGAACGATGTTGAATATCCATTAAGGATAGGTGGACACCATGATAATACCAGCTTGAAATTGTTTCACAATTTCTTCTTTCACCTTTAAACTCCACTCAGGTTTCAATCGCCTGAGTTTCTGCTTGACTGGCTTGAATCCCTCTTTGATGGGAAGGCGATAAAGGACAATGTTAGTGGACAAATCCACCATATCTTTATGAGACCATACAAACACATCCTGGAATTAGGTTAGTAGCATAACCATGTTATTCCTCTGGCTTGGGGTAAGGTCTGAACCAATCTGGATTAACTTAGGGTTTTCTAAGGTTCTGAGATTGAAAGAGGTGGTTTGATCAAGGTTAGGTTTAGGTTTGTCTTCGACCCATTCTTTGATCTCCAGAGGCACCTCAATGTCCTCTTAAATTTCCATCAAGTCGGAGTTCAACTTTTCATCAAAGTTACAATCCTTGTGGAGAAGAGGCATCTTATTAGCAAGTATATGCACATCTAAGTTTAGAGTCCTGAAACAAAATATTCTTTCACTTAATATATATGAAATTGTTTAATCATACAAAGTGTTATCATGTACAGACAAAAGAACTGCTAATATTATACAGAAATGTAAGCAGTTATGATATCTACAGGGCAGAAAGAAGTCCTGCCCGTTTTACCCTTGTCAACCAATGCAAGGAGTGTTGCTCCAATTGGCAAGGGCAAAGTCCTGGTGGACAACAGTGATGGAGGGGATGTCATCGTCCTCCTTCTCCCGAATGATGACCATTATGTCTGGGCAATCATCGTCTGGGGTGTATCTGTTTATATGTTCATCATGTACAATGATGCGTATGCCTGACATCATTCGGACGATGTCTTGTTTGATTCTTCATTCCTCTTCTTCCACCTTGGGATCTGAAACAAAGATTTCCTTATCCTTTACCGGTATCAGCTTAGGAAATAACATAGCCATTACATTGCTCGACACCTTTTCCGGAGTTTGTGCGGACTCTGGATGTACAGGTGGAGATAATAGCCGTGTGGCTGAAGTAGAGGGAACCTGTTTATGCTTATGTGGATTCCTATGACTAGAACTGGCAGAATAGCCTAGTCCAGCTATACCAGCTTGAGTGGATAATTGAATCGGGTGCTTAATGCCCTGATGACTTTTCCCCAGCCCCTGTCCCGGCTGGTGTCCCAATGACATCATTTCTTGAGTAGCTGCCATAACTTCGGTAGAAATCTTGGGTACGGACAATGACGTCCCAATAGAATGGTATTGAGTGTTTCTTACTTCCAAAGTATAAAAATTGACCTGCTCAACATCTGAATTGACATCGATGAGTGGAAGGTCACCATGTTGAGGACATTCCGGTTCAGCATTGACTGTGACTAGGCTATTGTTGATAATGTATTTGAGTTACTGATGAAGAGTGGAGGGGACTGCCCCAGCCATATGAATCCACGGTCTCCCTAGAAGCAGATTGTATCATGTATCTATTTTGAGCATGTGTAAAGATACACAAAATGTATGTGGACCAATCTCAATTGGTAGCTCAATCTCTCCGATTGAATTTCGGCGGGATCTATCATAAGCTTTGATGATCGTATGGCTACTTCGGATCCACTTGAGATTGACATTCATTTTCAACAATATAGCATAAGGACAGATATTCAAAGATGAACCTCCATCTACCAAGACTCCAGCTAACATGTATCCGGAGGATAAAACTGCAATGTGTAACGGCTTGCAATGACCGGTCCCTTCTGGCGGTATGTCATCATCAGTGAAAGAGATCACATTGTTGTTAAAAATGTGATCAACCAGATGTTGAAATTTTTTCACATCCACTGATTTCGATAAGTATGCTTCTTCCAAAACCTTTAGTAGAATCTTCCTGTGATCTTCGGAAGTTAAAACCAAGTCTAATATTAAAATTTGATGTGGAGCTTTTCTTAAGCTTAAAACCACCTTGGCTTCATTATGACCCATAGCACAGAGGAATTTCTCAATCTTCTCCATGGGAATTTTCCTCTTTGATTTAATAGCAGACTTCATCACCCGTTGGGGAAGAAATAGTGGATTTTCCTTCGACACTGCAGCCGTTGTATTAGATGTGAATCCTTAAGCTTCTTCATAATTCCAAGGGACTTTTTGTAAGCTGACAACAGGATATTGTGGTCGGAATGTTAGGTTGATTGGCTCTGGAGCAGCCACTTTCGAAGGATTGTTATTTCCTTTGAGTTGAATTGTGAGTGGTTTAATAGTCCTATCAGCCTCAGTGGATATAACTGCTACCACTCCCTTCTATTTAGTGGGATAGGTATTTTCACTCTCAAATAGCACAGTATCATTGTCTGCCAGTTGTAGGACACCACTATCGATTAAGTTCTAAATAAGGTGGCAGAGTGCCTAACATTCTTTCGTGCTATGACCGCGAGAATGGGAGTGATATTGACATACTCCATCAGGATTAAACCGTCCTGAACGAGGATTGATTGGAGGTAGGAGGGAGGTGATTCTTCCTTCATTGATTAGCATCTGAAGTATCTCCTCCATAGGTTGGCCCAGGTATGTAAATTCCTTTCTATTGGCAAAATTCCGACGGGCTTTGGCAGTTGCTCTCTTCGTCACTTTGTCCTCCAATGTTTCATATTTTGAAGGTGATGAGGGAGTATTCATAACCAAGGGAAGGAGACTAGCATGCTCCTAGCTAATTAATTGGCGTGTGACTTGATGTTGATAGGTCACCAGTTCAGCCAATTGCTCAATTTGCTTACACATAGCTTTAATCTTCCGTTCCATTGTAAACTGGAACTTTGCATAATCCCATTTGTCAACACTGTCTTTGATGATCTGAGATACTTCACAGTTAAAATTAGAACTATGTTCATTGCTCCAATTAATCATGTTGACCTCTTCCTCTTTATGTGGAGGAAGAGGGTTGTCTTGCACGTGAGGTTGATCTGGTTTGGTAACCACTATCTCACCGTTGTCTATCAAATCTTGGATCTTGTGTTTCACGGCCCAACAGTCTTGAGTATCATGTCCAGATGCCCCGGCATGATAAGCACATTTCCGAGCAGCATTAAAACCCCTCCCATTAAGGCTGGCTGGTGGAAGAAGATGCATGATTTTCTTCTAAGTTGTTAGAAGAGTTAGAATGTTCTCGAGTGAATCCCCTAGGGGTGTGAACACTCGGGGAAGTTTGACTTCTCCACCTTTAGGCAATGGAGGGTTTGAAGACTGTGCTTAAAAAGGAGTGTAATTTCTCCGTTGGATAGGCATATTCTAATTGCCTTTCTGACCTTGAAGTATCAGGGAAACATCCTCCTCTTTCTTTTTATGGACCTTCCGGGGGTTGTTTCCATAATTTCTGGATTGGATGTGATCGGCAACAGCTTTGAGAGCAGCTAGGTCTGGAATCTTTCCTGACTTCAATCCCATCTCAGCCATTTCTCCATGTTTGATCATTTCAAAAAATGATTTACCAATGCCAACATAGACTCTTTCATAGAAAGGAGCTTTTTGTATGTCGATAAAGGTCATGACATCTCTGACTCTGTCATAGAAGGAATCACTTGAGCAGTAAGGTGCCTCCACCTTTGAGCATATTCTCTAAAAGACTCATTGGACTATTTCTTGACCTTGGTAATCTGGTATCGGTCAGGAGCCATCTGAGACTGGAAGCTGTATTGTGTAAGGAAGGCATGAGCTAGCTCTTCCCAACTATGGATCTTTGAGTTGTCTAATCCGGTATACCATGAATGGGCTTCTCCAGTCAGACTCTTTTGGAACAGCTGTATTCTGAGCTTCTCGTCCTCTATATAAGATCCAAGTTCTCTAATAAACACCTTCAAATGGGTGTAAGGGTCTCCTAACCCATCGTACTTTTCAAAATTAGGAGTTTTGAACTTCTCTGGATAATGAACACCAGGGAATATACAAAGGTCAGCATATGAGACACTTCCGTGTGCTCCAATTCCTTTGATAGAACGAAGGGTTTCTTCCATTTGAAGAACTTTCTTTTTGATGTCACCAGTGTCTGGATCTCCTATGAGATGGGCGGCATCATGACTTTTGTTAGTTGTATCCAATTGGAGCTCAAGTATTGTAATGGCTTTATCAGAACCTTGAGTTCCTCCTTGTGCAGAGGATTCAGCATGTACGTGTATCTTCGTACCCTGAGTGGATTGATGTAGTTCTTTAAGCAGAATAGCCAAATTTGTAATTTGTTTACTTAATCCATCAAATTCTTTGTGAGAAACTGGATTAGACTGGTCAGATGAAGACATAATTGGTTGTAGGCCTGCGGCCGTTTTGGACTTTGACCGGGTAATAGGACTGAATGCTTCCCTGCGACAAAACTTGCATAGTTTAGTTTTAGGGATTGTGTAAATGTTTACATGCTATGTGATGTGTTCGTTTTAGGATTATGATCCTGCAAAACGGATGTTAGTTGTTCGCAATACAAGATAACATGTTAATTTAAACATGTATATGCACATATTTCTTCATATTTCTTATTAAATGGAGATGAATATGGAATGTAAATTACAAGTAATTGACTTTACAAGTAATTTGAAATGAGAAAGCATGAAGAGACTTTCCTCTGCATTTAGTTTATCAGAGGCTGACCAATCTTAGGTTACTCTTGCGGCTTTTTGGCATGAAGGTTCCCAAATCATCGCAATTTACTCAACGAGAAGTTAATCCGGTCTTTCAACTGGAGCGAATTTGGTTGGTGCCTTTCCTGAGCCTCGTTGGAATTAGTCTTCCTATGAGTCCAATATTCAAACATCTACAGGATAGCCTCCTGGTGGAGGAACCACACAGCATACATTCACATACAACGTGTATCACCATTTATAAAAATGATGACATGTGCGAAGCACTAATATCACAGATTGATATATTACAGTGCAGTAAAAAAATGCATTCGTACAC
The DNA here is from genome assembly GCA_016801055.1 of Panax notoginseng. NCBI lineage: Eukaryota > Viridiplantae > Streptophyta > Magnoliopsida > Apiales > Araliaceae > Panax > Panax notoginseng. The sequence continues at coordinate 237,743,177 of CM029013.1, read as the reverse complement.
ATTCATCATAAATGTAAATGCAATATCCACACATAAACATATAACCGTTTTGAAAAGCTTGTAATAGCGGCTTAAGTCCTCTTACTGGTGTCCCCAGCAGAGTCGCCACCTGTCGACGTCGGGAATTTTATTTGTCCCTTTTCGTTCCCTATTTTTTTGTGTTCTCATATTAGGTGAGATTTGTTTGAAAAAATAAGTGAAAAAGGTCTGACATGTATAATGTCGACGACGGACTGTTAAGAGTCGCCAGTTGGTTTTTTATATGGTTGTACCAACACAACCGAGAAAAGGTTTGCACATTGACCCAGTGATGTGACACTGCTAAATGGGTCAGTGAAACCAAGATTCATTAGAGTCCGGGGACTTGCTTATGCGGAGGGAAGGTGTTAGGCACCCCCCAAGAAACTGTTATATGAATGTGTGTGTGTATAGGTCAAAGTGTTGTTATTTGGAAGTAGTGTTATGCCTCATCTGCACCTATATACATAGGGTTTGAATTTGTATAAAAATTCAGTTTTAACAAGATAGAGCAATGATGTTTTGTAAAAAGAGGTTTTTCATATCTTGTGCTCAATAATAATTGAGGCCTTTGATACTTCCATTTTATTAAATGTTCGGCTTGATTACTTTTATTTTTTAGATGCGAAGCATCTTCGAGAAAATAATCTACAAAGCAGAGCCGAACTCCTCATGGGCATGGAAACCATCGGAGAAAATCCGAACACCGTGAATAAATTTACAAGCTGCTTACAGCTTAAAATGTCCATCATGGGAACCGAATCTAGATTCAGTAGACTGAATCTGTGATCACATGATTCCTAGGCTCACATGATGATCACAGTAGACTAAATCTGTGAGCAGGTATATATATATATATATATATATATATATATATATATATATATATATATATAAGCTATAAATATATATATAGACATGATCAACCACCACGAAGTACCTCCATGGGGAATCAGAAATGTAAATAAAGCTGTAAAAGTGATCAACCGCCACGGAGGAAACTCCAGGCAGGACGAAATGTACTGAAAGCTATAAAAACGGTCAACCGCCACGAAGTAAACTCCAGGCGGGAAGAAATGTATATATATATATATATATATATATATATATATATATATATATATATAAGCGTGTAAACGCACCAGATATAAAATCCAGGCTCATCGGACAAAGTCCGACAATAGTTCATATATATAAGTATATATATTAAAGTAGTAAATGCACCGGATGTAAAATCCGGGCTCATCGAACAAAGTTCGACACACAGTTCATATATATAAGTATATATATATATATATATACGAAACCAATTAAATGTACCAGACGTAAGACTAGGCTCATCGAACAGAGTTCGACACACAGTTCATATATATAAGTGTATATATATATATATACGAAAGCAATTAAACGCTATATATATAATATAGGCTCATCGAATATAGTTCGACACACAATTCATATATATAAGAAAATATATATATAATATATATATATATATATATATATATATATATATATATATATATATATATATATATATATATACAAACTGAAATGAAACCACGGACCAAAGTCCGGGCATACACACGCAACACGACTCTCAATGTGAAGAACGGTGTGTTCAAAGATGAAGAGAAAGGCTTGAAAATGTGTAAGAAGACTTACAGTGGGCTACCAAAGAAGACTTCAATAACTTAAAATGGATGAACACTCGGCTTCCGCCGATAAAAAGTAGCTATATATGAGCTTATAAGTGTTTAAAATGAGAAAGCACTCAGTTTAGGGTGTATACAGAGCAAATTGGGCAGGGCTTCTTCGCCGTTTTTCTTTTCAAAATGGGCACCCCAAGCCCTCTATTTATAGAGGGGGGAGCCGCAGGTGTACCTGCGGCTGCCCGGGGTGCCTCGGGCTTCGCGGGTCCCGCCGTCTCGAAGTACGTGCACGCGTGTAACGTGATGTTCGCTCGAACTTTTAGAATTGCAATCCGGGCATCTGCCTGAGGTATGTAAGACCTATTTTGGACCGCGGTTATCGAGAGACGCAATGACATGGGATTAGAGGTTGTACGAAGTCAAGAAGATGGGACTATGCCCTCTGGTCTTCATGCTTCAAATTCTATTCGTTACCCTGCGTAATAGTCACTCGGGATTGGTTTTCCTTGGTTCTTGTGGGACATTGCTGTGTAGAAATGTATGTCTAAAATGTTAAGACGGCGTGATGTGGCGTCAAGGTGGCAAGATGACAACTTTGCCCCTCACCAGGGTTATCTCCAGTTTGGGTTGATAAAGCAAACGTTGCTCAAGGTTATCTCTGAGATTGGACTGCTGCAAGTGTTGAAGGTCCTTAGTGTCATCTCTGAGGCATGTCTGTCTTCCAGGTGTTATTGTCGGGCCTTGTACTGAGTGCCTCGGTGTAAGCGCTGAGGTTGAAGCTGATTGCATGCATTTGAAACAAGCATTTTCGGTGTTATCTCCGAAACTACAACTGCCTTCCTTGGGGTTATCTCCAAGGTTGGAATCTACTATTCCCAATGTTGGAACTGAGACTGAATATCTCGGGGTTATCTCCGGGATGAATCGGTCTTCTCTGGTGGAATTTTTGGTATTGGAACTGCAGGCCTCGGGGTTATCGCCGAGGTTGGAACTGTTACTCCCGGTGTGTGTTCTGGGGTTGAAATTGAGCTTTCGGTAGTATCTGGAATAGATGTGAGTTGTCTTCCAGGGTTATATCTAAAAGACGAATCTGCCCTCCTACAATGTCGGTAACAGGTGTGCAAAAAATTTTGAGTGTCTACACTCACTATTTTATAAAATAGTGTTTCAATAATTGTAATGAGGACTCCTTTTGAGTTTGAATACTATCTATTAGACAATATTTGTATTTAAACTCACAGTATATGTGTTGTCGTATTTTGCACGACAATTTTATTAATGAAGTTATATTTGTTTCTGTACTATGTATTTAGAGACTCAGAATGGGTGATGTATACCTATTTTGGGGATGTCACAGATTATAAGATTTTAAGCCCAAAAAAACCCAATGTTAATATTTATTTTTTATATTAATAATAAAATTTAAATTCATTTTACATAATTAAATGTGTCATAAATTTTGTCCATAATTATACATTTTGTAATTTATGTATATGAAGGAGTGTCATATACAAAAGATATAAATTTTATGTTATGTATAATTAAAGAAATATATTGTTCTCAATCTTTAGATAGAAATGGACATACCTGTAAGACCCCGAATTTTATGAAATGAAAGTATTCAATTAAAGTTGAGGGTGATATGTGAAAAATTTTCAAAGTAAGCAAGTTGTCATAAAATAGTCGGTGATAAAAGTACAGTAATACGCGTGGTTGCACAGTAGCACACGATATTGTACAATATACTTGATTATTGATGCTTAAGTGAGAAGTCACTCAATTTTATTCAATTATTATCACAGTAATTGTTGCATAGTATCTCACATTATTGATTCAATTATTGTCACAATATTTTATATTATTAAATTAATAATTGAGACGACAAAGTTATTCATATCATTATTTGTATTATTGACAATGTTTAGAAAGTTCTGTCAAAGAAAGGAGTTTGGTCACCTAATTTCGTACCAATGGGGAGAAATCCTTATCGGAAAGCTCCCTCTTTCTTGAGAATGATCTGGTTGTTAATATTGTGAGTTATAATATTAATGATGAATGTCATTAAAAATCAAATTTAAGTTTGGAGTTAAATTTGGAGACGCGGATGAGATATATGAGTCCAGGATGATGAAATTAGTAAAAATAGACTATAAATACAAAATTTATCGGGGTCGACTTTTTGGTCAAAAAGTCAACAGTTGACTTTTTTGAAAAAAGTCAAACTTCAAAAATTTCAAAGATGAAATTGTTGATAAAAATATTTCCATTGTGTTGAAATTATTAGTGTTAGTGGAAATCGACATTTATTTCGATAATAGTTGATTTCTGACTAAAAGACAATTTTCACCCCAAACTTTATATCACTGTTGATTTTTGCACCCCAAACTGAAAAAGGTGTCTAAGTACACCCCAAACTTTAGTTATACTTAACAAAAGACACACTTTTTTCAGGTCAAAAGTGACTGGCTAAGGCACACGCGTGGATCAGAATGGGTGTTTAAGTCTTTTTCACATCTTCTTCATCAGCTATGCTTCTTTACCAAACCAATTTCCCCTATTTCACATCTGAACTCTGCATCCTGCGAAACAACTCAAAAGTCTCTTGAAACATATTAAACTTAGTATAGCAATGAATCATGGTGTTCCAAGAAATTACATCCTTGTCTGGTATTTCATCGAACAATGTTCTTGCCTTCTCGATATCTCCACTTCTGCAGTATACGTCCAAAACTGTATTCCACGACGCATTGCTCTTCCTTGGCAACTGCTCAAAAAATGCAAGAGCTCTATCTACTTCTTCGCATTTAGATTGCATACGATGTTCTATGTTGGAGATGCTCCTCATCCATTCATAAACCTTTTCAGTTTGCACACAGAGATTGAATACAGAGATGGTGTGATGAAAAGGGTAATACAATATGTGAAATTTGCTTACACGTTTGAATTTTTTTAATGAAAAATTTAGTCTTTTTTGTTTATGAAGGAACTAAAGTTACTCTTTTTTTGGTGTTTTGGGTTTTCTTGAATCCAAAGCTTTAAATTTTTGATATTTTTAAGAACTAAAAACAGAGTATTTGGCCGGGTTTCCTGGGTTTTAAGGTTGTCTCCGAATTTTCATTCCAACTCTATTTTCAAGTTTGTCTTCTTCTTTAATTTTTTAATAATTTTTTTTCTTGTGTGTTATGTTCAATTTTTGGGAAGAAAAGAAACTATTTTGTCTTTCTTGTACTGGGTTTTCTTTAATTTTAATTTTTTTTTTAAAAAAAGAAAGTTCGGATATGGGGAATTACCTTCATTTTTTTATATTGCAAGAAAAAGGGCCATACTATGTTCTTCTAATCTGTATGGACCATAATTTAAAGCTACGTAAGTCTATTTTTTACATTTCTGTAGCTATCAAAGAGTTCCCAAGAAAACCATATGTAGTTATCCCATATTTGACTACCAAATTGTGTATTCCCCTGCCTAGAATGTTGTTTTTCGTGTGAGCACAAGTAGAAAGAGCTGTCAAAAGAGCTACTTCATCTGGCCTTATATTTTCAAGCCTCATTTTTGCAAACAACTCTAAACTTTCATTGTAAGACCCACCCTGCACATAACATGCAATCATGGTTGTCCATGAGATCAAATTCTTATTCTTCATCTGGTTAAAAATATGCCTAGCAGCATTTAGATCACCAAGTTTAACATATCCACTTATTAAGGTTGTCCGCAAAATAACATCAGTAGCCTCACTGTCATAGCTATCCAAGAGCTTAAATGCTTCTTCCATTTTACCACACTCGACATACATATCCACCAGACAATTCAACAAGCTCCCACTAATTTCCAAGCCATTCTTTTCAATGTAAACATGTAACTTCTCTCCTACATTCAAATCCCTTAGGTTTTTACAAGCCGAAATTAAGCTAAACATCGTTATCTCATCAGGCTTAACCCCATCAATCATCATTTTCGCAAACAAATCCAAGGCCACACGAGGTAATCCCTCCCGAACGTAACATGATATCATGGTATTCTAGCTAATAACATCTCTTTTTGGATACTTGTCAAACAGTTTTTTCACATCCTTTAATCTCCTAGTTTTCGAATAAAATCCCATCAAATTGTTCTTCAGAGACCTACTACTCCCAAACCCAGATTTCAAAATCCTGGCATGAACTTCACTTGCTTGTTTAATATCAAAATCCTTAGAACAAACATATACCAAGAAGTGAAAAGTGGTGATATCTAACATCACCCCTCAAGTAACCATATGATAGTAAGTCGAGAACACTTGTTTTAGACAACCATCTTCACTTTTAAGATGGATTTTCAAAAGGGTGTCCCAAATTATGGTCTCTGGCATGCTGAAAATACTTGGAGTGCAATCGATCAATTTTTTTGATGGAGATGAACAATTGGAGAATGTGGTTGGTAATGAGAGGGTCATGGATGAGATTTGTGGTGACTAAGTGGCCATGAATTGGCAAGAATTCTTTGATGTTTGAACAAGATTTTAACAATGAGATGCAGAGCTGTGTTGGGGCACAAGTGATTGAGGGATTTATGGTGGTTTTCACAATAGGATGAAGATTGGAAGACAAGATGGTGGCGGGATATGCATATGCAATGGCCATCCTCAGAATTTCGCCAGAGCTTTGGCTAGACATATTTACAAGTTTCATCCTCAGAATTCGTTGGAGATTTAAGAATCCGACATGTTGGAGATGCATTTCTACGAGGGTATAGAGATTTTGGAGGCCTTTGTTGGTATGAACTGGAGGAGACACTGAATTGGAGTCTGGAGGAGAGAGAGAGTATTGAATTGTGGTGTACTGAGGGTATAGCTCACCAAAAACATTGATTGTAGAGATTGCCAAAAATTATCGCCAAGAACATTGATGTAATAAAAATTGCCAAAAGTACCCCTCTGTAATAGACATTACAGGCTTAGCCAATCACTTTTGACCGATTAAGGGAAGAAATGGTGCATTTTGTTAAGTATAATTGAAGTTTGGAGTGTACTTAGACACCTTTTTCAGTTTAGGGTGCAAAAATTAACAATGATGTAAAGTTTGGGGTGCAAATTATTTTTTAGTCTTGATTTCTGGATGTTAAATTGACCAAACGGGTAATTAATCAGATAAATGAGCAATTAATTGCTATTAGTTCACACGCAAATAACTATTTGTTCACATGCACGAAACTATTGGTTCACATACATGTACTATTAGGGGAGGTTGTGCAAGATTGATAATACTTGAAAGACTAAATTAAAAATGGAGGCAAAGATGAAGGTACTAAACTTTAATAATTCGAGCCCCTAAACGTGCAATTATCGAAACTATGTTTTTCTATAAATAGAAGCACATTTCTTCTTTCATTCTCACCAATTCACTAAGACTCACAAGAGCAACTATAGAGAGAGGAACTATAGAGAGGAAGAAGATGAGTATTCTGCTACTTCATTATTGCAGTATCCAGTCTTCTTCTAAGGTAATGGTGTTATTTCTATTCATATAGTACTATTCATTCATACGGTACTATTTATAGATACTATTCATATATACGGTACTATTCACTGAGTACTATTCATGGGGCACTATTCATATATACGGTACTATTCATACAGTATTATTTATTCATACGATACTATTCATGGGCACTATTTATAAATACGATACTATTTACGTAGTACTATTCATGGGGTACTATTCACGAAGTATAATTCATGGGGTACTATTCACGAAGTACTATTCACGTGGTATTATTCATGACGAAAAATTAATTCTTTTCTGTCCACATTATTTTTGATACGTGAATTTTATTCTTGAATTTTACACCACAAAGTAGTATCATGTTAACAATTTGGACATTTTTAAACTCTTGATAAATTAAAAATCTTTAATATTTATCCTTGATTTCGTTTGATTGATGCTTATATCATTGTCATCATCTTCATGCTTATATTGTAACGAAAGTCATCTTTGGCCCGTAGTGCATAGATAGACTGTTGATTATTGGTTTTACAGTTGTATATCTTTGGCTTACGTACAAAGATGAACTGTTGATTATTGGTTTTACAGTTGTATATCTTTGGCTTACGTGCAAAGACAAACTGTTGATTGATAGCTTTGGCCCTTACTGCAAAGATGGACAGGTGTATGACATGATCATGACCACTGATGATACTAACGAATATCCTTGGCTCGTAGTGCATGAATAATTCGATGATGTGATTGGCAGGATCATAACCATTAGTTAACAGTTGAATGTCTTTGGTCGTAGTGCACTGACAGACAATTGATTGGTATGATCATGACCATTAGTTTTATAGTTGAATATCTTTGGCCCGGAGTGCAAAGATAGACAACTGATTGGTATGATCATTGTTATCACATTTGAATATTTTTAGCCTTTGGGGTAAGGATATTGAGCAAATGTTCTATTAAGCCTTTGTGGCAAGGAGAAACTGTTGATTTACATGATTATAAATATGAATTGTAAACTTAACTATAATCTTTAGTGGTTCAGGTGAAGACAGGTGATGAAAGTTCTCTTTGTCTTGGGTGCAACCAAGAACTGTTGATGAGTATTATAGGAATGAAATATTAACGATGGACCTTTAATTTGGAGAAGATAGTAGACATTATGTTCTACTTGACTCTTCTAATGGATTATTGATTCCACTGTAATTATGGTTAAAAACTTTTATTATCTACCATATGTTCTAAATCTCTGATTTATTATTGATTAAGGCTATTGATAACGTAATTATCTTTAGTCATAATATTCTTTACTTGGCTATTTGTGCCCACCCTTTTCTTTCACTATTCTCTTCAAGAATTGAGAATATATCCTGGACTAGTCTGGGAATGGAATGACGGTCCGAGATGGTGGTTGTAGTAGTCATCACTATTTTATAAAATAGTGTGATAATAATTGTAATGAGGACTCCATTTGAGTTTGGATATTGTCTAGAAGATAATATTCGTGTTAAAACTCTCAGCTCATGTTGTATAATTAAGTTTGTATTTGTATTATGTACCATGTATTTGGTGACTCAGAATGGGTGATGTATACCTATTTTGGGGTAGTCACAGTTGGTATTAGAGCTTAGGGATATGGTCTCTGGCAGAGATCTAGAATTAGAACTAGGAGGGAAGAGACGAGTAATATCCTTCGCTAGTGTGTGTCCTACCTAAGCTGAATTTTCTTACTTAAGTTGACATATTGTGATATGTCAATTAACCTTTGTTTTGAAGGTGTATTCTAGTATGATATTTGAAATACAAGAGATAAGCAATGGGAAAATCATGATACAGAGGAAATAACCGGGAAGGTACAATCTGAAAAGAAAGGAAGGTATTCTCATCTCTTCGAACTACCAAGTACGTAAATTTCGAGGGCAAAATTTCATAAGGGAGGTTGTAAGACCCCGAATTTTATGAAATGAAAGCATTCAATTTTCTTATAATTATTATTCTATTTAGTAAATGGTTAAAGTGATAAAAGGTTAAAGTTAAGGGTGATATGTGAAAAATTTTCAAAGTAAACAAGTTGTCATAAAATAATCAGTGATAAAAGTACAGTAATACGCGTGATTACGCAGTACCACACGGTATTGTATAGTATATTTGATTATTAATGCTTACATGAGAAGTCACTCAGTTTTATTCAATTATTATCATAGTAATTGTTGCATAGTATCTCACGTTATTGATTCAATTATTGTCACAATGTTTTACATTATAAATTTAATAATTGAGACGACAAAATTATTCATATCATTATTTATATTATTGACAATGTCTAGAAAGTTCTATCGAGGAAAGGGAAACGGTCACCTAATTGCGCTCCAATAGGAAGAAATCCTTATCAGAAAACTCCTTTTTTTCCTAGGAATGATCTGGTTGTTAATATTGTGAGTTATTATATTAATGATGAATGTTATTAAAAATAAAATTTGAGTTCAGAGTTGAATTTGCAGACACGGATGATATATTTCAGTCCGGGACGATGAAATTAGTAAAAATAAACTATTAACACAAAATTTATCGGGGTTGACTTTTTGGTCAAAAAGTCAATAGTTGACTTTTTCAGAAAAAGTCAAACTTCAAAATTTTCAAAGACGAAATTGTTAATAAAAATATTTCTATTGTGTTAGAATTATTAGTGTTAGTGAAAATCGACATTTATTTCGATAATAGTTGATTTCTGGATGTTAAATTGACCAAACGAGTAATTAATCGGATAAATAAGCAATTAATTGCTATTAGTTCACATGCAAAAAACTATTTGTTCACATGCATAGAACTATTGGTTCATATGCATGCACTATTAGGGGAGGTTGTGGAAGATTGATAATACTTGAAGGACTAAATTAAAAATGGAGGCAAAGATGAAGGTACTAAACTGTAATAATTTGAGCCCCTAAACGTACAATTATCGAAACTATGTTTTATTATAAATAAAAGTTCATTTCTTCTTTCATTATCACCAATTCACTAAGACTCACAAGAGCAACTATAGAGAGAGAGAAACTATAGAGAGGAAGAAGAAGAGTATTCTACTACTTTACTATTGTAGTATCCAGTCTTCTACTAAGGTAAGGGTGTTATTTCTATTCATACAGTACTATTCATTCATATGGTACTATTCATAAATACTATTTATATACACAATACTATTCACAGAATACTATTCATGGGCACTATTCATATATACGGTACTATTCATTCATACAATACTATTCATAAATACGGTATTATTCACAAAGTATTGTTCACGGAGTACTATTAACGAAGTACTATTCATAGGGTACTATTCACAAAGTACTATTCATGAAGTACTATTTATGGGATACTATTCATGAAGTACTATTTACGGGGTATTATTCACGACGAAAAATTAATTCTTTTTTGTCCAAATTATTTTTGATATGTGAATATTATTCTTGAATTTTACACCACAAAGTAATATCATGTTGACAATTTGGACATTTTTAAACTATGGATAAATTAAAAATCATTAATATTTATCCTTGATTTCATTTGATTGATGCTTATATCATTATCATCATCTTCATGCTTATATTGTAACTTAAGTCATCTTTGGCCCGTAATGCATAGATGGACTGTTGATTATTAGTTTTATAGTTGTATATCTTTGACCTACGTGCAAAGATGGACTGTTGATTATTAGTTTTATAGTTGTATATCTTTGGCTTACGTGGAAAGACGAACTGTTGATTGATAGCTTTAGCCCGTAGTGCAAAGATGGACATGTGTATGACATGATCATGACCACTGATGATACTAACGAATATCCTTGGCCCGTAGTGCATGGATAATTCGATGATGTGATTGGTAGGATCATGATCATTAGTTAATAGTTGGATGTCTTTGTTCGTAGTGCACTGACAGATAATTGATTGGCATGATCATGACCATTGGTTTTATAGTTGAATATCTTTGGCCTGTAGTGTAAAGATAGACAACTAATTGGTATGATCATTGTTATTACATTTGAATATCTTTAGCCTTTGGGGTAAGGATATTGAGTAAACGTTCTATTAAGCCTTTGTGGCAAGGAGAAACTGTTGATTTACATGATTATAAATATGAATTATGAACTTAACTATAATCTTTAGTGGTTCAGGTGAAGACAGGTGATGAAATTTCTCTTTGTCTTGGGTGCAACCAAGAACTGTTGATGAGTATTATAGGAATGAAATATTAACGATGGACCTTTAATTTGGAGAAGATAGTAGACATTATGTTCTACTTGACTCTTATAATGGATTGTTGATTCCGCTGCAATTATGGTTGAAAACTTTTATTATCTACCATATGTTCTAAATCTCTGATTTATTATTGATTAAGGCTATTGATAATGTAATTATTTTTAGTTATAATATTCTTTACTGGACTATTTGTGCTCACCCTTTTCTTTCACTATTCTCTTCAGGAATTGAGAATATAACCCGGACTAGTCGGGGAATGAAATGACGGTCCGAGATGGTGGATGTAGTAGTTCTCACTATTTTATAAAATAGTATGATAATAATTGTAATGAGGACTCCATTTGAGTTTGGATATCGTCTAGAAGACAATATTCGTATTAAAACTCTCAGCTCATGTTGTATAATTAAGTTTTTATTTATATTATGTACCATGTATTTGGCGACTATAAATGGGTGATGTATACCTATTTTGGGGGTGTCACAATACCATTATAGTATAATGTAATATACTTGATTGGTTGATTTGTCTTAGTCATGTAAAGTAAAGACTTTAATCAAGTGTATTGGTGTGTTTTTGAAATACATAGAACTAGATCATTACAAAAAATTATTTGTTAAATAATGTTATTATAAATAAATTTTTAAATACTATTAATGAGCAATTACTCTTAATCATGAGAGAATAATGAACTTTATTTTATAGTGTATGTCACTTTAATATATTAAATAGTGAGATTTTAATACAAACAGTACCTCAATATGTTGTGTGATATATGTTATGAAATTAGGAACATGTATTTTTCAAGATGGAATTCTACAATTAAATTATAATATCCCCTTGATATAATTTATTGGTTGATTACCAGAATATTGGCCAAGTATTTTAGTAATTCAAATTACTAAAGCATTAATTTAATTTATTAAATTAACGTGTGATCAAAAGTTTATAAATTATGTAGTAAAGGATATAAGTAGTAAACGTAGTGGATTAACAGTTTTATTCCTACACGAGTTTATGGATATTATTGTAGAGGAGTATTTTTGGAAGATATTAATAGTGGAATGATTTAATTAATTAATTTTAATTCTATTAATTCTAGAGTGCAATTATAACTATTTAGTGGAATTAATTATAATTAATATAATTCTAATTGATTAAAGAGTTAATCAGAAATTAGTATTATATTGGAGCTAAAATTATAGAATCCTACTTGATCCCCACTCTAGCCCTTATTAAGATATAACAAAATTGCAAGATAAAATATATCTCAAGAGTTTTCAAATCATCCTGATAAATATCAGGGAGTTGAGGCCTTTATATATTCTATCACCTTGCAGCATTTTGAGCCCACACTCAGAAAATACGTGATATCAAAATAAGGGTCATAGAGAGGAAGATCAGGAGGAAGAAAAATCCATCATCAAAATAAACAAAAATTATCCATTGTGCTACAACCAAGCACGAGGTATGTAATATTATATTTGTTTATGCTAAATTATGAGAAAGATCTTAGGATAATAATTTTTAAAAGTAAAAATTATTAATTTATTTGGAAATCGTTTCCTACATGCATGATATGTTATGCATCAGTTTAAGGGTTTTTTAATCTTTTCCTGCAAAACAAAGGGTTAGTCGTCTTGATGGCAGGATAAGAGTGCATATATATATGACAATTTCAGTATAGATGACTTTTATATATTCGAAAATTAACAGGGCATGAAGAGACATCATGCGCATTGGGTTTATCAGAGGCTGACCTATCTTAGGATTACTTTCACGAGCTTTTTGGAATGAAGGTTTCCAGATCTTTGCAATTTACTTGATGGGAAAATCCGATCTTTCAATAGGAGCGGATCTGAGTAATGTCTTTCCTAAGCCTTACAAGGGAACGCCCTTTAGAGTCCAGTAATAAACAACTGACGGGTTCGCCTCCTGGTGGAGGAATCACACAACATACATTTACGTACATTCATCATCCTTACTGGATGCAAACGATGACATTGTGTGAGGCACTAATATAAAGCGCTTAAAGATTTGTGACATTCATCACACACAAAGATCATTCACACAATATGCAAATGCAGAATGGAAAAAGATTGAACGCGGCTTAAGCCCTCTAAGTCCCCAGTAGAGTCGCCACCTGTCGACGCCGGGAAAATTCGATTCCTAAATATTGTGCTTTCTACCCTTTGTATTTTTCTATGTCGATTAATTCATTTAAAAGGTGAGGTTTTTTTAGGAAAAGACAGACATGCATGCCAACATTTTTGAAAAGATTGATTTTGATGATTGTGCCGAATGAGACAAAGTCACTGATGAGTGAGTTTTATACCCATAATTGAGTGCATTTGAGCTTAATCTTTTGGATGTTTTTAAGTGTTTATATCTATTCAAGCATGTTTTAAGTTGTTTTGTAGGAATTGGGACAAAAGTTACTTGGATCGACGTTTGGGGTGGCTAGATTCGCGTTTTCGGCTTGCCATTTACACACCAGTCACTTCAGAGCCAATTTGAGTATTTCTCTGGACCTTATTTCGGAAAACTTAAAGAATGAAAGTTGTAGATATACGTCTCCTTTTTTCGGAGTATCTTGAATCATCAAAATCGGAGCTCGGACGAAGACGTTATGGCCATTTTCCCAAAGGACGCCGGAGTAGAAAATTTCCAAAATTGTTCCAGCGCCGGGGCGCCCAAACCAAGCCTATTTGAAGCGCCGGGGCGCTAGGGGGCAGAATTCCAGCATCGTGCCCAGCGCCGGGGCACTGGGGAAGGGCTTGATCTAGCTTGGACGCGTTTTGGGACAGATTTTAACACTTTTTTGAGTCCCAATAGGATTGGGTTTGTTCCTAAGCTAAAAATTTGACTTGTAACCTATAAATACATGATGTAAGACATAAAATAAAGGGATGACATAGATTAGACTAGATAAAACACTCCATTAGATTAAATATAAACCCTAATTCTTAATTAGCCATTGGAGATTGAAGCAAATTGAAGAACACTGAAGATCAAGAGCAAGAGCAAGAGGGGAACATCAGATTTGCTGACAACAGATTTTATTCTCTTATCTTATCATACTTTTATCTTTCAATGTCTATTCAGTTATGGATTCTTGGTTTCAATTCATTAATTATGAAGTAACTATTTTATTAAGATTTCAATTGAACATTTTATGCCTATAAATTAGTTATTTGATTTATTCTAATTATTTATGTCAAAGTGAATTGTTTATCTTGTCTTGAGCTTATTGATTAATTATCTGATCAGTAATTACCTTGTTACTCTAGAAAGAATTGAAAGAGGAATTCTAGGGTTAGAACTGGGCATGATAACATGTGACTTAGTTATTTGCATGGTGAATAATTAAGTTTATGAATTGAATGGAAATATCTGTTCACCGCATGTAACACATAAGGAATTGGAATTGAAGGAGTTTAATTCAATTATTTTGCATAGGAATATAGCAAGATTAATCTGGATTAAATAGAAGTCAATTGATCATCCTGTTAACAATTCAATAGGCATAATAATTGGGATAATTGGATAATTGATTTATAGTTCATAATTGGGGATATTGAAGTCTTAATCTTTATTTATCTGAATTCAGTCATAAAGCAATTCAGTTTAATTAATTAATTTAGTTTTCTTAATTAGAAAAATCACGATTTGAGATTGTTTAAATAAAATTAGTTTGGTTAAGAATTAGTACTTGGTGATTTTTATTAAATAATTCCTCGTGGGAACGACACTCTACTTTCACTTTATTACTTGTTGACCGTGTATACATGCACGTATTCATTGATTGCAAAATCGACCAACAAGTTTTTGGCGCCGCTGCCGGGGACTTAGTTTAATAATTTTGCCAATATTAATTTTTATCAAATTAGTTTTAATTTAAACGTTTTTTTTCTTTAATTCTCTTTCAATTTTTTTTCTTTTCTCTCTTTTTAGGTACCATGGATGACTTTGCGTATCAATGGCCATACACGAACATAACTCAACCAATGAAAACATGGAGTCCACCATCTACACAGCAAGTAGCAATGGTTTGTGAGTTATGTGCTGGGAGTCATGCTACAAATCAATGTGCCATCAATTTGGAATCAGCTCAGTTCATAGGGAGCTATAATCGATCTACCCAACCGTGTTCGAATCAAAAAGCATATAATCCAGAGCCAATACAAATTGAGGCAACTTCGAAGACGTTGGAGGTTATCGCAGCCCAACGGAGTCGAAGGATGGCAAAAATGACTCAGCCAAGGGGAGCGGAGAATGATGGACTCGCGGCAGCATTTTCTAAATTATCAGCACAAATTGAGACACTTTCGAAGAGGGTCAACGCTTTTGAAGCTCAACGTCATCAAAGTGTGGCGGTTACTTGTGATTATTGTGTTGGAAATCATTTGAGTCATCAATGCGCCATCAATTTCGAGCCGGTACAGTATGGTGGTGATTACCCCAACAATTATGTCTATCCCAACAACTATTATCAGGATTGGGGGTATCACCCGAATTTTTCATGGAGCCATACTCATCAAGATCAATTTTATGCTTCAACTCCAACATACCCACCGAATTTCTCGTGTCCACGTGCACTACAACAGGAAGAACATTCAAATTTGGAGGAAGTTTTTCCAAGTACATAGCTTCATGTGAGGAGAGGAGGAGTAATCAAGAGATATTGAGTCAAAATTTAATGAACCAAATGGAACAACTAACCAATGCCTCGAACATTTGTCCTCAATACACTTGGCTCTATGACATGGATGCCGAGAGTGATGGTGAGCCCGAACCAAATCTGCAATCAGATGTGCCAAATGCTATAGATGTTGAAAGAGAGGAGAGACTTGGGGATCAAGAAAAGGAGATTGACAAAGATCTAACTTTGAGTATCAACGAAGATGAGCCGATTTTGATAGTGACCCACGTACCTTCTCCACCAAAGTTCAAGAATCCAGGTAGTTTTGTAAAACCATGCCCAATTGGTAGTCATGTCGTCGGCAAAGCTCTTTATGACATGAGAGCTAGCAAAACTTTAGAGCCATGGTGGGACAAGAAAGGGAAGATAGAAGAGGAACATATTGTGTTTGATAAGCATCCATGCCATAATTTGATCACAAACACAATGGGGAAAGCACCTAGTGGTTTGCCATACTTAATGGGGATCCTATATAAAAAGATCATGCTATGTGACTTAAATTCAATAGCCATTTCAAATGGGAACCTCCCAAAAGAGACATTGTTACTGATGGATGGAGGGTTCCTCAATTTTCGTAGGGGAATTGGATAGAGAATTGAAGAAGTCAGGCTGAGACTATTAAACAAGCGCTTATTGGGAGGCAACCCAAGTTTAATTTTAAATTTTTAGTTTTTATTAGGTTTATATTAGTAGTTTTGAATTGACATTTATTTAGAAATTAATAAAATTGCTTCGTTCATGGTTTACAAGTTATTCAAGTGAAATTCAAGTGTGGTGACCAATTTGTTCCATGTGCCCAGCCTATTCTCTAAACTTAGCGGACAAGGAGGAATATTGCTATATTATGTCAGGGAAGTCCTCTCTTTTAATTTTTCATATCTTAGCCATTGAGGACAATGTCTGTTTTAAGTTTGGGGGTATTTATCATGTTTAGTATTTACTTGGGTAATATTTTAATGGAATTTGATTTTGGCCAATGATAAGTGGGTGGTTGATATTGTTAACTCTTGGAGAATTAATGAGCATGATTAGTCTATATTTTAACTCATTAGTTGGTTTTCACATTACTTGCGAAATTTTTGAAAATTTTTACACATCTATTTGTTTAGCCAGTTGAGATTGACATTTTTTTGGCTAAATGCTTATGAAAGATACCATTGCAACTTGAGAAATCTTATTTGAGCATCATTCGAAGTGAAAATTAGGCACTCACATAAGTTTGGGGGAAATCTTGGGGTATTTTTGAAAAAAAAATATTGGAACCTTCCCGAGTTGAATAATTGAAGCATGTGGTGGGTCGAGATGGAGCGCAAAACGCACTTCCCATAAACACAGGCACGAGATGGAGCATAAAATGCACTCGTTCAATGAAAAGTGGAAAACGAGATGGAGCATAAAGCGCACTCGTTCAATGAAAAGTGAAAAGTGAGATGGAGCGTAAAATGCACTCACTAAATAGAGAAAAGAAAATATGTATGTTTGAAATACTTGGGAAGGGTTTATATGAGCTTAAAAGTTGAATATCCGGTTGATCCTCAAGAAAAAAAATGTGCTTTGTCTATTTTAGCGATGATTGATGTGATAAGAAGTTTTGAGAGTTGTTTTGAAAATATTTTGTGAGTGTTGGTTGATCTTAGCTAAATCATGACTAGTTTGAACATATGGATGCACACACGCACTTACAGGATCATGAGTAGATGTGAAGCTAATGAAAGTTGTTAAAATTTAAGACATGACATTGTTTTGAAATTTTCTGTGGGTTATCATTTGTTGTAACCTTTGAGGCCATTGTGTCAATTCATATTGATTCATTGTGTTGGTGGATCATTGCTAGAGGATGAATTTTTCTAAATTGTGCTTTTTGCTTGAGGACAAGCAAATGTTTAAGTTTAGGGGTATTTGATGAGTGAGATTTATACCCATAATTGAGTGCATTTGAACTTAATCTTTTAGATGTTTTTAAGTGTTTGTATCTATTCCAGCATGTTTTATGTTGTTTTGTAGGAATTGGGGCAAAAGTTACTTGGATCGACGTTTGGGGTGGCTAGATTCGCGTTTTCGGCTTGCCATTTACACATCAGTCACTTCAGAGCCAATTTGAGTATTTCTTTGAACCTTATTTCGGAAAACTTTAAAAATGAAAGTTGTAGATCTACATCTCCTCTTTTTGGAACATCTTGAATCATCGAAATCGGAGTTCGAACGAAGAAGTTATTGCTATTTTCCCAAAAGATGTCGGAGCAAAAAATTTCCAAAATTGTTCAAGCGCTGAGGCGCCCAAACCAAGCCTATTTGCAATGCCGGGGTGCTAGGGGGCAGAATTTCAGCGCTGTGCCCAGCGCCAAGGCGCTTGGGAAGGGCTTGGTCAAGCTTGGACGCATTTTGGGGCGAATTTTAACACTTTTTTGAGTCCCAATAGGATTGGGTTTGTTCCTAAGCTAAAAATTGGACTTGTAACCTATAAATACATGATGTAAGACATAAAATAAAGGGATGACATAGATTAGACTAGATAAAACACTCCGTTAGATTAGAATATAAATCCTAATTCTTAATTAGCCATTGGAGATTGAAGCAAATTGAAGAACACTGAAGATCAAGAGCAAGAGCAAGAGTGGAACATCAGATTTGCTGACAACAGATTCTATTCTCTTATCTTATCATACTTTTATCTTTTAATGTCTATTCAGTTATGGATTCTTTGTTTCAATCCATTAATTATGAACTAACTCTTTTATTAAGATTTCAATTGAACCTTTTATGTCTATAAATTAGTTATTTGATTTATTCCAATTATTTATGTCAAAGTGAATTGTTTATCTTGTCTTGAGCTTATTGATTAATTATCTGATCAGTAATTACCTTGTTACTCTAGAAAGAATTGAAAGAGGAATTCTAGGGTTAGAACTGGGCATGATAACATGTGACTTAGTTATTTGCATGGTGAATAATTAGGTTTGTGAATTGAATGGAAATATCTGTTCACCGCATGTAACACATAAGGAATTGGAATTGAAGGAGTTTAATTCAATTATTTTGCATAGGAATATAGCAAGATTAATCTGGATTAAATAGAAGTCAATTGATCATCCTGTTAACAATTCAGTAGGCATAATAATTGGGATAATTGGATAATTGATTTATAGTTCATAATTGGAGATATTGAAGTCTTATTCTTTATTTATCTGAATTCAGTCATAAAGCAATTCAGTTTAATTAGTTAATTTAGTTTTCTTTATTAGAAAAATCACGATTTGAGATTGTTTAAATAAAATTAATTTGGTTAAGAATTAGTACTTGGTGATTTTTATTAAATAATTCATCGTGGGAATGATACTCTACTTTCACTTTATTACTTGTTGACCGTGTATACTTGCACGTATTCATTGATTGCAAAATCGACCAACAGTCACCAGTTGGTATAAATTCAAGAGGATGTACCAACTTATCTGGATTTTGAAAGTTTTCGCAGTATGGCCTAATATGTGACTCCATAACATTGGTCTAGAACCCGAGATTCATAGAGTTCAAGGGTTTGCTTAAGCGAGGGGAAGGTTTTAGGCACCCCTAACTTCTGTGAAAACATGGTTATCGCATCTTATTAATTTCCTAAGCATAAAGTGTGTGTGTATGTGTGTGTGTGTGTGTGTGTGTGTGTGTGCACGCTTTTATTTCAAGGTTTATTCTAAGCCTTATTTTAAGTTTTTTGAAAGTAGTGATGTTTTTAGACCAATGAACCAAGGATTTGATTTAAAGAAAGATTATTTTTATAAAACAAAATATATAGCAATGACATTTTGGAAAACATGGTTTTCAAATCCTTCTTCAAATAGGAATCAAGATCCTTTGATACTTTCACTTATTAAACCTTAGTTTATGATGTTATTCCGAAAATAGTGTTGTACCTCTTTGGACCTATGCACGAAGGATTCGATTTATTTAAAAGTTCATTTTTAAAACAAAATGTGTAGCAATGACATTTTAGAAAATAAGGTTTTCAAATCCTTGCTCAACTAGAAATCAAGATCCTTTGATACTTCTATTTATTAATCTTAAATAAATCTATCCCCGAAATGTTTTATTTTTATACAAGCTCTTTGCGGTTTTGATTTGAATATCATATTTGGGTGATAATGCATGAAAGAAAACACCAAAAATGGTCGAATCATCATCGGGCATGAAAGCCATCTTGATGAACCCGAGCACTCACAATCACAAATTTTCACTATCATATGATCTTAAATCCAACTTCTCGGGATGAACCCTGCAAACTCGTTTTAAGATCCAATATTACATGTACAACAATTTTGCGTTATTTAAACATTATATTGTAAACAAAAAGTCCATCGTGGGAATCTAGTCGAGATTTGGTTGTTAGATCTCGACCCTAAGATTCCTAGGCTCACATTAATATACCTAAACATATATATGCAATATATCCTAGACCCAATACTAAGTGATTTAACGGTTAGAATTCCCATCTCAAGCTATTAGGACCCCTTCACCTCTAGATATAGATCTAAGGCTTTACGGGATGACGGGGACCTACCAAAAGCATTAAAATGACTAGATCTACAGTAAATCTAAGCCGATCAAGCATATAGGTTAGAGCTTCGAGCTGCATAACTGGTTAAAGGGATAGATCCTGCTAGATCTAGGTAGATCTAACCAAATAACTTGATTTCTAACAATATATACACAAAGTAACCGGTAAAACCTTAAAATCTACCAACTACAACACATTATATATGTAAAACAACAAGTCTAACTATATTCAAACAATATATGAAATAGATCTAGTATTTAGAACAACATTTACAAAGGAAATGAACAAAAATAAGTGTTTTTCACCTTGGGGAACAAAGAAACAAGCTTCTTTTGGCTTAGGATCAAGCTATATCACTCTAGACACTCAAGATCTACATGGTGTATGATTAAACAACTCAAATATGGTGTAGAAATGCAAGATCCGAGGGTTTCTCTATCTAGAACTCTTTTCTCCATCTAACTTCTCTTCTTTTTTTCAAATGAGATGTTGGCTGCTAGTTAAATGGCTAGGAAACCAGCTACATGTACACCTATGGCTATCATAGGTACACCTATGGTTGGGTCCCGTGGGCCCTGCCACCTTAAAGTTCATTTTTTTGGTGTTGGTCTGGTGAAAGTTGAGCTTCTTACCTAAAAATCCCAGAAAGTCCTTGCTGAAGGCTACAAAATGAGGTCGAGTTTGACTGAATCAGAGTTCGAGAAGATGATGTAATTAGCTGAATGGTATCTTTCTGTGACGCCCCCAAAATTAGGTATACATCACCCATCTTGAGTCGCCAGATACATATTACAGAATTCAAATACAACTTAATAATACAACTGTCGTGTACAATACGACAGAACATAAACTGTGAGTTTGAATACAAATATTATCTTCTAGAGAGTATCCATACTCAAAAGGAGTCCTCATTACAATTATTATCACACTATTACATAGAATAGTGAGGACTACTAATGCTATCATCTAGGACCATCACTCTGTTCCGCGACTAGTCCCAGCTATGTTCTCATTTCTTGAAGAGAACAGTGAAAGAAAGGGTGAGCTCAACTAGCCCAGTAAGAAATATTATGACTAAGATAATGCAGAATAAATTATCATTAGTCTTCAACAATGTTAAACTGATAAAATACAATAGACATCAAGTTTAACTGCAGCGGAACCAACAATCCATTAAAAGAGTCAAGTAGATAATAAAATCTACTATCTTTTATGATTTAAAAGGTTTTTCATTACTTTTATCGTTGAGACTCAGCTAAAAAAATAATTCACATCATCGAATCACTCCTGCACTACGGCCAAGGATATTCTTTAGTATCACGACCACGAATTATCCATGCACTACAGGCCAAAGATAATAGTGTTTTCATCAACGATCCTGATCATGACATAAAATAATTCATCTTTGCACTACGGCTAAAGAGAATCCATAGCCATAATCATACCAAAAATTGTCCATCAATGAACTACGGGCCAATGGAAACTTTTTCCACATCATTTGTAACATTACGGTCATGATTACACCGAATAATCCCTGGTCATAATCATACCAAGTCCTTCTATGCACTACAGGCCACAGATGACTTTCAACATAATATAAACATGAGGATGATGACAATGATATAAGAATTCAATAAAACAAGTTCAAAAATTAATTTATCCAGGAACTGATAACGTCCAAATTGTCAACATGATACTGCTTTGTAGAGTAAAATTCAAGAATGCTCGAAAGAATATTTCCATGAAAAGATACTGGATGAAGCGCAAATATCAAGGATATTCCACTAATTTCATGGAGTATAGAAGTCAAAGTTTTAACCAACTGAGTATAATAAAGAATAGAATAACAAAAGAAATCACCATGCATGCGATAGACCGCACAGACAGGTTATTCCAACAGAATAATAAATAATGGAACCAGGTCCGGCGTAAAACGCACAGACAGGATATTCCAACAGAATAATAATAAAGACAGAACCAGGTCCGGTGTAAAACACACAGACAGGATGTTCCAACAGAATAATAATAAAGACGGAACCAGGTCCGGTGTAAAACACACAGACAGGATGTTCCAACAGAATAATAGAAGAATGTCACCAAGTATAGGGTAGACCGCGTATACAGGTTATTCCAACAGAATAATAAATAATGGAATAACAGAAGTTCTCTTCATGAATACAAAAGAAATAATACCCCTTACGAGTACAACAAATAATATCCCTTACCTTTGAAAGAAGAGTATTCTGACTGGTAGGGCGAGAATATACTTGAAGAAACTTGTACTACGCTCAAAGCTTTCTTAAACTCTAAAGAAATACGCTCAAGATTATAGAAGAATAAGTCTCTATATAGTTTCTCTCCCTAGAGTTTCAGTAAATTCGTAAGAAAATAATGAAGGAATGAGCTTCTATTTATAAAAAAATGGAATGCATAGTAACTAATCCATGAACGGTCCAGATTGATTTACTTTAATCTGACGGTCCATATTTAAAGAAAAATCTTTTAAATAAAATATAATATATTCTATTTATAGAATAACTTTAATAAAGTATTTTGTTTTATATAAAAAGATGTTTCTGTTTTATTACGTTAATAATACGAATAAAACAAAACTTCATTATCGCTAAATAATTCATATTATTAATTGACAATAATTGAATCAAACTGAGTGACTAATCACGTAAGCCTCAATAATCAATACCGTATGCTACCACACGTATTACTGTACTTTTACTACCGAGTAGTTCAACAGTATCAACGGTAAAACTTCCGTCGTTATTTTTAATAAAATATTTTTGTCGTTTTTTCAATCCGACAATAATTCCGTTGTGGGGTCCACCAATAATTGTGTCGTCGTACGAATATTCTCCAACAAAAATAATATTCCCCGACCAATCGAATATAATACAACAATTTGCATACTTTTTAAAATTTATAAATACTACCCACAACTATAACATTATCTCAAATTCACACCATAATATTAAAAAAAATATTTTGAAAAATTAAATCTTTATTCATAAAATCTGGGGTTTCACAATCTCCCCTCCTTATGAAATTTCGCCCTCGAAATTTTCGTACGTACCTGGTATGCCGAACAGATGAGGACACTTCGTCAGATTCTAACTCTTGAGGTATAACCTTTGAGTGTTGAATACATTCTAGGATTTTAACAGGTACATCTTCATACGTTAAATTATCTGCTATGTCGTCTGATTCTAAATCAATAATGTGGTTCGGGTCGTCCACATATTTATGTAACATCAATACGTTAAAAAATGTTATGAACACGCGACATACTTGGCGGTAAAACGAGTCTATAAGCCACAGTTCCTACTTGATCGAGGATTTCAAATGGGCCAATTAAATCGAGGGTTGAGATTTCCTCTCTTCATCGATTCTTGCTTCTAGAATAACGCCCTCTTGAACCTTCTTCTTAGTATTCATCAGCTCCGGGTCCGTAGCTTGCACGGCTTTAACTTTATCGATTAAAGTCGATTCTAATCGTATATTTGTTATCTTCACGTGGGTCCCTAGAGTTTTTAACTCTATCTTCATCATTTGTAGGTTATACGAAATGGGTCTTTGTGTTAACAACATCTCACTCGTATACGATCTTCTACTCAACGCGTCAGCTATCACGTTCGCACTTCCACGATGATATTGAATGGTACGATCGTAATCTTCAACAGCTCGAGCCAACGTCTTTGGCGCATAATACGTTAGTTTTAGTTGAAGAAATATTTGAGGGTTTAAGAAATGGGTTTTGTACTGGGGTCAATACAAAATTCGATTTCACGCTCTTGGATAGGCTAAGAAGTCTTCAAGAATACGTCAGTAACTTTATTAATAATAGAAATATCGTTCAAAACTGTGACCCTCATCCAAGACTTGGATATCACGTCACATTGATACATATCAACTTGACATCGTCATTCACGACGCCGCCTACAGAAAGTCTGGCTTCGGTGCATTCCACACAAGGAAGTCAACAACGAAAGGATCAGGCTCTTTACTTATGACTTGATATAACAATGATTGACTTTAGTGGTTTGGTTACTTTGAATTCGCATAACAGGTAGGTTAGGAGTATGAAAGCTAACTACCTTACAAAAAAAAACATGATGAGTAGTTAACCAATCGATTCCTAAAATCACATCAAAGGGAAGTACTTTCAAAGAGATATGATCGACAGGTAACGTGAAAGTTTCGATTTGAATCAAACAAGATTTATTAACAGTAGAGGTAACGAAGGTTTCTACTAACGAAGTTTCAACCAATAAGTCAAAGTCCATCTTCTCCGGAGTCAAATTTAAACGTTGAACGCAAGCAAGAGAGATAAAAGAATGGGTAGAACCGGTATCGTATAAAGTATAGCCTTCGCAAGAGTTTATGATTAACTTACCCGTAATAACCTCATTCAGGTTCCTCAATAAACGCTCTCACTTAAACTATCAGCTTTGGCTTGTCTGGGACATCCTTTGGCATCACTATCCTAGCTGGACTTGACCGCACTACACGAAAAAAATCGAGCTAAATGACCTTCTCTTCTTGAAATTTCTACTTCTATTAACTTGGTCATGATAATTTTTACCACGACGGTTATCGTTGTTCCGATGGCCGTTGCCACCGGTATGATTATTATCGTGTTGTTGGTCGTTACCTTTTGGTTATGCTAACTCATTATCGCGCTCTAATAACTGAGCCCTATTCACAACATCTGAATATAAACAAAGTTTATGAGAAATGAGGTATTGACATATATCGGGTTTCAACCTCTTAGAAACATTCGCGTCATTCGCTCCTCATTATCGACCAAATGGAATGAAAACCGGGATAACTCCGCAAACTTAGCCTCGTTCTGCGATACGGCCATATTATTTTGCTCTATTGCTTATCTCAACATTTTCGGATGCTATTATCAAATACTGCAACAAAACAAGGGTTAATTAACATATCACATATCATCCCTATACTTTGACCGACCAATTAAATAACAAGTAAACTTAAGTAGGTCATACTAGCGAAGGAATTCCCCGTCTATCCTCTCCTAGTTCTAGTCTCACATCTTAGCCAGGGATCATATCCCTAAGCTCTGATACCAACTGTGACGCCCCCAAAATTAGGTATACATCACCCATCTTGAGTCGCCAGATACATGGTACATAATTCAAATACAACTTAATAATACAACTGTCATGTACAATACGACAAAACATAAACTGTGAGTTTGAATACAAATATTATCTTCTAGAGAGTATCCATACTCAAAAGGAGTCCTCATTACAAGTATTATCACACTATTACATAGAATAGCGAGGACTAGGTCCGGCGTAAAACGCACAGACAGGATATTCCAACAGAATAATAATAAAGACGAAATCAGGTCCGGTGTAAAACACACAGACAGGATGTTCCAACAGAATAATAATAAAGACGGAACTAGGTCCGGTGTAAAATACACAGACAGGATGTTCCAACAGAATAATAATAAAGACGAAACCAGGTCCGGTGTAAAACACACAGACAGGATGTTCCAACAGAATAATAGAAGAATGTCACCAAGTATAGGGTAGACCGCGTATACAGGTTATTCCAACAGAATAATAAATAATGGAATAACAGAAGTTATCTTCATGAATATAAAAAAAATAATACCCCTTACGAGTACAACAAATAATATCCCTTACCTTTGAAAGAAGAGTATTCCGACTGGTAGGGCGAGAATATACTCGAAGAAACTTGTACTACGCTCAAAGCTTTCTTAAACTCTAAAGAAATACGCTCAAGATTATAGAAAAAGAACTCTCTATATAGTTTCTCTCTCTAGAGTTTTAGTAAATTCGTAAGAAAATAATAAAAGAATGAGCTTCTTTTTATAGGAAAATAGAATGCATTGTAACTAATCCATGAACGGTCCAGATTGATTTACTTTAATCTGACGGTCCATATTTAAAGAAAAATCTTTTAAATAAAATATAATATATTCTATTATTAGAATAACTTTAATAAAGTATTCTGTTTTATATAAAAAGATGTTTCTGTTTTATTACGTTAATAATACGAATAAAATAAAACTTCATTATCGCTAAATAATTCATATTATTAATTGACAATAATTGAATCAAACTGAGTGACTAATCACGTAAGCCTCAATAATCAATACCGTATGTTACTATGCAACCACACGTATTACTGTACTTTTACTACCGAGTAGTTCAACAGTATCAACGGTAAAACTTCCGTCGTTATTTTTAATAAAATATTTTTGTCGTTTTCTCAATCCGATAATAATTCCGTTGTGGGGTCCACCAATAATTGTGTCGTCGTACGAATATTCCCCGATAAAAATAATATTTCCCGACCAATCGACTATAATACAACAACTTGCATACTTTGCAAAATTTATAAATACTACCCACAACTATAATATTATCTCAAATTTACACCATAATATTAAAAAAAATATTTCAAAAAATTAAAACTTTATTCATAAAATCTGGGGTTTCACACTTTCGGTCCCCAAGGGTCATCAAGTGACTTCTTGTGGCCACGCTCTCAGCTTTGCGATCCTCTTTCGGACCATGTCGTGTCTGGGCGTCATTGCACTTTGATTTCTCCACGGGGTTGTCTCCGGGGTGAAATGATGCTTCTACCCTCCCTCAGGGTTCTCTTCGAGGTGAAATCATGCTTTTACCCTCTTGCAAGGTTAGTCCAGGGAAAGCAAAATTTTGAGAGTCTACACTCATATTCTCTCCTCCTTTCGTTGTTTTCTCTAGTAAATGAAACAATCGAATGATCAATGCAATCTGACCCATAAATATTGTTTCATTTAGGGGTATATCTGTCAATTAACTTCAAATAAGAGATGGAATGATCCATTCCGATCTCCACTTCCGAGAATGAATTTTTATTTTTTTAGTTGAGTAACATTCCACCTAGAATACATCTTTTTCGTCAGAATGAAGAAACCAAGCAAAACATTTTTTATTCTAATAGAATGATTTATTTAATTCCCACTTTCATTCCACCAAACCAAACATAGGATTAGTACAAATCTTCACCGTATAAGGTTTTAAGTTTACACTAAGTATATTTAATTTAACACTATGCGACTCATCTTCAACTCTATAATTTTAGTATGGCTTTTCGAACCATTATAATGAAATAAATTTATTCTACAAATTACTGTTAGGAAACTAAATGGACACTATATGTATAAACTTATCTCAAAACTATAGAAATAAATTTGGCAAGGCTAGTACTTGGTACTATGTCCTTAAGACAATTATGTCATCCTTAAGGTACTCAGAGTTGATAACACTTGTCTCCCAAGATACAATGACAACGTATAATTTAGCAGCACTACAAAAAGTGTACTCAATGAACCGAATATAATTCTCAGAACTCTCTCTCTAAATGAACTATGAATAATGAATGCTAGAAGACTTGAAATGCTTGTGAATTAAATGATTGAAGTCGTTGCCCCCTCCTATTTAATTATAGTAGGGATTAGTAACCCTTCAGAATGGGGCACAACTCTTTGAAAAGACACCATTAGCCAAAAATGACATAATTTTGGGCTTTAGCAGAAAGAGATCGTCCGTTCGGGCTAAAAACGACGTAGTTTTAGACTTAGCATAACAAAAACAACGTAATTTTAGGCTTAGCAGAAAAGTTGTGTCCGTTCAGGTAAAACGACGTAGTTTTGGGGCGTTCGTTCAGGCAAATAGATCTTCCCAAAATGAAGCAATATTGACGAGTCCGTTCGACAGGTAACGCTTCCTAAAATGACACAGTTTTGATAATAAATAACATTTATCAAAATGACACAGTTTTGATAATAAAACTAAAATAAAATAAATTTTGCCCAAAAAATTATATACAAGGACCTAGACCCAGAGGCACGAGCCTCAAGCCCGGCCCAGCCAGACCAGTCGGCCAGTGGCGGCAGCGTGCGCATGTGGGATCAAACCAAGCCTTGGTTAGGTCATCTCCCTTCCACAAAAGTGGGGTGCCCCTTGGGGCCTAAACCCAAGAGCAACTTTATTATATATAAACTCATTTAATATTTAGTTCTTAACCAATGTGGGACTTAGCTTCTCATAAATATTTATTATCATTTCCAAAGATGATCTTTGAGAGTTAATTTTGCATTCATTAATCCATGGATTTGAGTTTCCAAATACTTAATTTTAATCTATTCATGGAATAGAACATATTGATATGTGAATTTATTTCAAATGCTTAATGAAACTCGTTTCAATTTTTGCTTAAATTCTAACAATCCCCCACGTGAATGAAATTAACTATCAACCTTATGCAAATGTTATGCAGACTCTAAGAGAGAGAATATTTTCATGATAATGCTCCTCCATTTAGTGTAAATACAAAATCACTTGTGGATTTAGAGTCTTTTGTATCCGATATCTAGTTTGCATCACATTATCCTTCAATTACTATTGGATATCTTGAGTAGTGCAATCCAAAGTTTTGAGTGTATTTTAAATACCTTAAAATTCTTATAATCGCTTTCTAATGATTTTGTCCTCGATTGCATGTAAATCTACTCAATTTATTGACAATATATGCTATGTCAGGACGTGTACAATTCATTACGTACATTAGGCTTCCAATTATTTGTGCATACTTAGGTTGTGATATGTTCTCCTTTATTTTTAGACACGTGTAGATTTATATCTACCGGTGTTCTCATAGGATTGCAATCGTATTAATTGAATTTCCTGAGTATTTTCTCAATATAGTGTGATTGTGATAACATTAACTCATCTGGTGT